>JABSTQ010009205.1:600000-926595 GCA_013358835.2 Ixodes persulcatus | reverse complement strand
GTCGCCCGTTGAGGCAGACCAAGTTCTAGGCTGTATAAACATACACACAACCCAATTTTTTTTTCCTCGCCGTAACCATGGCAACGAACGCCGAATGAATGGAAGCACGCACAGTACCGCCGCGTGAAGCCAGCAGCAGCTGACAGCCTGACACCATTGTAAGAACGCCGTCTGCTATTAGCGGCGAGATGTTTGGGGGGCGCCCTCCTATGGTTACCTCTCGTGACGTCCTTACCTTCTGAACAACAAGTTCGATGGTGTTTGTAATTAGCATGGTGGAAGCTGGATATCAATGCGCTTTTAAACCAACACTGACAAAACCGTCAAATTCGAAGTTCTTACATTACTCTTATTTTCCGTCAATGAGAAATCCTTTGCTGACGTCAAAGTCAGCATTCGGCCAATCGTGGAAGGCCGACCACTGCGACGCTTTCGATCGGTCACGTCGCCAATACTTCGTTTCAGCTTAGGTCCAGACGTAGCCGATGCTACAAGCGCGAGCTCCGTGCTTTCAGCGTCCCTGCCAAGCACGCGCGCTCGTGCAGTTCAAGCACTGTTCAGGGCCACATGCTCGCGCTTGTAGCATCGGCTGCGTCTGGAATTAAGCTGAAACGAAGTATAGCCAAAGCCGAACGCGGTGTGTCAGATCGGCCGCGTTTTCCGGTGCGCCGCTGGCAAACACGACGAAGCTGGGACGCGCCGACGGCTATTGAGCAAGCGAGAGCACAGCGGGACGACTGCAACGGGGGCATTTATTGGGATCAAAGGCGCGAAATAAGCAAGAGCAATTTTTATTTGAATCATAACGCGCGATATCCAAGTTGAGGACCACATACATTTGCTGGGTCTTTCCTGTAAACTTTTTACAGAGACACGGGGTGCCGAATTCAGAAAGCAGCTCGGTTTGCAAAATAAGGGGGCCCTGAAAAGGGCCGTTTAGACCGCTTCCGGAACCTAACTGACGTAACGAGCACCTGACAAGCGGTTGGCGCGTAAGTCGTCTTTACGCACGCAGGCGGGCGACGGGCTCAGCGCAGCGGATCACTCGAAGTCACCGGGGCCGTCAGAATCCTTGTCCTTCGCACTATAGGGAAGGTCCCTGTCTGCGTCGGGGCTGTAGATTTTGGCGCACGCGGCGACGAACAACTGGAATCTATCAGTGTTTCCGCGCGCCTTCTCTCCTCCAAAACATGAACTTTGCAAGGTGACCAGTGGAATGGTGGCTCTCGCGCCGTCCAGATGGAAGAGAGTTTTTGATCTGGGCCCAGGTGCCCTCCACCGTATTGGTGTGCGCACCAGTGTTCGGGTCGACAAAGTGCAGCTTGTGGTTGACGGTGAGGTAGGTGAAGCGAGCGTCATCTGCAAGCTTGCGATAGCCAGCCCAACAGTCAGTGATTATTCTTGTTCCAAGGCGGACCCACTCAGCTTTAGCCCTTGCAGTGTTTTAGCGTCACGGGTCTCCACGGGAACAAGAAAGCAGCTCCCGCTGCAACGCTCCACACCGCCGAAAACCTACTGGCCAGGCCTTAAATACCCGCGATGGTACTTTCGCCGCCCGAACATACTCTCGTCTAGTTCTACAGTCACGCCTTCGCCGCCAATCATCTCTGAATGCGTAAAGACGGCATTTACCACAACCTACCGACAAAGGCTCGTCCAATCAGTTATTGTCTTCATGCGACATCAGTCTCCCGCTGAATGACGGCGCAGGGTAGGGTCTGGCACCAGAGGTATAGATGATTTTCATGAGTTGGGGAAGCGTCAGGTGCAATCCCTCAAAAAAAGGAACCGCTCCGTACCGAGACCTCGCCCCGGAGCTGAACCTTGACCGGCTTCCTCTTGAGCACCTCACGAGTCATCGACACACCGCACCTGCACGAGTAGCCATCCGCAGATCTAGCGCGGATTTGCAGCGTCATCGCAGCTTCGCACTCTGGGCACGCACGAGAACCCAGGAACAGGCCCATCCTCTGAAGCAAATTAATTGCTTCAGGAGGGTCTTTCAAGGCGTCGTTTCCGCATTGAACAGGTCCCAGCACTTCGATCGATGGTTAGAATGCGCATGAACGTTTCTGAAAAGTTGCCCAACTATCAAAAAATTGACCGCATCTCCACGTGGTGAATGATGTTGCTTGGGGCGAAGCTCTGGTGTGCATGTCTGCGTAGACGTCGAGCCGCAGCATGCCGAGCCTTTTCATTCATGTCAGTAGGAGAATGTGTGGTTTTCTTATTTTTCTTTTTTTAAGCAGACAGATGGGATGGCATCTCAGAACCCCCTACTCTTTTTTTTCTTCTTTTTCTTTGAGCCTTTTCATTCATGTCAGTAGGAGAAAGTGTGGTTTTCTTCTTTTTCTTTTTTTTAAGCAGACAGATGGGATGGCATCTCGGAACCCCCTACTCTTTTTTTTTTCTTCTTTTTCTTTTTTCATAATTTTTTTCATCTTTTTTTTTCCATTTTTTTTTTTTTTTTGCCCTACACGAGCACGTGAGCATGTGCTCACGTTCTCGTGAGCACGTGATCTCACGAGCAGAAGCACGAGCACCCGACGCCGGGCCTACGGCGGACGGCGGACGGCGGACGGACATGGCTAGCCCCTAAGGAGCTTCGCCCCTAAAAGTTTGTATTCCTAATCTGTCCTGGCGTTCGACTAGCGACAAGTCTGCAATTAGAGTGCACATTGATAGCGCGAAACTTATTACTCAAAATAGGTGTGTGGAAGTGAAATGGGGTGCATCAGGGTATCTTTTCTAGATTTGGAGACGTATCTGGGGTGCTATGTTGCGCTTTTTGGACTCCCAGGAGACTTGGAAGAGGGAAGTGACGTCAACGACTAGAGAAACGCAGATTGGATGTTGACAGAAGAAAACAAAATCAACATCCAATCTGCATTTGCTGCGTTGTTGACGTCACTTCCCTCTCCCTAGTCTCCTGGGAGTCTAAAAAGCGCAACATAGCCCCCCAGTGCTCCAGACTTAACTACAACTTATTTGAGAGTAGAATAATGAGTTTTATAATAATAATGATGTTTCATTTCTTGATCACATGTATACAGGCGGCGGTGTGCCATACCTACTACTTCTCATAACTTAGAAATAAATAAGGTAATAATATGACTATTGCATAACATATTTTTGGTAAAAATAACACCGATTAAGTTTGAAACCGTTGACAATCTCTATTGTTGGTTAGCTGATGATGTCTTTACGCCGGCAAATATTGTGCAGAGCAATTACAAGCGCGAAAAAATTCATACGGACTAGGGCCTGAGTAATGCAGAGTCTCGGCCAACATCTGGGTGCTGTTACTCCGGTCCTAGTCCGTGTGGATTTTTCGCGCCTGTAATCTAAAAAGAAAAAAATGGCATACACACACATCACACGCGCACGCACTCTAAATTGGTCCAGAAGTACAGTGTCCCCGACGTGTTTTTGTAGGGCTTTCAAAACGATACACTGATACCGCCAAGTGTTCTCCGGCCCAGGATTTCGGTGACATGAAATGGTCTATGGTTCAGCAGTTGCAACGTCCTTCTCATGTCTTCTCGTTGGGTGCTGCATTTCACGCATGCGCACAAAAGATGCTAATAAGGAAGCTAAATAATTGGACAAACTAATTATTGGACTAATCTTATTTGACAAATTGTATCCACAAACCAAACCGACCATGAACTAAACTTCAATTTTTTAAACGTGTCGCTAAATTTTCCCGCCACATAATTTTATGGCGTCATGAACGAAGCAGCATAGGAAGAGTGTCTTTCAAACGACAATAATAATAATTATTAAAAACTGCCGGATCTCCGCTGGAAACTCTGAGGCAGGGTGGACTAGTCGTCACGATAAAAAATCTAAAGAAACAAAATAAATAGCCTAACGGTTGTCGGCAGCATCATGAGGCCTCGCCAATGGACCTCTTGGCGAATATGTGCTGCCACCTAGACACGCGAATCGGTTCGAGACTAGGTGACTGGAAAACAACGCGCGCCCAAGGCCTCTCCCACCCGTTCCACACCTAAAACGTCAGCTACATCCTGTTCACCCATTGAGGCGATATGACCTAGATACGGCTCCCCCAAGCTCACCTTTGTCCCCATCGTGCGTAATCTTCCGCCCCGAGGTCGACACAACGAAACTAAAACGAAACCGCTCAAAGGCGAGAAATGCAAGATGGCGGATTGTTTGGAACTACAGGGTGGAACAAGGAGACGGCAGGCTCTTTAAATCGACCGGAAAATTCGGTTTCTTAACCTATCGCGCTACGACTTTGTGCAGCGTTGCCCACAGATGGTGCATTTTTTTTTTTTGTAAAATTTGCAAAGAACGAACTTACCTGAGGAAAAAGTAAAGAAAGAAAAAGGCTTAGCTCCTATGGAAACGCAGCGACGCCACCGGTCTTCAAAGAGCACGGTGCCGTTTCGCACGGGAGGCAAGAGATGGCGCAAGCGGTCGCGACGCCAACTGCCGCCAACGAACGAGCAGACGACGCCGAGAGCCAGCGTATTTAGCAGACAAGGAACTGCAGTTGCTTGTTGTTACCGCGCCTGTTTTTGTTTCTGCGACTGTCGCCGCCTGCGGAACGCGCGCCGCTTTTGAGTCGAAAAGATTGTCTGCTAAAGACGCTGGCTCTCGGCGCCGAATGCTCGTTCGTTGGCGGTGTTCGTTGCGCCATCTCTTGTGTCCCGTGCGAAACGGCGCCGTGCTCTTTGAAGACCGGTGGCGTCGCTGCGTTTTCATAGGAGCTAAGCCTTTTTCTTTCTTTACTTTTTCCTCAGGTAAGTTCATTCTTTGCAAATTTTACAAAAAAAAATGCACCATCTGTGGGCAACGCTGCACAAAGTCGTAGCGTGATAGGTTAAGAAACCGAATTTTCCGGTCGATTTAAAGAGCCTGCCGTCTCCTTGTTCCACCCTGTAGATACTCTCGAACCCAGTCGCATGAAATACTCCGCGCATGCGCACCGCGTATTTCTACAAAAGGTCCATTGCGGAGTAGAACGGTCTTGCAATACAATATATATTGTACATTCCTTCTTTTCTTTTCTTTTAGGTGCGTAGAAGGATTCATAGGCATACAATCTTATTACATACATCTGCCGTTATACACGCCAACGCATAAAACATTTCTCTGCGATTGCACAAACGCTGGGCAGTTGTTATCTGTGAATGTCTCTAAAGCACGGCTTTATAGCTGCAAATGTGACCTCGCTTCGCGAGTGCCTTAAAGGGGTACGGAAACAAAAGTTTAGCGCCGATCTTTTTGCATAAATATGGGCTAGGGACAGGCACCAGCTCGGAAATATCAATATCGCGCTGTAAAAGACAGGAGAACTAATTTTAAACCTAATGAAACGATTTCAAATTCACATCTGGTGGCTGGTGGGAGAGTACTCGTGACATCACTTGTGGCATAGGAGCAGCGCCGTTCTGCGGAAATACGGCGTGCCGGCAGAATTAGCCTAGGCCTGAACGCGTTTGCAAAGCCTTGGCGGAGAAAGCCAAAGCGTAGTTGGCCACAGTGAGCTCGTTCTTGTTGCGGCTCTTTGCACGACACGACGCGAGCACGCTTCTGGTTCTGAAGGTTTCCACCTGAACGTAGAGGGAAAAAACCAAGGAGTGGAGAAAAAGAGACACACACTGCTGGACTATCAGCCATTTACTGAAATTCTTTTTTATCTACCCTCATGAATTATACTATTGAGTTCCCAGGGGTAACTTTTTCTTCTTCGGTATGATATTTGGTAACTAGCGTTCACATGTTCCTGACTAGGTTTCTCACTTTGGGCGCTCCCAGAAGATACAGTTTTTCTTTCGGAAATAGCGGAAACACAAAAAACAGCTTGCAAGGGAAATCCTGGAGTCTCTGGCTATTGAGGCGCACGGGGATGGCTGCGTGAGTGCCACCTCCATTACACTATTTCTGAAAGAAAAAATGTATCTTTAGGGAGCGCCCCAAGTGAGAAACCTATACTCAGGAACTCAGGAACATGTGAACGCTAGCCACCAAATATCATACCGAAGAAGAAGATACCCCTGGGAACTCAATAGTATAATTCATGAAGGTAGATGAAAAAAACAATTCCAGTAAATAGTATAATTCATGAGGGTAGATCACTCTCCCCCTCGCCGTTGCTGGGTAGTAACGGTTATCTCTACTTACCGGTTCCCTTGAGCTACTAGTTTTGCGGTGTGAAACTAACACGGTGAATCGAACGCTCGTGGCACATAAAATACTGGTATGGTCGCGAACGACGTTATGGGCAAGCTAGAACGTACAGCACTCGGATATTACTACTAGGCGAGATCGTCACACGTTGACGCCATCAAGCGGCAACGCTCGCAACTACGATACCCTTGGCAGTGCAGGAACTATTGACGTCACCGGCGCGATACGCATTGCGCTTCTCGCTGGCCGACTTTGAAGCGAAAGGAAGAGAGCTCGCGCTCACGTCATTTCGTTTCCGTACCCCTTTAATCATATCCGCAGTGTTATCGGACTCCTTCACTTATACCTTTACCGGATGTAGGTCTGAAATGCCCATGAAGTATTCGAATGGATGGATCGATGGATGAACGGGACTGAACCCTGAACCTAACCAAAGCTTTTATTTCGACAATTCACTAAACTACGAATAGAAAAAAAAAACAAGGAAATACAGTAAGGTTTTGCCTTTTCCCCGTTGGTGGCGCCCCTTTGCCAACCGCGCTAGAGTTCCGCGCTAGAGTCAATGTATGTTACGGGCTTGAGTTGAGCTAGTTGGTGCATTACTAGGATAGGGCCAGCTTGAACTTGGGAGACGAGAAAACGTAAAAACAGAGATAGAAGAAAGAAACAGAGATAGAGATACTGCTGGACTACCAACTATGGATTTAATGCTTCTTCCTCTTCTTGAACCTTAACTGTGTGCTTCTTCTTTTCTGCTCATCCTTAGAGCGCCATACAAACCAAGGATGAAATGAAATGAAATTAAATGAAATGAGAACCAGTGTATCAAAAAAACGACTATTACAAAACCAATTAAACAGTCACGGTTGCCAACATATCAGAATATTACGCCGGACAGTCTAAACTATTTTAGACAAAAACTATCTAATTTTGATTGGAGCGATGTTCTTCTCGAGACGGACGCAGAAAAAGCTTATAATAGGTTCTTGAGCATATTTCAAAAGCTCTATGTAAGTTGTTTTCCTTATAAAACAATAACTTTCTCCAAAAAAGCACGTAAACCATGGATTACGAAAGAATTACTAGCGAAAATACGCACGAAAAACGAGCTTTATCAAAAATTCATAAAAACGAAAGATATCGATAAACTTAGTGCCTTTAAACATTATCGAAACCAACTAAACAAAGAACTCCGTAATGCTAGGTCAAAATATTTTTGTGACTTCTTTCTAGCATGCGGAAAAAGAACCGATATGATATGGAAAAAGCTTAATTCCGTGTTGAAATGTATGAACGGTCCAAAGCATTTGGAAACTTTAATGTGCAATGGTGAGCAGCTAGTCGGAAAGGAACTGGCGAACAAGTTCAATGAATATTTTGTCAACTTAAGTAATGAAATCCCCGAGGATGATGCCTGCAAGTATATACAGTTTAGCAATTGTTCGTCGTTCTTTCTTACCCCAGTTACTGACTCAGAGGTAATATCTACATTTCAATCATTAAATAACAGTAAAAGCTGTGACCCCGACGGTATACAGATAAAGCCCGTCAAACACGTCATCGATCTTATCTCCGCTTGTCTGACGCATATTTTCAATCTTTGCTTTCAAAACGGCATTTTTCCGAAACGAATGCAGCTCGCAAGAGTATCGGTCATATATAAAAAGGGCGATAAAAACGATCTTGGTAATTATAGACCAATTTCAATTTTGCCAGTGTTCTCTAAAGGTCTAGAAAAAATGCTGCTCCTTCGAATGTCATTATTTGCAGATAGTCATAACTTAATCACCCCATCTCAGTTCGGTTTCCGCAAGCAGCGATCTACTGAACTCGCTCTTCTCACTCAAAAAGAATACATTCTTAAAGGTTTTGAAAATAAGAAACTAGTTCTCGGCTTATTCATTGACTTCACGAAGGCTTTTGATTTTCTTGATCACAACCTTCTAATTAAAAAACTCGAAATATATGGCTATCGGGGTCAGGTTTCGCTTCTTGTTCAATCATATTTGTCTTTTCGTCAGCAGTATGTCGACATCACTGATCGATTGTCCGATGTGAAGCCAATTAGATAAGCTGTTCCTCAAGGAAGCATTTTTTTCCTTTTTATTTAATCTTTATATAAATGATATTGTAAATTTAAGCTGTTCAACAAAATTTATTATCTACGCAGACGACACGAGCATGTTGTTTCATGGAGATAGCCCCGCAGAACTCATTGAGAACGCAAACGTTACGCTAGCAAAGTTAAATACATGGAGTAGGTATAATGGGTTAAAAATAAATGTGAATAAGACAAAGGCTGTTTTGTTTCGTCCGAAGGGTAAAATTGTTAACATAGACGAGGATATAATGTTCGATTCTTCTAAAATAGAAGTGGTACAAGCATTTAAAACTTTAGGTGTCTTTTTTTCAGAGAACATGTCATGGGATGCTCATGTAAATTTTGTTACATCAAAACTGTCAAGCATTGTTGGCCTAGCGTATCGTCATAAAGATATTTTGCCTTTTAGAATAAAGTTGCTAATATATAACTCGCTATTTTACTCACAAATTAATTACGGCCATTTAATTTGGGGAACAACCACTCATACAAATCTACAAAAGATATTTTTATTACAAAAAAAGATTCTACGAAGCATTTGCAATGTTTCACCGGAATTTCCAACGGAAAAATTATTTAGCCAGCTAGATGTAGTAAAAATTTTTAACATGTATCGATATCGCCTATGTGTCAAATATAAAGCTGAAATTAGTATGAATGTACGACATCTTGTAAGCTTAGCTGACTTAAAAGAAAAAGTATATGCATATCCAACGAGAGTCAGGGAACCTTGGGTAGTCCCATTTTTCAGAACTAATTATGGCCTTCAAACCACTGCATTTACTCTTCCAACCACCCTCAACTACTTTTATGCGCAACACATCGAGCTTGAAAATATGTCTGCAGATAACCTTAGGAACATAATAAGTCTTAGCCAAACTGATCAAATGTGAGTGGTATGTTTATATGCTAATTTTTTGTTATATCTATACTATTGCAATTGTGACTTTCCTGTTTTGAACATCTTGTTGATGTATCATTTGATTTTTCTGTTAAATATATTTTTCCGCTGCTGACTTTTGGGGGCTCGGGACCAGTCAAGCTGTTTTAACAGCTTTTTTCCCAAGCCCCCACCAACACTGTACCTCATTGTTGGAAATAAAGCTATTATTATTCCACATACAAACCCAGATTGACAAAACCGCACTCCAGCAGTGCGTGACACACCTCTAATACTGTTTTTCTTTTGAGGTGAGCTTTAGCAGGACGTGGCTCACCGCAAGTACTGTTTTTCTTTTGTGGTGAGCTTGATGGATGGCACGCTGACGCATGTCTCTTCGTTTTCTTCGATGGCCATGGTCTCCAACATCTCTCGTGCATACGGGTTTTTGTGTTTTCCAAGGATACAGTGCTTCGCAAGCGGAGCACATACAGTATCGCAACGGTCTCAAATTTTTGACGTCAAGTATTGAGAGAAGCGAACGTCACTCCGCGCAAGCCCCGTCGTTGCTTGGTTGGAACAGCTTTATTTAGATGGGGTGTGTGTCATTGAGCCTCGTGGTCGGGTCCCCTAGTCCAGGGCCCCGCAGGCTTGGGCCACCCGCCTAGCTCGATCGAGCAGCGCGAGCTGCGGATCGGGCTGTGAGGCGAGCAGAGCAGCCTTCCGAGAGGATTGAGATGGATTGGGAATGGGTCGGGGGATCCCCACTCCGATCGTAGTGGGACAGGCCCAGGTGCAGTGGTAAAGGGTGGGTTCGGGGGAGTGACAGCCCGGGCATTTGCACCGGTATCTGTCGGGGAAGAAGAGGTGGAGGTGGAGGAGGTTAGGAAAGGAAGCGCGAAATTAAAATAAAGCGCATGTGGCTCCTTCTCCGCCAATGACGAGTTGGCGGCGAAAGGAAAAGGAAGACGATAGTTTGGCTCTGTCGTTCCTCACAATTTGAAGAGGTACGCAACCTAAAGGACGCGTGCGCGAGCTCTCTACTCCTCGCTTCAAAGTGGGCCAGCGAGAAGCGGGATGCGTAGAGCGCTCGTGACGTCAATAGTTCTCGCACTGTCAAGGGTACTGTAGTTGCGAGCCTTGCCGCTTGGTGGCCTCAACGCGTGACAATCTCGCCCATTAGTCATATCCGAGGACTGTACATTCTATGGCCTATTGGCGACTCCAGCGAAACCGACGCAGCGTCGCGGCAACGCCGAGAAGCTCAGGAGAGGAGATCGTTTCGACTCTGTTGTCTGCTATCGCTGCTTGGTTCTCGAAGACAGCATAGAAAGAAACATAGTTTCCAGTAATTATTTTTATGCTTCCGCCGTGTCAATATTCCTACGCACTGACTAGAAGAAGGTTTCTACCGGCGAAAAATTGCTTTGCTTTCATATCTAACACCAATTTTACGCTGCAGCGCAAAAGAAAAATATTATAGTGGTCCGCGTGCTGAACGACAAAAACGATCTCCTTTCGTCCGTCATTTTGTCCTGACCAGCGCGCCCCCTATAGCTCTCTGGAGTCGCGAATACATAGCTTGCCTGTAACCACCGTGCCTGTAACATAATTTGCGGTCATGCCGGTATTTTATGTGCCACGAGCGTTCGCTTCATCGTGTTAATTCCACACCGCAGAAGTAGTGGCTCGAGGGAACCATTAAGTAGGAATATCTGTCGGTACCCAGCAATGGCGTATGGTTGGCCTGACAGACGTCCCTGCATCCTCACATCAAGCTCCTACCAAGCGTCTGAAGAGAAGGGCGATCTCGATGGTGTGGAATGCACGTTGCAGAAGCACTGTGGAGCTGAGAGAGCAGCCAATGCCACAACCAGCACCACACAACTAGCGCTCGCGCTAGAAATGTACGTCCCAAAGCTAGGAGCGCGGGCTAGCTCCCACTTGTAGCTTTAGCTGAAGTCTCAGCTTAAGAGCGCTCTCCGCCAAGCCACGTTCAGGACTAAGTAACTCCACGAACGAGCCGTACTGCCGCGAACTGGCGCTGACTCTTAGGAACTCATGACGTGACGGCATTCCAACGGAGCTTCACAGACGGCCACCAGACGCAATTTTGAAATCTTTTCACTCGTTTTAAAAGTAGTTTTCTTCACTTCTCTGCTTCCAGCCCAGAAGCACAAGCTTAGGCTAGTGTTTCTGGGCGGCCGGCACAACATGAACCACATCTAAACAAAGGAATAAAAGTGCAAACATTTCGCTTTCCCTATAGTCTGAAAGGTAGCGCTATTCACTTTCCGCGCGTTTTTCTCCTCTCCATCGAGGGGGATTCTTCTCTCTCCCCTTCTGCACACCGCCCCCTCCCCCCCCCCCCCCCCCCCGGCCCCCCGACCAGCGGCAAAAGACCACGCCAAGCCGTGACGAAATGAGCCGGAGCCGAAAACCGCAGATAAATCAATAGGATCCTTTCCTCCTTTCCCATCACTCGTAGAGAACCAGTCGTACGAGCTAACATCGCCATTGCGAAGCGAGTGTTGACTCAACTTTCCCAGAAATGTATACGGAGAAGTTACATGACCCGACCTTCCTTTACTTCACCCCGCAAACCCTCATCGAACCCATGTCCCCCCAGGGACTTCATTCCTCGAACTCATCAATTCACCGACCTCATAAACTCACGCCTCTCACCTTCCTTGAGTTCACCCCGCAAACCCTCATCGAACCCATGTCCCCCCAGGGACTTCATTCCTCGAACTCATCAATTCACCGACCTCATAAACTCACGCCTCTCACCTTCCCTGAGTTCACCCCGCAAACCCTCATCGAACCCATGTCTCCCCAGGGACTTCATTCCTCGAACTCATCAATTCACCGACCTCATAAACTCACGCCTCTCACCGAACTTATGAACTCACCGAACTCACCCAACTCACCCAACTCACACCCCTCGCTCAACCTCAGACTCCTGAGTTTTCGAGGCTTACGAACTCTCACTCACACTCACCTCGCACCCGAACGGTAAGGGTGAATGAGGTGAGTGAGTGCACTCATGAGTTACTTTTACCCAGCTATGTACTTACATCACATTCTTAACTTGTTATTGGCCCGGATGGCGACCGTTAGCCTAAAACCTGAAGAAATGCAAAACGTGCAACTTTTCTGGAAGTTGTTGCAGCGGCACCAAGTGAGCTCGGGACAGGATTCTCCAAACGGCAACAGTCTATTCCTTAGAAGGTTTAGACGAATATAAACAAACAGGATGCACAAATAAACATAGCTTGCCGGTCGACCGATTTAAACTAAGTATCCTGTTTAATCGTGCACAATATTAGATATTCTAATTTGTACCGTACAGTTCGTCCGTCACAGCTCGTGATTTTGGCGCTTTTAAAGCACTACGGTTTTCGCATAAAGGTTTCTTGTTAGATGCTTAGAATTCAAAATAAAAAAAGCCACATTATACAAAATTATAACAATAAGTAAAGTATTTTTGAGGGACAAAATGGTAATTGTAACTTTAAAAGCTATCTTTTTTTCTTTTTTAATTCGACTTTATTTATTGTCTTTAGGAAATTGGGTGACTTTTCAAAAATAAAAAACTTAATTAAAAAACTTCGCACGAAAAAAAAAATATTCGAATGCGATCGCATTCATTCATTGTAAATCACGCATCGTCCCTCCAGCGAACGCATTTAATTTGTCCCGGGTGGAAACTGATATGGGCTATAAAGAGGGTTCGGAGTTTTCGGTTTAAACCGATAATAACCGATAAAAGTACGCCGAATCCATTTTCAGAAATTCGGTTTTAACCGAAAAAGGTCAGTTTTTAGGTTCAGCGTTCTCGGTTTAAACCGATAAAAACCGATAAAACTACGCGGAATTCATTTTCTAAAATTCCGTTTAAACCGAAAATGTTCAGTTTTTTATGGCCGTGTCGAGATGGGCGGGGGGAGGAGGGAGGGGAGAGAGGGCGTTGCAAGGTTCGACATTGTGTGATCTCTTCGTGGTTGCCCTCTTTCAAGATTCAACTTGCAACAAAATAGGTCTTGGGTTGTCCTTCGCGGGACATTGTGTGCTTTCTGTGATCGGACTTAGTGTGTCAAGTTCCTGGTCCTAAAAAAACAAGTTGGGGTGTGGGCTAGTATTAGGTTTTTCGCTTCATGCAAGATCTGCAGCCAGTGAGTATACGAAATATGTTGTGCTTAAAAATGTCGCACCGTGTCTCTTTTGGTAGTCACATTTGGTTGATTGGCCGATTTTGGCTCAGGCAGCGCTTTATCTCCTCAGCCTGCGAGTGTCCAGTGTTAACGTTGAGAAGGCATTCTTGAAGCCCAGGGTCATTAACAGGAAAGAATGAGCGTGGATCAACGAGGAGAACCTTGGAAAGTACATGTGTGTTTACTATAAGATCACGTAATCCTGATGTACAGAAGGTGAAGTTCCATGCTTTTTGGACCCTGACTTGTTTGTACTTCTGTGTTTTTTTGTTTTATTTTTTACAGTTGCACACATTTGCGAAATAATATGTCGATGTTTTTTTGTTGTTGTTTTTAATGTATCTGTGCCGTTATTCTTTGAGTGATCACAAATATCAGAGCTACAAGGATCATCTGATCCGGTGTCCGAAGGTGCTTCTTTAATATTCACCGAAAAACACCGGTAAACGTTTGTGGGCAAAAATATACACCGAAAAAAAAACCGAAAATTGAATTTTAAAATAAACACCGAAAAAAGTACGCCGAATTTTGTAAGAATAAAAACCGAAAACGCGGAACCCTTGCTATAAAATATAACTTCTTTTTTTCTTTTTAGTGAATATTTACGAGATTACAATTTATACTGCGAACTATGCGGAGCGCAAGTTCGTCTGCTTCTTGCACAGAGTTGCGATGATGTCAGAACGTCAAGCTCTTATTAACTGATTAAAAAAACAAAATAGTGGGTAGACCTCAAGGCAGCTTGCTTTGAGGTCTACCCACTATCCTTCAATCAGAGCCAATCAAAGCTCGGCGTTCTGACGTCACCACAACCCCTTTGAAAGGAAGCAGACGAACTCGCGCTCCGCGTACATGCGACGCAGAAAAACTCGTTACAAGTCACAAGTGGTCAGGTGCAGCTACCCGGCCATTGCATGCAGATACTCAATTAAGGCGAGCTCGGCGACGTACACCCGTGGTGTCAACCCGCGGAAACTGCCGAAACCACGCTTTTCTCCCGGCGCGACACGCGATATAGATTATTCCTGCGGAAAAGCAACTCTCTGTACCGCAGCCCAGAACGCGCGGCCGCTTCATTACTTTCTACGGCGAGCTACCATCGCGGAAAGTCGCACTCGCGGCTGCACTCGGGCCTCCCCTGCAGCATATTCAACGTGGTGTGCCTAGATTTCAGAGTGCTTCCCACTGCCCTTTTGCGGTCACGTGGTTCATGGGCCGCGTTTGCGATACAAGCTGCGAAGACGGGTCGATAGCGTCCAAGTATTTAGCGTCGATCGTTCGCAAGCGTCTCCGACTTGCCCGACTCTCCGCCCCCGATAGGATCCTTGCCGCTCGACAACTCATGCATGCGCACGTGCGACCAATCTCCGCGGAGGGAAAACGTTTGGCAAAAGGAGGCGTCCGCCATTAAATTGCAAACACTCTCCGAGGCACGAGTTGCGCCATCTCTTAAATCTAGGCCCTCGAATTTAACGAGAACTGGGGCAGGCTTGCGGCGTCATCGATCGGTCAGAGCAGACAACCGCAGAAATCGAATGGCGCCTCGACTCGTTTTCTGGTCGTCCTCATAGAAGGCGCCACAGGCCCCCTTTCCAACATCAGTTTTTCTAACAGGCCCGACAAGAGTTTGAGACCCTAATCGTCCCGTGTTTAAAGTAGTTTCAGCCTGCCATTTTGGCTTATCTTACGATGACGGCTTACAAAGTGTATATCAGCAGTAGACAGTCCGAGGTGAATTATCCCATCAGAATATGTCTCAAGCGTTGCTAATATTACATTTTTTTAATTTTTTTTGCAGCAAACAACAGTTATGTGACTGCTACGACACCTGCGCCAAATTGCGCCAGATTGCAGGCTTTGATTTAACAGCTACATGCCGTCGAAATGTGAGGAATGTGCACCAGCGTTGAGGCAAACGCCTATACCACTTTCTCAATACCCAAACTTGTGGAAGTTTTTCCAACTTAAGATTATCGCTTCGAATAACGTACTATTTCATTCGATCTTCCTATCAAGCACTGAGAGTATACTTGGAAGTTCGGCGACATTTCTAATTGTTTCTAATGTGCTGCAGTGTTTTTTGTTTTTTTTATACGTTCATTGTGTTTGAGTGTATGTTTATAGAGTCTGAACTTAGTCAGCATCAACGGGCGACTTATCTCCAAGCTGTAGATGAGCAACCTAGCCAGTGCGGTAGAACCGCTAGCCTGGGCTCTTTAACGTGCATCACGTAGTAGTGATACACGACCGCACGCCGGTACGATGCTCATCCAGATCGAAACGGGCAGGGGTGGGGATTGAACCCAGGATCCCTGGGTTCTGCAGCGCGAGCTTTCGCTCTACGCGCTCCTTCCGAGTTGAGGTGCGTTAACAGACTGGTCCACCGATCCCCCAAGGCGGTTCCGGCGGTTTAGAACGGCTTCGCGAGTGTACTTCCTACCGCCCACTGGTGCACTTAGGTGAAGCGAGACCCGCCAAGTGGACATCGCGATTTTCCGCATCACATTTCACCTTTGCGCAGCCGCGTGCTGCGGGGAAAGCACGCCGATGCACGCATCGGATATTTAAAAAAGACGCAACATTAATATTAATTATCTTAATTTTCATGCAACAAGCCTACGTGATTGAAGTAAAAAAAAAATCAAAACACGGCATGATTTTTTTGGTCGGTCCAGAATGCTTTAAACTGGGCTGTGTCAAAGTTGGTGGCCGTGGCAGCCACTAGAAAACGGGCAAAATTAGTTAGTTACTTAGCTATCAATGATTAAATGTTTTGAACAACTTATTTTTGCTTTTATTTCTGCGAGCATAATGTATTAGTGGAACTGACGATCAACCACAATGCTGTCTAACCGTACCGTAAAGTTTTTATTAACAAAAAAATTTGTGGTGGGCTTTACGTGGCAAGAAATGTCGTCATTGTACACCGGGCATCAAGCCGAAACTAAGCGAGCCGCGGGCAAAGTCTGCTGCGCAGTGGATGCTAAGAAGTGGTTGCACAGGAGTAAAAAAGTAAGCAAGCACTATCTTTTAGTTGTACGAGCTACTATTCGCAGTGTAACTAATTATGGTTCACGTTCGCGCCTTAAAACTACGTTTTACTGGTCCAAAATGAAACTTTTGCTGCTCCGAAAGGTGTTCCAGAGGGTCTCGGCCCCAACACATGACTATCAACACTAATATTTATTTTATTCATTTTTGTCCACGTCAAACACAAATTGTTTCAAAGTACACATTTAAATTACGACACCTATCCGAGCAAACCTTCACAGAACGCACACGGGCCTTATCGAAACCTATACTAGCGACCGTCGCCATCAGTTAGATCACAACAGAGGCGTTTTCCGTACGTACACACACTTCTACTGCAATATTAGCATAAACAAAAAAACAACAAAAAATACATTGTTTTGATAAGTCCCCATTGTCTCGCAGCCGTCCCCTCCGCGATTGTTCCCGGAGGCCACGGCCTATCTCAAAGCCAATCGTCGCGGCGTCACCCAAAAATAGCCGAACCCAGCCTCGAGTTGCAAGATCCGTCGTGCAGCGGCAAACACCGCCGAGACGCCGCCGGCGCGCCGCCACCCCCACCGACGAACGTCTTTGTGCTGCACCCGACGCAAAGTGATCGACGGCGCACCCAGAGGCGCACCCACGGTGGGCGCACCCAACGTTGGGCGCATCTGGCGCACCGGCGCCACCTAGAAGAAAGAGTGTGCGCCTTTCCCCTTCAAACGTCATCACTAGTGGCTCCACGTAGCACCGCCTACCTTACGTCAACATCGTCGACAGCGCGTCTTGTTGGCTGCAGCTATGCGGAGCGCAAGTTCGTCCGCTTCTTTTGCAGGGGTTGTGGTGACGTCAGAAAGACGCCGAGCTCTGATTGGCTCTGATTGGAGGATGGTGGGTAGACCTCAAAGTAAGCTGTCTTGAGGTGTACCCACTATCCTTCAATTAGAGACAATCAGAGCTCGACGTTGTGACGTCACCACTACCCCTGCAAAATAAGCGGACGAACTTGCGCTGCGCATTCAGAGCATATCGCCGTCTTCCGGCTTTTTTGGGAGGGCAAGATGCACACAATGAAGGAAGCATTTCTAGCTGGGGTATTATAATGTTTCGCTTTTCAGCGTTTTTTTATCATTATTTATTTATTTGCGTGAGATTTGTGGCTCCCCAACTGACGTGAAGGGTGGTCGACACTTTACAGGCAGCCAAAAAGCTTGCGGCGCGAGTCTGAAAAAAAAAAAAATAAGAAGTTTTTTGGGTTTGGGCACGTGATAGGGCGACCCTGAAGAGTGTGACTGTCTGAGAGACCCTGTTGGCAAAGCACACTTACAGAATCTAAAAACATGTCTACATCTGAGCTAAAAGACTACAGAAACGCTACCATAAAGACAAAAAAGCGCCAGAGCTCAATCTAAGACTTAATCAGATGCACGATAGACGAGATGATTACTAAATCAAGAAAAATGTATAAAAGGTTGCACGGAACCTAAACATAAAAACAACAAAAACGTTCGATACACGCAACACAAATGCTACATATAAGAGTTAATGAAGTATACAACAAACAAACAAAAATAAGAAATTAAGAAAAATATTTACAAACAGTTCACTGAATCTAAACACAGCAAGATGTGTCATTTAACGAAAAGAAAAAAAAAACATTACGATGCACAATAAAGGCCAAAAGCTAAATCGTCACACTGGCACCGACGTCTTCACACTGGCACCGGCGTCCAAAAGGCAAATTTCATATTACGGTCCGGAGGCTTTCTGATCTATCTGACAGGTCATGAACGAAGTGGAAGCTTCCCCCACCCCTTTCCACTTCAGCGGAGCGAATGGTGGAGAGGAGGTCGCCTCCTCTCCAGCGTTCGCTCTGCTAAACTGGAAAGAGGTGGGAGGAGCTTCCACTTCGTTCTTGACCTGTCACCGACCTCTTCCAAAGGCTCTGGCCTCTTCTTCTACGTGCTATGATGCGTGGCGGCGAACGCGCGTGGCGCGTTTTGGGCACGGGAGGCGGCCCGCGCGGAGACGAGCTCCGATAAAAAACCGAAACCCAGAAACGTTTCCAAATTTAGCATTTTTTCGGAACACCGTAAAATGCTGCGCGTGCCTCTTATCACTGTAACGTGTGTGTATATAGAAGATTTTGATGACGCCTAGCAAGATTACAATTAAAACCATGCCTTAAAAATGAATAATTAACAATTTAATTACTAAAACTTAATTAGTTACCCAGTTATATTGATTTACAATATTTTCCCTTAATGCGCTCTTTGACACAGACCACTACGGCATCGACCTTTTTTCTGTGCTATGCGTAGGTTTCGCAGGAACGACTTTGTCCGAGGAGGGGAAAGCTGTTACTTTCCTTTATTTTTTAGAGCTTAGGCACACGTTTCCGTGTTGAGCGACATCGCCATCGTCGTTGCCGTCGCCGTCGGAGTAACCGCGCGTTGCATTATGGGACGCTACCCATAATGACGTCACACGTGACGCCACGTGGGACATCACGAGGGTAAAATTTTCCCGCTAGATTTATTCGCTAAATGTAGCGAGGAAATTTTTCCTCAAAATTTCTACGCTAAAATTAGTGGAAAAATTTCCCGCAAAATTTAGCGGGAAAAGTTTACTCTCGTGACGTCACACGTGACGCCACTCAACCTGGGAAAATATTTCCACTAAATTTAGCGGGGAAAGTTTCACGCTAAATTTCGTTATGTGATGTCACGTGACGCCACTCAACCTTAAACAATTTTTCCTCTACATTTAGCGGGACCAATTTTACCCTCGTGACGTCACACCTGATGTCACGTAAATGAATGGGACATCACGTGACGTCCTGCTCTCCTGTTCCCCTCCCATTTAGCGGATCGTTAAGACATGACGGTCTTGCAAAACGCAGTTTAACTCTGATTACTCAGTTTACGAGCACGCGGCCGGGTGACCATTTCCCGCCAATAAGATTGTTTCGCGTAGTTCCTACTATGTTTCCCGCCTTTTTCGTGACATTGGGCGTTTGGGTACGCGGTAAAGTGTAATTTCGTGGTTGCACCTGCCCCCATTATCCACGTAGATGTGTCGTTCGATGACACCATCGAGGAATGATTAGCAGAATTAGCATGAAAATGATAAGCATATTCTTTTTAGAGATCTCTTGGAAGACAACATATTCATTGTAGAATCACCCGAGACCGCGGTGTCGACAGAAAAGCAACAGGAAGAAGGAAAGAGGTCTCAAACACAGCTGAGTTTCATAGAGGAATTATAAAAAATAAAAAAATAATACTATGTCTCTGTTCTATGCAGTGTTGGACAAAATACTCGTTAAAAGTATTTAAGTTACTAAATACTTGCTTCATAAAGTATTTAAAATACTACTCAAGTTACTTTCACTGTAAAGTATCTTGAGTAGAGTACAAATACTTAGAAATGTATTTCAGTTACTTTTGAAGATACTTCCGCATTCCTTAATTTGTATCGACGTCATTGACAACGACAATTATGCAGCTCCGCAAATCTGGGTTACCAGAATGGTTTATTAGCACGCAACAACACAAAATGGGGAGAAAAAAAGCATCGTAGGGCTATTTTATGCAGTCCGCTATAAAGAGCAAAATATTGTCACGAATGATAAAAGATGAGGCAGCGAATAACTGAAGAAACTAAACGTTTAATGGGGCGAACTTGTTCCCAAAACAAAATATAGAAAGGCTTGCGTTGCAGGCGTCGATGTCGGCGAAACAGCAGGATCGACCGCTGGGGCGAGACTGACTCCGGACCGTCACTCGGAGCACCTTTTGTACCCGCGTGGGTTTCTGGAACATTCGGCGTAGAAAGTTCGGCGCGTAGAACATTCGTAACTCGATCAGACGACAAAATTCTCGAGCTTACCAGAATGTCAAGTTGAAGGAATAAAGAGAAGAGAAGTCCGCTTTCTGGTATCGAACCCGGAGCCTCCGCGCGAGTGCCTCCGCGCGAAAGCCAAGCGCGGTAACCATTCGGCCACGCGCTCGCTGGGCAGCGAGCGTGGCAATATCACTGATAGATGTTGCAAAACATTTCTGGGATAACAAGAGGTCGCTTTAGCTATTGGGGAGGAGATCAGACCGTGGCGCCCCAAGCGGTTAACTTTAGAGCTCGATAGATGGGGACAACAAATATAATGGCTCAGTGCTCGGCTGACTTAACCGAACGCGGCGTCAGTGTTCGGCTGGAGTTCGTGTTCTCCAGTGAGGGGAAGGGGGGGGGGGGCTCTTTTGTTACCACTCCGGCCTGCTTGAGCAATGCAGCATGCACTGTGCCCAGCTCAGCACAAAAGCCCATGTGGGAGAAGTTCGCATCCTCTGACGACTGCTTTCGGGGGAGATCCGGCACTTAACGTCACTTCACTAATTGTTGGTATTTTTTCATTACACTGTGCTCTGCGCTCTATTAAAAAAGATGACACGAACATGCACACAAGGCCTGTGGGCATGTGCACAGGCCTTGTGTTGGTAAACACCGAGGTGTGGGGGTGACAAACGGGTCACAGCGCTTCGACAATAGTGACATCACTGAATATCACATCCTGCGGCGCACCTTAGACGCATCGTTTAACTACAATTCATATTCCCTATACTTGGGACACGGATATGAGTGAATGGATAACAAAGAGAACCCACATAATAGCCACGGGAGTGGTCGCACCTTCTTCAAGTAGGTTTCGTTCAGAAAAGCACTCAACGTCGGGGGACACTTTGCTGGCATTTTGAGAGGCCATCCAGCTCCTAGTTCGTTTCCTGTACTGTTCTCTGCTTATCAATGTTCGCGAGAGCAATAAGTGCCGGACTGACAACACAAAGAAACGAAAAAAAAACAAAAAAAACCTCGTCGTTTTGCCTTAGCAGGATCAAATATACAAAAAGCGAAACAAAAATGTCTACTTTTTTGTGTGTGTCCGCTTCTCATTTTCTTCTATTTGTTATTTTCTTGATACTCAAGTCTGCATTGTTCTCGTAGGTCGTTTCCCGGTCTGCTTGCGCCTCAGGGTGGCATCTTTACTTCCGTAAAACCACACCTTTTGTTTGAGGATTTTTTGGGGGGAAACTCGATAGAAACAAAAGGCGCCTTTGGGAAGGCGAGGGGAGAACCTTCATTGTACGAACTTTGGGCTGAAATATGAGTCACAGTCGACAAAAAAGCGATATTTTCACGAGCTCATTTAAAGTCACCATAGCTAATCGGAGCTAGCAACAGGATTCGGTTGCTCGAAAGAATGTTCACGTTTGCTCGTGCCACGCCCACGCCACTTCATACCGAAAAACTCAGAAAATGGCGGAATGTCAAAAATGTATTTAAGATAATGAGTACAAGATACTCGAAATTGTAATTAAAATAGAGTATTAAATACTCTCCATCAAAGGTATTTGTAAGATACCAAGATACTCCAAAAAGTATTTAAGATACAGTATCTTGAGTCGTGGCCAGCTTTCTGGGACATGCCAGCCTAGTTCCTGACTTTCACGCCACGTGGCGTATCAACCTTGAACGGACTCTGAAACGCCGGTGCGTCGGTCCACCGCTATCTTAACCTCCTCTCTTATAGCTCGTTCCCCCTCACACCCTTTCATCTTTTTACCCAGCGACCGCACTGTGGAAGAAAACGCTTCATCACGCGTCACAGGCGTAGAAGCCTATCGGTCGGAGAAAAGCGAGGTTTCGGGGAAAGTGTTACCTACTATTGTAGAGTCAGTGCTGTATTCACCTCAGCTGGTACTATACGCAAACCCACACTAGATTATTCTAGCGAAGAAGTGTCGGACGCTCGACCACGTGACAACGCGCCCACCAATCGCGGCACGAGGGCGCGTTGTCTCGTGGTACTTTTATATTTCGCATGCGTTCTTTATAGGCCGGAAAAAAATAAGCAAGCAAAGCCTACCTAGGAACCCTAAGCCTACCATGCTTCAAACACCTCAGTCGTGTGTCTCAAGGCCGTCCACAAGTTGCAAATATATTTCGTATCGCCTTATGCGCAAGCGAAGTCAAAGCTAGAAGTGCGAGCCCAGCGCTCTGAGTGTTCCTGTTTCGCACGTGTGCCTGTGGATTGCAAGCATTATTCAAGGCAGCCTGCTTGTACTTGTACCTTTGGCTTCGCTCGCAGATAACGTGAAACGAAGTATAGATGTTTTTCGAAATTATCCAAGCCCAAGGAGCATGCTACAGTGTAATTTGACGCGACGTGCACCAGTGCGTTCTGACGTGCACACACTGATGGACGCGCGGGCAACGTGCCATTTGCTTAAAACTTTTGGTTTCAAAATTACCGCTCCAGACGGCAGCATGCAGAGCGCGTGTACCTACAAACACAACATGCTTCTTGATGATTGGGTAATTTTTCGAAATGTCTGTTAACTCCTTGACCTTTCAATCAATATTAGAAAAGTAGCTTACTTGTGTTCAGCATCACGGTTGATGTTATATTGCTGAACCCATTTGATATGTTCTCCCGCTGTGACGACGAACTTGAGAATAGAAGTCCGTCCTAGACGCATGATTGAAATCAGTGCTTCTGGCAAGATGCTCACAAAAACTATCCATCGTCAACTGCAAACTAAGAATTCACTTTAGTGCCCCTTTAATCTGTGTTGGGGCTGGCTGTAAGTAACACTATTCAAAATGGTTTTTAAGAAAATTCGCCAATTCTATTTGTTTTACTAGTGGAACTTCCACGCACATGATTTAAAACACCATTTTGAAAATATTGGGAAATTGGACGAAGAGGGTTGTCAAGACGCACAGAACATCGTAGAATGGATGTCGAGAGTGTCAAACTGCCCTTTATATGATGTATAAGCATGTCGATGCACAGTGTAAAATTTGAATAGTTCAGTGGAAAAACTGAACGCCTGGCGGTCCGATTTGTAATGAGGGTCTATCATGCGAACAAGGCTACGAATCGTTATTCGCACCTCAGACCAGGTACAAGACTGACACGCCGCTCTAGAAAGCCCAGCACAGCGGCCCCGTTGGGGCCTGGGACCTTGCTAGTTTGCAGATAACTCATTCCACCAAAACACAAAACTAATCTTTATCTTTTTCTTTTTAAAGCATGTTGAATGTCGCGTTCTGCTTAAGGTTGCACGGCAATGACGCAAAAAAGAGAAACTTGGAGGACGCTTAAGCTTCGCCTTTAAGAGTGGAACGCGATTGCGTTATCGGGCCCCGTTCGCATCGCCTTCTCATTCGCTTCTCATGCTCTTGAGTCACACAACGACCTAGTTCTCATGACACAACACTCTTCGTTCCCAAGCCGTGCAAGCTGCCTTACCTGGCGTAGTGAGTAGCGTGCTGGCGCGCAACCGAAAGGACGTGGGTTCAAATCCCGCCTAAAATTCTTCAAATTTTTCTTCGTAGAAAATGAATTACTTCATAAAGTGAAATCATTTGAGACATGCGGCGATCTTTAATTCGAATTACATGTAATCTTTTTATCACTTTCATTCCACGCGTGACGTCACTTTTCACGTGAGCGTTGTGGGTTGTTTGAAATTTCCGCGCGAGGTCATGTGGCTGTGACGTCATCACCCCGTCGACCAATCCCGGGCTTTCGCGTCACGCCACCGACGTCAGCTTTTCTGCGACACGAGCTCATTAACGCTATCGCGTTAAAACACACTGGGAGGTGATTCTATTCACATGAAGACGCGCCGAAAGACGACAAGGCATTATTCCGCGGCAAGGAAGTGTTCTTTTAAGCCGTCGCAGCCCTTTTGCAATAAAGCAAAACAAACTGAGTATGGGCATACATTTATCATATCCCCGCACGGTGGTGCCGGGTATCAGTCTGTTCACTCGGCTGGTTGCGTGATAGGAAAACAACACCCAGTCGTCAGTTGATTGTGAGCGCGCATAAATGTCTATGACATTTTACCGACACTCGGGTTCACCCCTAAGCTGACAATGCGATGTAAACTATATGTTCATCGGACGAATCAATCGACTGCCTGTTATCGCTTCACCCAGAGTGTGATCACGTGTGGCAAGAACGACAGGTGACTGGTCCAGCAAGTACGTAGCTTCCACCACGCTGTCAGCTTAGGAGTGTTGGCGAGGAAAAACCAATAAATGTGCCTTGAAACATCAGGGCCGGCTTGCTCGAACCAGCGTCTGAGATGAGACCGTTTGAACGAAAGAAAGCCTGCCAAACATGGGGCGCGTGAGCATTTGAGACGCGACTTCACGCGCCACTCCGCTCATGCGCTAGCTTTGGCAGTGCTTTCTTTCAGACAGTCTCATCTAATGGTATATTCGGCTTGTCGCTTTTCAGCCTCTTGGAGCGCTCTGAAAAGCCGGTGTGCATTCGGCTGGTCGATGCCAGGCGCTCCAAGTCTATTCGGCTTGTTCTTTCGGAGCGCTCTCGAAGCTCCGACTCTCGCCGTCCTCCGAATCGGAGCGGTTTGAGGCGCTCTGACTTGGAAGTGGGAGCGCGCGAGAGATCTGGCTGCCGACCGGTCACGTGACTCCAGCCATTCCGCCATTTTGCTTTTGTGTTGGAAGCGGACGGCGAGAACGCGGCTACTCCGCAGAAAGAGGGCTGAAAAAAACAGCCGTCAGTCTCGACGCCGTCACCGTTGTGTTGTGCTCCCCGAATTGAGGTGAAATGTCGTTGAAACGAAGACGCTTAATGTTAGGGGTGGCACCGTCAGTGCTGCTGGCGAAGCTAGCAGACAGCGACAACACCAGCAGCTCGGACGACGACGACGAGGGTCGTGTTTACGAAGTGAAGTTTGCCGAGTTGTTTGATGCACCTTGTACGGTGCCCAAGGTCAAGGCTTATGTTTCTATAGTGCGAACCTACTCGGACAAAGCGGTAAGAACAAAAATACGAGAGTTTTCAAGCTGTAATGTTGTCTTTTTTTTATAGTTTCGCAGGAACTTCCGCTTGGCACGGCTGGCTTGCGATGACCTTATCAGCGTCCGCGTTGACGGCTGCCATTTTTCAAGGATTAACGGATGGATGGATGACTGAATACTGCTGAACCCTTTGAATCCGAGAAGCAAAAGTTCCGCTAGAGGGCGGCTCGCGCCGTCCACTAGTGGCGCAGGCCACCCTCTATCCGCTAGGTTTGCCGCTCTGAAAAGTTGAGGAGCGTTCGGCTGGGCGCGCCGATTCTCTCGCTCCGATGCGGAGGCGCTCCGAGATCTGGTAGCTCCGACTCGGATAATTGGAGCGCTCGAAAGTGACCAGCCGAATATACCATTAGACAATGGTTCGAGCTAGGGTGCCTTAGTTTGAGCAAGCCGGCCCTGTTTTAAGGAACCTTATTCTTTTGTGTTTACATGCCAAACCAACGCAGAGCATCTATACTTCGTTTCACATTCAGTCCGAGCGCAGCGGACGCTACGAGCCATCCCAGCCAATCCAGCGCCGGGAGAGTATCACGTGACCTTGTGGTTGGGCGGAGCGACACGCGGAGCTCGAGATCACGCGATACTGCCCCGGCGCTGGATTGGCTGGGACGGCGCGTAGCATCCACTGCGCTCGGACTGAAGGTGAAACTAAGTATAGCACTCCCCAGCGAAGGATTGATGATTTATTCAGAAAACCTAGGGGTATTTTGACGTGCAACCAAAATGTCGTGGAGACAAGATTGAACAGCCACGCTGCTTCATGCGTGGGGGCAACAAACAAAAATTGCTTGTTTATTATTGGTCCGAGAAGCCGAAGGCGATTATTCACGATGCGCGAAGCGTAGGAAATATATTTGTGTCCAAGTTCTTGCGTGACCAAAATAGGGGTTGGAGTGACGAGCTCGAGCCCACACAGTGGAATGTGGTTTTAATTTTTTTGTTGTGTGTACCGCAACCATTTTGTTCTTATCCTGCGTAAAATTGAAAAGGACAATCGTGGTGACGCAACAATCGCCATGGAAAACGAGGGACGTCTCTACAAGCAAGCCGATCTCCACGAACCAAGGCAAAGACCAGACATGAACATGAGACATGAATAATAATAAATTGAAAATAAATACTGGTTATTGGAGTCCCACCCCAACGAGATTCGAACCCAGGATCAAGATATCGCTAGCCAAGCACTTTACTAACTGAGCTATTGGCACAGCCATCGGCGGTCACTGCGCCAGACGTTTCAATAGATGGACGATGTAGGACGTCATGTGTATAGGGTCTATTCACGTGCTGAGTCATCGCCCACAAACATGGCCACCAAACGATAAAGCTAGCAGTGAGCTTTGAGAAATATAAAAACGGCAAAGCAAACCCGCCAATCGGGTAACCGCTTTTGCCTTCGGCGTCCATGCTTGTGTGTAGTGACTGGACATTAAAAAACAGTCTAACGTCATATGAATACACTCTATACGTTAAAGCGTTGAATCAAGCCACATGTCGCCTGATATCACGTTATCACCATATTGTCGCGAAGGACAAACGATGAGGCGGCGAAGGTCACGTTTAAACTGAAAGTTTAATGGGGCGAACTTCTGCCAACCAAAACGAAAGAAATAACGGGCGTCGGAACAGCAGTACGCGGTTACGCGGCGGCGAGTTCCGGCGTCAGAGCGAGCGAGAGCAAGACTGGCTCGACGAGGTCACGCGCGGCTCCTTATCAAGCGTGACAACGCCATCTCGAACATTCGGCGCGGAAGCTTGGAGCGTCGGGCGTGCGGGGTGAGAATGAGTTGGAACTTTCCAGAACCAGGAAAGGGAACAAAATGATAGACGCTACGCCCGGAGAAAGAATAGAGTCTATTCACATGACGCCAGACCGCCTTTTAATGTCGAGTCACTACACACAAGCATGGCCGCCGAAGGCCATAGCGGTTTGCCGATAGGCGAGTTTGCTTTGCCTTCTTTTATTTTTCACCAAGCTCACGAATAAAAGTTCCGCTTTATCGCTCGGCGGCCATGTTTGTGGGTGATGACTCAGCAAGTGAATAGACCCTATAGACGCGAATCTTCTAGAACCGAGTAACCGAGCGCGCGGCAATATAAGGCAAAATCGACTGCAGTGCTCCGACCTTTCAGCCTATATAAAGAGCAGCTGGAGTCCAATACGTTGCACTGCTGGGGCTCCTACGAGGCAGACGAATGCCGAATGTATGTGGAAGTAGAGCAGACGGAAGAAGCTTGAGAGGGAACAGCAGGAAGGCGGGCCTCCGCCAGTTCCAGCACCTCAAACCAACGCGGAACGTGTACGAACATGACGAGAGCGAAAGAAAAAAATTGCAAAGTCTTGGTCATGCTGACAGAGCTGAACGGCATAAAATGTGCGCGCGCAAAGATTGGCAAAGATTGACATTTTATTTGTGTATGCAGTTGCAGAGAAACATCGGACCTCCCACACTAGATAATAGACCCCTTTCAAAAATCACGTGCCGAATATTAGGGGGTCGGAACCACTTCACAATGGCGGAGCGACTGCATCGAGGAACGTGCAAGTCATTCCACAAGATAGTTAACGTCGGGGCGCGGTCAACACTACGAGTCGACCATCCAATCAAACAGCGTCGAAAGTGCAACGTCACTGCGATCACCACCTTTTTTAATGGGTGTTTTTTTTTTAGTCTGCCGTGACGTTGAGGTTTTAGTCCGCCATTGTACAGAGATTTCACAGCTGCGAACAGAGTACCGTATTTTGAAAGGGGTCTATAATACTACACTTTAAAAGCATAAAGTACCAAATAAAGCATAACATCCCACCACGCAATACTTAACGCCAACAACGCAAAGCATGACGTCCTACCACGCAAAGCTTACACAACAATGGACGTTTTGCAGAAATATTGGTTCGAGAGTACATGGCTAGAAGACGAGCGTCCCCTGGCCGCAGGCATGTCCACTGAGTCTTTTAATGTCGAGTCACTACACACAAGCATGACCGCTGAAGGCAAACGCGGTTATCCGATTGGCGAGTTTGCTTTGCCTTCTTTTATTTTTTACAGAGCTCTCGAATAAAAGCGTTGCTTTATCGTGTGGTGGCCATGTTTGTGGGCGCTGACTCAGCAAGTGAATAGACTATTGTGTCGAGGTGACCTTGATCAAGCTCCCTCTAAACCACTTTTGTTTATCTTTACGATTATCTTTCGCCCTGAGGTAAATACAAAGAAGCCTTCGTCCCTCTCCTCTCGGCCAGCACGAAGAGAGAAAGGGCGACAGATCCATTTACTCTCGAACCCGTATTTCAGCAAAACGTCCATTGACACATCATATGTCAATCTTCGCCAATCTTTGCGCACGAACATTCTGTGCCCTTCAGCTTTGTCACCATGACCAAGACTTTGCAATTTTTTCCACAGGTTCCCAGCTGAGCCGTACCTTGGCAAAACACTCAGCGGTTTGATCATTTCCACAAACGTAGGCAACTTCAGTGCCACGTACCTCAGCAACCAAGACGTATCTCGCAAAGTTCCCCGGGAATCATATTGAACAGTTACCAGGGTACATGTTTTAAGAATTTTCAGACGTCTGAGGTGTTCTCTGTAGGTTTCCAGCGGAGGCGCACATCGCCAAAAATACGCGGTTCACTGCTTCGGGGAGAGATCTTGTCAAAGGAGCCTACTTCAGCGCTACGTATCTCGGCAACCAAGACGTATCTCCCAAAGTTCCCCGGGAATCATATTGAACAGTTACCAGGGTACATGTTTTAAGAATTTTCAGACGTCTGAGGCGTTCTCTGTAGGTTCCCAGCGGAGGCGCACTTCGCCAAAAAATGCGCGGTTCACTGCTTCGGGGAGAGATCTTGTCAAAGGAGCCTACTTCAGCGCTGCGTATCTCGGCAACCAAGACGTATGTCGCAACGTTCCCCGGGAATCATATTGAACAGTTTCCAGGGTACATGTTTTAAGAACTTTCAAATGTCTGAGGTATTTTCTGTAGGTTCCCAGCAAAGGCGCACATCGCCAAAAAGTGCGCCTTTGCTGACGAGTGTAAAGTAGTCTTTCCCGTAGCACTCCTCTTCTTGTTGGAAAGATGCCTTTACGCGGCGGAAGCTACAGGTGTAATTAATTATCTCGCTGGGAACCTGGGATAATAAATATACATGAAAACTGCTTGAATATTTCGATAGCATAAATCTTCTAGAATATATACCTGCGGGAACTTATTGAAATATTGAGGGGTTGCTTTATTAACTCACTGAACGTGAAAAATAAAGCGAGATTTCAATGGCAGTCTATGGGGGAAATCACTCTTATTTCCTGGGAACCTAGAGAAAGAGTGACGAAGTGGTGAAAATTTTCCTGAAGTTATCAATCACAATGATCTCAATAATTCCGGGGGAACTTTGCGTGATTTTATTCGGATCGCTAGATTCGACTGTTATTCAGCGATATTGCACACCTACCAAGAGAGGGCGCAAGTAGATCGTGTCCCAGAATCTTGGGGTTGTTGAGTATTTGAGGTAGGCACAAGTCTGGTTCTATGGCTGCTTTGTCCTGGCAAAAGCAAATACTTTACTAGCGTCGCTGGCCTATTTCACTTTTGTCTGTTTTCCCCTTTTTTTCAGTTCAGAACCAACGTAATTGGAGTTTTTGGGAATAAAATTCAGCTCCGTTGAGACCTCATTCCCTCTTCCTGTCATTTTTCTGTCATCACCGCAGTCCCGGGTAACTAATGACGAACTTAGACCAGCACCCTTGCACCGTCACGTTTTCTTTGATCACATATTCTACAGGACAGCATGCCGAACTCTCTTGGATAATCTACAGGCAAATCGTGCACTTGACAAATTACGGCCTGTCAAGCGTACAGTCACCATGTATGTTGGCTATCGGGCGATACGCCCGATACCCAGCCAGAAAATGGGCTTTTAGTAGATCGTTCCGATGACTCCGATTGCGATGCCCGATCATGACTCCGCCGCCGCCTTTGCGCATGCGTCGTATCATTAGGGAGTTTTAGGGATTTCGCCCATCCGATACGGTATACGATAGGCCCTCCGGTAGGAACTGCGCATGTGCGAGTCTTCTGCGGTAGCTCATGTGCAGTTCGTACCGGAGGTCCCATCGTATACCGTATCGGATGTGTAAAGACGGTTCCCTAAAAGTCCCTATTATCGGGGGTATCAGAGGTATCGAAACGATCCATTAAAACTTTGTAGTGATGTACGATCCCGAGGGCTGCCTATGCAGGGCGTCTTTTCTGCAGTCACAGCCTTTGCTGTAACGGAAGTGAAGCTTTTCTTCCAACTCCAACCCACTACAACACGTCTCTTTTTTTTCCTTCTTTTTTTTGCGTGCTTGTTTTCTTTTCTTTTCTTTTTTTTTTTGGACAGAAGTTAAGAGCGTGCACATCACGCGAGTCCGCAGAACCACCCACACGCTCTGCTGGTGTCGTCAAGGCCTCCGCTGTTGTCGTCGGTCCCCAAACTAGAGCACTGCACGGGCCCGGCCCGCGGGCCGGGCCCGGGCCGGGCAGCGTGCGCTTCAGCCGGGCCCGGGCCACACCTGGGACGAATTCGGGCCATCTGCCTCAGATCCGGCACGGATCTCGGCCGTCCGCATAGAAAGCATAAAGTTCACTCAATCGCTAAAACAGAAGAAGATACCAACTGAACCGACGGACACCCTAAAAAAGAGGGACGTTCGGTTTTTTCTCCGAACCTCCACACCCGCCCGCGGTCCGGAGGTTCGGGGAAACGCGCCCCTTGAACATATGTTTATCTTTTACTCTCTTTGTCCCCGCATTCTTTTTCTACGGGTGGGTTGGTGAACGCGAGGCCTTTGCTGGGGTCCTATCGTTTGGGCGCCCTCGATGTGGGGTTTTCGTGCGTTGCGGTGTCCAAAAACAGGTCGCCTACGGGTCCGTCGGCGGTTGACAGTGATTTGTAGGTGCACGTGGCTCTGGACGAGTACTGTTCCCGAGCTGTGAGCACAATGGCCGTGAGCGTTGATGGGGACCTCGTGGTGTGGGGTGGGCTGTGGGCTCCTCTCGGACGATCGTTTGACTTCGGAGAAGTCTGCGACCCGGCCAGCGATTTTGTTTTTCTTAAAGTTGTCAGCGGTTCTGGTGGACCGTCTTTGTGCTGTTGTGTATTTCTTTCCCGACGCAAAAACAAAAAAAGAAAGAAAAAGCAAGAACCATCTTTGCTGTATTTCTGGCTGTAATATTGGTGCTTCAAAAATAACTAGACCAGTGGAAAACTCTCGCCGGGTACACGCTATCGCGGCCCGGGACGAGGGGGACACATTGTTCGGCGTTCTGAAACGAGAACGAGCTGAATTCCCTACCCTACGTCGAGTGACAGCCCTCTCTGCGTGGACGCGTGAAGGAAGCCGCCTGATTGGTTAAAGAAGTGTACATGACTGACCCTTCTTTCACTTGTTTTTTTAACACGAATTGCTTCGACATGACTGCAACATGACTAATCTTCAGCTACGTCGAGCTGACTTTGCCGCAAGGCGGACAATTGAATTTTATATGCGGTCTTCAGTTTCCCTTTCGTGAATTTTAAAATGAACGTCGCCAAGTTGAAGGAAGGACTTTCATCGGGGCAGCTGAAGCTTGTCACAAACGAATCCAAACAAAGTGATGTGTGGAAGAAATTTGTGAAAGTTGTTGACGCAACCACGTCAGCACCGCTGGTACATGTTCAATGCAGCCACTGCAAAGCATTTTTTGACCTTTGACGGCACCAAGACTGAGAACTCGCATTGGAGCCGGCACAAATGTAAGTCATCCACTTCTGAGTGTGCGAGTGTTACTTCTTTTTTCGCTACGAAAAAGTCCAGCATTCCTGCGATTGTCAAAGAGACGTTGACAACGGCTTGCGTTGGCTTATGCGCCAAAGATATGCGGCCATTTGATGTAGTTCACGGAGACGGCTTTGTTCAGCTCGCAGTCGAACTAATTAGCATTGGCGCCCGTTATGGAAACATCTCTGCGAATGACGTTGGCCAACTTGATGGCTTCACATTATGTAATATGTTTTATATAAGATAATAATGTACTCTTCTAACTGACCAGAGTCACGTGCACAAGCTCATAGCCTTCTAAGCTGCTTCGATTCCTTGCACGAGCGCTCGCGCAGCTTGCAAAAGCCATGAACTCGTCGTGTTATAGATATTTAATGAACAGGCCGAGGGCACCGACGCGGGCTTTTTCGAGCCCATTCTGCCTGTGTTTGGACAAGGAGGCGTGTCCGGGCCTGCGCCAGGTCTGAGTGCAGGCGCCAGCAGCCGGGCCGGGCCCGGGCCGGGCCTGAGGTCAGGCGCCAGCAGCCGGGCCGGGCCCGGGCCGGGCCTGAGGTCAGGCGCCAGCAGCCGGGCCGGGCCCGGGCCGGGCCCAATTAGAGGGGAGTCCCTCCGGCCGGGCCCGGGTCGGGTAAGACTGCGTGCCAGCGGGCCCGGGCCGGGCCGGGCCTCAAAAAGTAGGCCCGTGCAGTGCTCTACCCCAAACTCCCGAAAACGAGAAAGGGGAAGAGAAGACAGCGAGGAGGCGAAGGCCGCGAGGAGGCCAAACTGAAAACAAACGCGCGTGCCGCAGTTTTCACGTTTTTTTTTTTCCTTCTTTTTTTTTTAAGGAAGTGTAAGATTTTTGCTGTGACGGCATTTTCTGCATCTCGTTAGTACAGCTCTTCAATGCGAAACGAAACAACATATAAAACAAAACCAATCATATCTTTAAACTGCCGAATTGTATTTGGGTGGTTTCATCTCAACTCAGGCACGGATTTGGGGTCGCAATTTTAATTATGACAAAAAAAATATGTTTTGGGGAAAACCCTTCTGTGACAGGGAGTGCAAACCGCAAGTTCGGGCCATTTTTTGTTCTCGAGTTATGGACATTTTAAGCAGCCGAGGAGCAAACTGACTTTTCTCTCCCCTGTTTGAGGTGTCATGTTTCACTCCTTTCAACTTTTTGCCTTTTTTGTTAGTGCAATGTAACTTTTTTCGGCCACTCTCAGACTAGGGATTATTTATAGTCAATAATTTTATTGTGATTATTTATCTTCACTTTTGTTTTAAATAGTGTCAAGGTGTGTCCCTTTGAGAATATTTTTCAAAGTTTGACCAGCTCTTCCGTGTGATATATTTGAGATACCGTGACATATTTAGTACTTCCAGAAGGCTGAGAGTATACTCTTTCTATTAATAACAAATTAAATGTTCTGTGTAAAAAAGAAAGGGTAGTGTACTTTCGTAAAGCAAGGACTATTTCACAATGTTTGCATATCGGAGGTCGATTTAGAAAAAAAACACCGTTTATTTGGCTGATGTTTTTTCTCTAGCTAGCAATTGCAGTGGTTTATAAGGTATTATAAATAGAAAATGTAATGTTTTGTTTATATGGCACCTATAAAAGCTTGATTTCTTATATTGCTTGACTGTTTTGTCAGTTAATCAACTTACTCGCAAAAATACACGAATTCAAAATTGGCGCCTCTTATTTTTTTAATATATACCTGTGAACACACTTATCTTCTGATAAATAATTTTAACTCGATTATTTATGTTATAAAATTTGCCAATATGACGTCTTTAGACGATATTTGTCAAAGTTTACCAGCTCTTCCGTGTGACCTATCGAGGTGCCTTAGCATATTTATTATTTTCAAAAAGCTTAGAGTATATACTCCTTCTGATGATAATAAATTTGATGTTGTGTGTAAAAGAGAAATGGCACTATTTTCTCGTAAAGCAAGGACTATTTCAAGAAGTTTGCGAATTGGAGGTCGATTTTCTAAAAAGCCTACCTCTTATTTGGCTAATTGTTTTTGTCTAGCTACATATGCAGTGCTTTATAAAGTAAAATAAACAGAAAATGGAATATTTTGTTTGTAGGGCGGCTATAAAAGCTTACATTTTGGTTTTTGTTCACTTGTCGCCCAGTAATACAAGTGACTCACATAAATACACGAACTCATAATTAACTCCTCTGAAATTTCGAGGAGCTACCTGTAAATTCTTTTAATCAAAGAAGATGCAAACGGCGAGTTATGCTAATAAAGCGTCTAGGTCATAATATGTTTAATGCTTTTTCTTTAATTGTCAAACCGCCTCTCTTCAACAATATTTGACGAAGTTCAGCAAGCTGTGCTGTGTGACCTAATCAATATATTTTTATGACTTTTACACAACGTAAAGCTCCAATTAAGCCCTTTCTTTAGAGTATAATTTCAATATTTCGCGCTAAATATATAACGCGGAACATTTGCCTGAAAAACGAATATTTAGAAAAACTTGCAAGTTCAAAGTCGATTTTCTAAAAACGAAGCCACCTATTTTTTCTCTCATTTTTTTTCACAGTTAGGCAATATAGTAGTCTGTCAGGAACTACCAACAGAAATTGTGATATATTCTTTGTATGGCCGCTATTAGGACTCGAATCTCGTGCTATGAGAGTTTTGAACGGGACTTCGGATAGACGCTCAGCCGAGCAGAATTTTGACCTATGTAAGGTTTTCTATTTAATGTTAGTACTTACCTGAATATCTGAGCTTAAAAGCCAGTGAAGCAACAATATTTATCCTAACAATATTTATTTACTAGGCACTGGGGTGATTTGCAAGGTGTGTGAGCTTCGCCATATGTATTGACGGAGAAGATACGTAACATCTAGACTCCCGGACCAACTTAAGTCAAGAGGGAAAAGTCTAAGTAACCCGGCATGAATCACTGAAAATAGAACTGAAACCTAAACACATGACTAACACATTTGAAGCCTTACACGCTACGAAATGCTCGTTATTTTACGAAAGAGTCCGCATGTGCACGAAATAAACGCGTAATGTACTTTCTAAGCGTCAGATACTAAATCGTACATATGTGTTTGCACTGCATATCTGTTTTACATAAAAAAATACGACAATTACATATCAAGTTCGGTATTTCAAACTCAAAGCCGAAAGCAAAAGGCCACAGAGGAATTCTCTAACGATCTGCATTCCCCCGAATTGGGAGGAAGTAAGCGCTGTGCCCGCACTTGTGGAAACGGACTTCTAAGTAACTTTTTTTTTTTAAGTGCACTACTCCAGATTTTGTTGATGTTATGGTTGGATATTGAGGTAACTGCTATTCATAAACAGAAAACCTTACATAGGCCAAAATTCTGCTTAGCAGAGCGCCTGTGCGAAGTCCCGTTCAAAACGCTCATAGCACGAAGTCTTAATAGCGGCCATACAAACAGTATATTAAAATTTCTGTTGATAGTTCCTGATAGACTACTATATTACTTAACTGTAAATCAAAAATGAAAGAAATAAAAGGTGGGCTTTTTAGAAAATCGAATTCAAACTTTCTAGTTTTTCGAAATATTCGTTTTTCATGCACATATGTTGCGCATTATATATTTACCGCTACATATTCAAATTACTTAAAAAAAGAGCTTAATTGTAGCTTTACGGTGATGTACAAATCATAAAAATATGTTGATTAGGTCACACAGCACAGCTTGCTGAACTTCGTCAAATATTGTCACAGAGAGGCGGTTTGACAATTAAAACAAAAAAAAAACATTAAGGATCTTTATCCTAGATGTTTAATCAGAATAAAAAAAAAAGCATATCTCGAGAGTGGTTCCGAAAAGTTATATTGATGTAGCGTAAAAAGCAGTGAAAAGGGATGGAGTGAAATATGGCACCCCCGATAAGCTGGAAAAACATCAGTTTCCACCTTGGCCGCTTCAACGGTCCATAACTTGAGAACAAAAAATCCGACGAACTCGCCGTTTGCGTCTTTTTTTATTATAGGAATTGCCCGAGAACATGTATTTTATGACAGAAATTAAAAATTCGACCCAAAACTCGTGTTTGAGTTGAGATGAAATCACCCATTCTATTTATTTTGTTTGTGTGTGCGTAATTGGAGCATGACAGACATCATTTAAATCTTTATAGCTCATTTATAACTCATGAATTTCCCTCGCTTTCCAAAATTTTGCTCTAGTTAACCTAACCATTGCCAATTTGCAAACTACAAAAAAAAATAATGAAGTAAGAAATCATCGAAGAAAGAGTAAAAAAAAACAGGCGAGCTGGTGAAAAACGTTCATAGTTATCAAAACACGGAACGATAAAAATAAACGGGCAAAACAACAAATTTTAAACATAGCTTCGATTTTTTTTAACAACACCACCGAAAAAGAAACACCTCCTCTCCACTAGGTCACCGAAAGCCGGATAATCATAACCTTAAAATGCAAGCCTTCCACCGTTGTTGGTGTTAGAGATTTTTTTTAAACGAGATGGATGTTCACGTTTCACTCGGTTGTGCGGTCCTTGCCGAGTGGAGCTGTCGCTATGCAAACGATATTTTGATTTGTGCTCCCGAGGAAAGGTTGGTAGAGACGGTTAAGAAGTGTACAGTAGACAAGTGCCACGATTTGACGCTCACAAAGAAAAGTACCCTTCAGGGCAAAATTGTAGACGGAAAAGGGCCTGTGCTGGAGGTATGGCAAGGAATCGGCAAAGCCTTTGTTGGCAGCTGACAGCTGTAACTCGAAAATAGTTAAGAGGTGTGTAATTGCGCCTGTGATGGATAACGTCTGTAAAAGGTCCTGTATGCATTGAGTTGGAGAGGCACTTGAGTTGCAAAAGTTGCGTCTTTTGGAAGCGGGCCATCACCAGGATGTAATCGTTAGAGTTGTGTCCAGGGTGTTTGGAAGGTTTAGTTCGGTTTCTCTGGAAAAACCGGTGGTGAAGTGTGTTGTCTGTGTGAGAGATTTCGTTACCATGGAATCTCTCAACTTTAAATCAGTAGACAAAGAGGTTCGGTGTAAATTTAGTATCACATATTACATTAGGAAGGTTAACCCCCTTTTCGGGTGGTCCTCAGGGGTCCCAGAAAAAAAAAAAAAAAAAAAACACGTAGAAACCAGGATGTAACTTGTGAGCTAGGAGTGGTGTACGACATTCCGTTCCGGTGTGGGTTGTTTTAGGTTTGGCGAACTGGTCGTTGGAACATAAAAGGGCAGTAGAAGACCATGCGTATTTTGTCCTCTGGCAACTGTGTAAGCACACCGTCCTCGGCGTGAGGCGAAGAAAAGCTCACCGCAAAACCGGCGGATGCGGAGAAAAGCGCACCGGCCTTTGACGTTTGAGCAAATAAAAAAAAATCACCGATTTTTTATTTTTTTTTTTATTTAGCGGATTGTGCGTCACACGTGGCAATTTAACACAATTAGAGTTCGTCCCTTCATTAAAATAATTGTCTTCTTTTTTATAATATTCTTGAAGTTCATTGGGCATATTTATTAATTCCTCAGAAATTAGTAATCACCCATTCTGTATATTAATGACACCGCAAGTATAAAATCAGAACATCAGACACCCGTAAAAAAGACAACTTATTGACGGCTTGACAGTGCGCAGTCGGTAGCTCTGTCAGAAAAAGAGCTATGTTTTTTGCGAGCTAATATGAATAGCCGGGTGTGTGAACCGTTTCAGCTCCAAAGATTGTGTGGTGCCTGATAGATAAGTATAGGTATTTGTTGATGTAATCAGTGTCGGCGATGTTGTTTTTTTTTTCTGTTATTTTCACTAACAAAACTTTAGTTGCGAGAACAGCTTCGTCCTGTCGTGTTTGTTGTCTTCACTCCATTGCGTCGTTTGAGCGGTTTTCATCAGGTATAATCCTTACCAACTCGCCCAAATCGCTATATATATCTTAAAGAAGTCTAGTTCTTATATAGGCCACTAGTAACAACCGTGTGACAGTGTGCAGCTCTGAAGGTCATGGGTGGCTCGACGTAGAAGGGCACTATGACACTAAGGCAACTTGTGGAAACACCAGCACGAACGCTGTCTCAAATTTTCTTTGAAGCTTTTGTTAACCTTTGAAAACAGGATAGAAAACGTGAATGTCCGTGGAAGAAAGAAACCTCGATATATTACTGACCTTTCTATCCTGTTTTCAAAGGTTAACAAAAGCTTTAAAAAATAATTTCTGGCACCGCGTTGTTCCGCATGAACTTTCGGATTTTCGGCATTTAGAGTTTTGCATCTTAGGTTTAGGTTTTAAGCAGACATTGTTAAGTTTTCGAAGTTTTTCCTGTTCTTCAAGTCCTTAAAGTTTTCAGTTAGGCTTTCGTTGCCTAGAGAGTAAAGCACAGAAAACACTCGCCCGCAATTATTTATTTCGGAGCAATATACCATATAAGCTTAACAAATATTACAAAAAAGGGCATTCTCTTTTTTACAAAGCCGACGAATTTTAATGATAATAAATTGACGTTACGCATGGTCCAACAGCCTCATATGAAAATAAGAAAGACAATCGGTGAGCTTTTCTCCGCATCCGCCGGTTTTGCGTTGAGCTTTTCTCCGGGATTCGTCCTTGGCATTGGATAGTGATATAAGGCTTTTTTTTTTTGTGTCTTTAAGGCTTCGTTTCGTGGGTTTTCCAATAATGGTAAGGGTTGTGCTTGAGTTGCCTGTTATCGCATGTGACTGCTCAGCCACATGCGTAGGGTTAGTGTTGAGCCAGATATGTTCGAGGGTAAGGGCCAAGGCGGAAGGGCAGTCAAAGAAACACCAGCACGAATGCTGCCTCAAATTCTCTTTGAAGCTTTTGTTAACCTTTGAAAATAGGATAGAAAACGTGAATGTCCGTGGAAGAAAGAAACCTTGATTTATTACTGACCTTTCTATCCTGTTTTCGAAAGTTAACAAAAGCTTAAAAAATAATTTCTGGCACCGCGTTGTTTCCGCATGAACTTTCGGATTTTCGGCATTTAGAGTTTTGCTTCTTAGGTCTTAATTAAGCAGACATTGTTAAGTTTTCGAAGTTTTTCCTGTTCTTCAAGTCCATAAAGTTTTCAGTTAGGCTTTCGTTGTCTTGAGAGTAAACCACAGAAAACACTCGCCCGCAATTATTTATTTGGGAGCAATATACCATATAAGCTTAACAAATATTACAAAAAAGGGCATTCTCTTTTTCACAAAGCTGACGAATTTTAATGATAATAACTGACGTTACGCGTGGTCCAACAGCCTCATATGAAATGAAGAAAAACAATCGGTGAGTTTTTTTCCGCATCCGCCGGTTTTGCTCGTGAGCTTTTCTCCGGGATTCGTCCTTGGCATTGGATAGTGATATAAGGCGTTTTTCTTTTATGTCTTTAAGGCTTTGTTTTGTGGGTTTTCCAAGAATAGTAAGGGTTGTGCTTGAGTTGCCTGTTATCGCATGTGACTGCTCAGCTACATGCGTTAGTGTTGAGCCATATATGTTCGAGGGTAAGGGCCAAGGCGGAAGGGCAGTCAAAGAGCAAGTGCGCAAAAAAACACGCAAAGCCGTTTGTGAGCTATGTTTCCGGAGTGGTATACAAGGCCCCCCTCTCGTGTGATAAAGTGTATATTGGACAGACGGGGAGGTGCTTATATGATAGGCTCAGGGAGCACAACTATTCACTGAGAGCCACGGTCGGAGGACATTTGTCGGTGCACTGTAAGAGCTGTTTGTGCAAGCCGTCCTTCGAGGAGACCATGCTTGTTGATAGGCACAAAGACAAAGTGACGAGGGAGGTGATAGAGACCTTTTACATAGCGGAAAGCGGGGCGCAGTGCATCAGCGAGCCGTCGGTGACGCTATTTGTGAAAGAGATGTTTTTAACTTCAACAACGAAAAAAACGGGGGGGGGGGGGGGGGGGGGGGAGGGAGTACGCGGATAACCGGTGCCCTATGTGATGAGGCAGAAAGGTTGGCGCATGTGCAGATTGCTGCCTTACGTGCTTACTTTTGATGTCTTCTGTAATAAAACCTTTAGTTGCGAGTCAGCCCCTGTTCCCTCTTGGTTGTTCCTTCCTTTTAGTCTTTGTCGTTCTGAACTGTTTTACCTACATTATGTTTAGCCTACACCAACTAGCCCAGCTTTCAACAATTAGTAAAACTAGAAGCTGTGTTTGAGGCTTGTTGCTTTTTCTGTTTTTTATCGACCCGTGTCTCCGGTTACTATGGAAGTAAAAAATCGTAACCAAGTGAGTTCCTAATTTCTTGCGTTCCCGTATATTTCGAAACTTCGTACGAAAGTAGTTTTAAGAAGGGTGTGTCACAAAATCAGCATTCAATTTTGATTCTTTGACTGAACTGCGCTGTAAAGGATCACCAACAAACGATGGCGGGACTAGGAAGGCGACACGACATACTGAATGAAGTAGGACACCCAGACTGGCTTCTCACTTTGAATTACGCGCCAATGTCGGACGCCGCCGACGCCAAATCGTCGCACGCCGCCGCCCACGAATATCCGGCGCCGCGCCGCCGATTCCGTCGCCGGCCGACTATGACCGCCGCGACCACCACGCCGCCGCCGGTCGAAAAAGGGATTGTTGCACACTTCTGTCGCTGAATGAAACGACGGGGGCGCTGCTGTTAAGACGCGATTCCGCGATTCTCGGTCGGCCGTGCCTGCAAAAATCGATCTGCAGCGGAGGGTGTAGTGCAGTAGTTTTTCCCGTGCGGTGATGTCTTCGCTGGCCAAAATGGAAACGTGCCGTATTCATCACCCGTGTGTGTTACACTAGTCGAAAGTGCCGAGCCCGTGGACTACTTTGTGACCTCGCTAGACTATCAAGGATGACCAAGGACCGACTGGCCGCCCTCAAAGCGGTGAGCTCACTCCCCACGAATCGCAACAGCGAGCCGCGTTGGGGCGGGTTGTGGCTCGGGGCAAGGCTCCGGCACTGCGCTGCTCGCACTCGCACTCGCACACGCACGCACACACACCTCGAGAAACTCTTGGTCGGGCTCTCAGCGAAGAGAACGGTCCGAAAGCACGGGACGGCCGGGCGGGCCCGACCGCTGAGCACATTGCGTCCTCGGATCGGGTTAGTTGTTCCTCGAGGAACACGGCTGCCGCGGTGTCCGCGAAACACACGCACGTAGTTACTCACTACTACAGGGGCACAAACGCCGCGTACGTAGAATAAAAGAATTTGTAAAAGAAAAGAGGCAGTCTGACGACGGCGGTGAGGGTCGGACGGAGTTGGGTGGTTTCCGCGTCGTTGCTTTTTTTTTTTTATTATTATTATTTTTGGGAGGGTACGTAGGAAGTCTCGGCTTGGCGTCGATCCGTCGTACGTCGGCCTTTGGCGGCGGCAAGGGGACGCCCGAAAAACAAAATGAATCAATATTTTTGACGCGGCCAGCGAGGTGCTTAAGCCTACAATCGTGGTGGGGGGTTGCTCATCAGAGCTTTTCGAGGGGGACGAAGCAAAGCGCGCACACGATCGGCTATTTTGTCTGATTTTGACCGGGCGCGCCACTTCGTCGCGATGACCCAGCACGTATCTTTCAATCCCGATATCGGCCCCCCGTAAAAACAAAAAAATGTACCGAACGGGTCGTCCGTTCGTCGTCTCGAGCGGTCGTCGACGGCGGTGGGGGCATGGCTCGTGTACGACTACGGGAGGGGGTAGTTCGTTAAGCCCGCAAAGCACGGCGTGACGTTCCTCCACCCCCTTTTCTTTCTTTTTTTTTTTTTTTTTGGTTTTTACGCAAAGACGTTGGATCGAAGTTAAAGTGGTTAAAGGGCGTACAAATTGACGTAACTTCCTCTCACGACATCGGTCTCCGCGTCGTTAAATCTCTGGCACGTTCTCTTTTTTTCAAATATTTTGTTTTTATGGTTAAGCCGGGAATTGATATGTGTGAATGGAGGGTCTCTCTTTTTTTTTTTTCCTTCGCTGTTTTCTTTACACACGCACTCTGTGTGTGTGTGTGGAGTAGTGTGGGTTGCCCTTCATTCATGGAGGCGGTGTGGGGGCGGCCTTTACTTATGCGTGGTGGCCCGCTCTGATGGTCCCCTCCGCGAATTCGATTACCTCCTGACGCTAATTGGAGCTTTGGTGGCTGCGAGGACGTTGCCGTCATCGGTCTATATATAAGCTCGGTGGCGGCGTTACTTACAGAACTGCCCGATAACCCCTCGCCATTCCCCGTCTTCTCAGACGCCTCTCCGGACCAACTCCTTCAGCTTTTAGGCAGTGCGGTGTTTCGGTGCTTGACGTCGAGAAACGCTTGACCGGCGCGTACTACCTCTTCCTGTTGCCCGTTTATTGATTCACACGACGAGGCGGAATAACTCCAGAAGCAAATGAACAAAAAAAAAAAGCGTATTGGTAAAAGAAAAAACAAAACTGAGAAAATACCGTACGACAGTTTAGCCGTCTTTTTTTCTTTTTTTTTTTTTTTTTGAGTTTCCTCGTACGAAGTGTTGAGTGCGTGAAATCTTCCTTTCGGGGTTCGCAATGGGGAAAAAAAAAAAAAAAAAAATGTAATAAAAAGGTGCGTGGTGGCATGTCTTTCTTTCCACGCACTGCAACGTCAAGTCTGACAACTGTTGTTATCCGGAACTTGCGTGCTGGGGCTGTTTGTTTTTTCCGGTGATCTCACCTCTGTGTGCGTTGTCTGGGTGTGGTTCGAGCGTGCGGCGATGATTGTGTTTTGCTCGCGGACGGCGCGGAGACCATGAAAGATCGAGAAATGAAGGAACAGTCCTCACGGATTTCTAGTAAAGACTCCATGAAAAATGAGCCGAAAATGACATTAGAACTCCCTGTTCCTAAACCACGACTGAAATGAACCTGAAAATATGCACCAATTTTCTTATCTATCAAACACTGAGAAACTATCTCTCACCGATGTAGGTTGTACTGTACAAGGTATTTTTCATGCTCGATGGGTCCTCGGCCATTTTATTATCTATCCTCTAACCTTTCCTACCTTTGAAACCTTTTTTTTTTTTGTATCCCCCTTGCTGAGTTGTTAGGAAAGCCATGCAGTATTCAAGCACAGACAGATGTATGTTTCCTCATGTGTGTGTGTGTCCGTTTTTTGAGCTTCTGGTATGCTGAAAACCATCAGCGATCAATGAATCAATCTCAAATAATAAGTGCAAATGAAATTTATCATGCATATGTCAATGGTTCACAAAAGAAACAAGGTTAACAGATTTTTTTTTATTGCTTTCAACAATGTGTTTTGAACACTATGATATACATGTTGCAGTCTCTAAAATCAGCATTAGCATATGGAGTCTTCTTTGTGTCTGTTACTAATCCTTTCTGACAACCGTCGTTAGAATTCCTTGAGCAGTTCCCGGCTTTGTATTTTCTCAGGGAGCATTTGTCAGAGTCCTATCGTACTCAGGTGTCCTTGTACGAGTTCAGACCAACATTGATTTGTACAAAGTCGTTGAAGCCAACAGCTCCAATGACCTTATACAACCAAACCCCAAGTTCAGCATTGAGATTGGTGCATTATAAATAGGCTTCCTTGTTTTCTGAGTTTTTTTTTTTTTTTTTTTTTTTTTTCAAATTGGGTTTTTTGTTTGTTTTTTTCTTGGGATTTTTTTTTTTTTTTTTTTTGAGGGGCGGGGTTTTACAGATTTGTTTTTTTTTTTTGTAAATTGTTTATAAATTAACCAATTTACACAAAAAATGGTGAATCTGTGAAAGAGAATGTGCCCCCCAAAAAATAAAACCACCAAATATGAAAATACAAAACAAAAAAACAACAACAACAAAAAGCTTTCATTATCAGGGACGCTGGTCAATGTGTTCTTCATACCGTACTTATCTCCTGCGTGTCTCATCAACACATTTTCTTCTTTCATAATTTCAACTCTGAACATGAGGTTCTCGATGTGGTTTTGGGATACTATGACTTAGTTGGATCCGTTGTAGGTTGCGGGAAAATTTGTAAAGTGACTGACACAAATTCCCCTTTGTGTTCTTGCAGGCGCAAGGAGAAGATGACGTCTCGGTCACGGTTGAAGATGGTGCCAGTTTCATGGACGAATTTTTTGCGGAGGTGAGTTGGGTGTTTCTTTCTTGGCCATACTCACCAGGATTGCAGATAAAAAAACATTCATGTGCGTGTATTGAGGACTACTTGGCATGCCACATGGAAAGACATGTCTGTTTCGAGCAAACTCCTGACCTGTTACGTGGCAAAATGTTGGCTGTCCGTGTGAATGCATAGACGGATGCCAACGGCTGTACCCTTTATATCGGACAATAGCTTGTGCCACCTAGCCTCGAAACTAGAAACCAAAAGTATGGCTCCGCCCCTTGCCCTTCTAAGCCAATTTACTTCCCCTCAGCAATTTTGCAGCTATAGCTGCAGTCTCTGCCAGTGTTGCCAATTTAGCAGTTTTCCCACTAAATTTAGCAGTTTTCTGAGTCGTCCAGTGGGAGAAACGGTCTCTTTCCGGGTGGCGGGATATTTAGCGGCTTTCAAGTCATGTGAGCGTTTTTTATGACTGTCTAAAATGTTCTTAAAGTGGCCCTGCAAAGACTTTTTTTTACTGGTTTTTAATTTTCACCGAACCTGAGTGCCCTGAACGTAGTAACTTAATAAAACTTTTCTTTTATTGAATTTCGCTTTATTTTAAAAGTTGTAGGCAAATTAAAATTGCAAAAACAAGCAAAAAATAACCTCCTTCATGACGTCCTTGGTTGCTTGAGTGGCCGTGAACTAGAGGAGGGGTAGTGAGCTCAGCGAGCGCTCACGGCTGCCGCACTCCGTGTCGACGGCTCGAGAGGGCGACACTAAAGCATGTTCTGGATAGGCTGTATGAAGCGGTTAGCCAGGGCGACTCGCATTGCATTTGCCGCGCGATTAAACACTAATTCGGCATGACACTTCATTGGCCAGAAACAACAGCAAACACGGGGCAAAGATCAGTTCAGAACGGGAGCCTTTTCGCACTGCCATACCACCAAGGGGCCAAAGCTGCTCGCCGAAGGCCTTCGGAATGCTCAGAACTGGTCAGATCCTCGACTGCAGCGCCGCTGCATACATTCGGGGCCTTTCTACGCTCGCTGCCCGTCGGTGCCTGATCCCACTACACCTTTCTAGTATGCGCCGCCTTTTCCGCCACTTGGTGGCGGGTATGTCGACGGGTCATTTCTTGTTTCCGTACTTTATAAACTGCATTTGTTTCTTTTCTGATCTAAAATGCTGAACAAGAACTACTTTTATAAATAATCGAAACGGCTCGCGCCACTTATATTTCGTATTTCGACTAAAAAGAACCTTTTAGCGGCTCTGACCAGTAGTAAGGCCAAGACAAAGGACGTCACATTTCACACGCTTTCGGCGGCGCGGGTCGCCCCCGTAGGGGGAGGAGGTTTCCGCGTCGGCCGGTTAAAATATGACGCACTGATATTTAGTTACTCTATCCGTGCCCGCTGGCTTTTTCGAACCCCAAGAGACGTGGAAACCGCAAAAAAGGTAGACGCTTAAATAGGATTGCAGGGCCCCTTTAAGTTTACTTTTATGATACACGAATAACTTACCTTCTGGGTTAAGTTAGTCCTGTGGTCGTCATCTTTGCTTACTTCCAGCAACATTGTTGTCAGTGAGGGCAACAAATGCGTTGGGATATTATGATGGCAAACCTCAAAACATGCTTTCAACTGATTTGTGCATGAATGTACAAATGCATTTTCCAAGTCTGCCACGTGAAATAGCTCCAATAAACCGTGCGCAAAAATTAATAAAACACGGTGGGCTATAGAATTCTAAGCATCGAAACTGGTTACTCGAAGGGCTAGAAATCTAAATGACGGAGGTGTCCGTCGGCAGGTATGGCAAAACAAAGAGTAAGGTTGTGCAGTGGACATCGTTCAGTGCATGCAAGCGATCTGCGCCTAACAATGTAGCTTCCTTCTAAGGGCTCTTTTATTTATTGTACCGTTTTAGACTATAATTATAGCTGTAAGTTGCATCCCCCGCAAATATAGCGTTTTTGTTTGCAATTTCTCGGGTATCCTACAGCGGATTGTTTATTTTATTTTTGAAACGGCAACACTGGTCTCAGCTGCATGAACACCAAGTGTGAGTGGCAGCACTGAGAAGTATCAGTCAATGTTGAGTGATACTGCTCCTGTGACCACTTTACTGCTTTGCAGAGCTGCCTGATAAGATTACTGTCACACTCTTCTTGAGACCCAGGGGGATGTTGTTAAATGTTATCTGCAGTTCATGCCTTTTTTTTAGAGGCATCCAAGGTGTTTAAGATCTTTGTGCAGAGAATCATACGAGCATATTTTTCCTGTGTTTTTGATTCAGATGAAATTCTGTTGTCAAGAGTAGTAGTGTGGTGAGATATGCTCTGATGAGGGAGTTATTTTGGGTGATAGAATGCATTGTTTTTCAACACAAACAAGCATGGATGTCATGTTTTTGCTAACTGTGTTGCGCAGTCCTTATGCTAACCATTTATGGTTGTGAAACAATGAAAATGAATATTTACTTAGCATTTTCTGCAAGAAATTAAAGATGAAATCAAAATCGAATATACTTGTAATGCTAGGGCACAAGTGTCTGGGATTGTGGTGAATAAATGCACAAACTGGTAAGGTAAATATTTACTTTTGATTTTATCAACTATTTCTTACACCATCTGCACAGTGAAGGTGATGACATGCTTTATCACCATGCTAACAAATTTTAGGAGCATGTTGTTGAATTACATCACTCGCAAGGGACCCAAGACACACAACCTGTTTGCAGTGAGCCCCCCCCAAGGGCCGCGCTGGAGTGTTAGCATAAAACCCACCCAACTTGAAAACAGACATTTATCATTCATGAGCAAGTCTGAGTGCGAAGTTTTGCTCAGAGCTTATGCTGAGAGTACCAGGCCCGTGTGGTATGGTAGGTCGTGCGAGGACAGACCTCAGAGTTCCAAGACCATGATCTGTACCGTTTTTTTTTTTTTTTTTTGTGTGTGTTGGTTTTTGCTCACCACAGCCACTGACAGGATAAGAATGATGGAGGTATATTCTGCTCGTCTTCCAACGCGAGCATGCTGTCTTAGCTCACAAAGTGTGGAAACGTAATTGGAGAAAAAATGTCCGCACTGGAGACAGTACAACTAGCCGTAAAATACCGGGCAAGCGCCCACTCAAACTTTGGAGATAATTGTAAAAAAATGGGGGATAGGGCGCTTGTCCGGTCATCAATTTTACATATAAATGTACTGTGCGTATTTTCTCAGATCTTACAAATTTGGTAATGGGCGCTTAATGTGGAATGGGCGGATGCGCATTATTCTACAAAAAGTGCTGTTTGTCATTTTAAAGTTGTTCAAGAAGTGTAGAAAGAGGTGTACGGTGGATTTTATGACGGTCTGCTTTGCACAATTGCATTGCACACGTGGCCTCTGTGTTTCACCTTTGAAAGCTTCTATGCAAGATGGCTACTGACCTTATCACTGGACGCAGCCAAAGATTGCTATTGCATGACCAAGCACTAGCTGTCAATGATGGGGTAACGCCAGGAGGGTGTTTCCTTCTACGTCCGTTTCTTCTTTTCTGACCGTGGGTCTCTTTTCTGCTGCCTCAGGTGGAGGAGATTCGGGAAAACATCGACAAGATACAAGCCAATGTGGAAGAAGTGAAGAAAAAACACAGCGCAATCCTGTCTGCGCCACAGACAGACGAAAGTATGTGCACATCGAAGTTTATTGTTGACTCGAAAGTTCTTGCTTGACGTCAGTCGAAGTTCCGAGACTTTTCACGGAGCACCAGCTGAAATTCATAAGATTCTGTGAATTTAGGGGCTCGCAGCAGTTTCCAGGCAACACAAGACTGGAGTTCCCTCGAAAATTATATAGTAACTCTTTCATCACTTGAAAAGTTTGCTGCACATAATGACATACTTTCTTAGCCTGTTTTTTGTATGTTCAGGCTTCTTCTTTGTGTTTTTAACATTGTATAACACTCTCGCTATGGCTTTGAGTGGAAAGCCACAGTATCATTAATTAAAGAAGAAATAAATAACCAAGGCTAGCAGGCTCTATAGAATCTGTCGGCTGTATCTGTGAGTGACCGTGGCTGCCCAAGTCTGTATCTCCTTATGATGGCAGTTATGGATGCTGTTAATATAGAAGGTCAGTGGCAGCTGTGCACGGTAACATTAACGAACCTGTCAGTGCCGTTTGGGCACTGACCGACAAAAGAGGGCTTGTAGCTTGGTTCTCCTTTTTAAACTGTGAAACATTCTTCTGAATGTGACTCCAGCTCATTCTTATTTCCAGACCTTTTTGTGCCTTGCAGAGACCCGGATATTTTTTTTTTTCTAAGCATGGTACTCGGCAGCAGACATGGAAATTCTCATGAGTTAGAAAACTAAGAATGCTATTTGTAAAAAAAAAAAAAAAAAATGTAAAAAAGAGAAAAAACCCCCCCCCCCCCCCCAAAAAAAAAAAAAAAAAATTATTCAGGGTTGATTGGGAAGCGGGCTTCGGAATCGCTCCTAAGTCAAGATGAGTTTCGCAAAGTAAATGTCGTAATGCATATTCTTGTCTTTTTTTTTTTAAGGCCTGGGGGGGGGGGGGGGGAATATTAGTGTGAGCGATTCTGAAAGCTTCTTCGTCTGAATTACAAGAGTGTTTCGGAATCACTCCTCACTCAAAATGTGTCTTGCAACATAAAGATCGCTCTAAACATTTCTTTTTCTAGAGGAGAGTTTATTTTATGACATAAATGTCCTGCCCAAACACATTAAAAAAAAAATGCAAGTTTGCCATTTTTTTTTTTTAAGCAGGACGTAGAATTGCAACACTTGCGCCTTCCGTGTTTGTGCAGAAGTGAAGCATGAGCTGGAGGACCTTATGGCCGACATCAAGAAGACTGCCAATAAAGTGCGAGCCAAGTTAAAGGGTGAGTGGCCGGTTGGGACCGAGGGTCGCTCCGCTTCGTCGTGGAGGGGGCTCTGAGTCGGGATCGGTTCGTCTGTCTTCCCTTGCCCCTGCAGTCATGGAGCAGAACATCGAACAGTTGGAGCAGACGCAGATGATGTCCGCAGACTTCAGGATACGCAAGACGCAGGTGGGAACGCACTCTTTGCCCCCTTTCCCCCCCGTGGGTGCGGCAAAACGAATCGTCCACGGTGTCGTTCCACGCCAAAGGATCCAGGCCTAAATTTGACCCTCACGTATTCGGTTTAAAAGAATTGTGTGTTAGTGGTGATGTGAAAGTACCTTTTCCTAAATATTGCAATAACTATTTTTTTTTTTTTTTTTTTTAGGGGCGAAGCTTCTTAGGGGCTAGCCATGTCCGTATGTCCGTCCGCCGTAGGCCCGGCGTCGGGTGCTCGTGCTTCTGCTCGTGAGATCACGTGCTCGTGTAGGGCAAAAAAAAAATTGGAAAAAGAAAGATGAAAAAAATGATGAAAAAAGAAAAAGAAGAAAAAAAAGAGTAGGGGGCTCTGAGATGCCATCCCATTTGTCTGCTTAAAAAAAGAAAAAGAAGAAAACCACACATTCTCCTACTGACATGAATGAAAAGGTTCAAAGAAAAAGAAGAAAAAAAAGAGTAGGGGGTTCTGAGATGCCATCCCATCTGTCTGCTTAAAAAAAAAAAAAAGAAGAAAACCACACATTCTCCTACTGACATGAATGAAAAGACTCAAAGAAAAAGAAGAAAAAAAAGAGTAGGGGGTTCTGAGATGCCATCCCATTTGTCTGCTTAAAAAAAGAAAAAGAAGAAAACCACACATTCTCCTACTGACATGAATGAAAAGGCTTCAAAGAAAAAGAAGAAAAAAAAGAGTAGGGGGTTCTGAGATGCCATCCCATTTGTCTGCTTAAAAAAAGAAAAGAAGAAAACCACACATTCTCCTACTGACATGAATGAAAAGGCTCAAAGAAAAAGAAGAAAAAAAAGAGTAGGGGGTTCTGAGATGCCATCCCATTTGTCTGCTTAAAAAAAGAAAAAGAAGAAAACCACACATTCTCCTACTGACATGAATGAAAAGGCTCAAAGAAAAAGAAGAAAAAAAGAGTAGGGGGTTCTGAGATGCCATCCCATCTGTCTGCTTAAAAAAAGAAAAAGAAGAAAACCACACATTCTCCTACTGACATGAATGAAAAGGCTCAAAGAAAAAGAAGAAAAAAAAGAGTAGGGGGTTCTGAGATACCATCCCATTTGTCTGCTTAAAAAAGAAAAAGAAGAAAACCACACATTCTCCTACTGACATGAATGAAAAGGCTCAAAGAAAAAGAAGAAAAAAAAGAGTAGGGGGTTCTGAGATGCCATCCCATTTGTCTGCTTAAAAAAAGAAAAAGAAGAAAACCACACATTCTCCTACTGACATGAATGAAAAGGCTCAAAGAAAAAGAAGAAAAAAAAGAGTAGGGGGTTCTGAGATGCCATCCCATTTGTCTGCTTAAAAAAAGAAAAAGAAGAAAACCACACATTCTCCTACTGACATGAATGAAAAGGCTCGGCATGCTGCGGCTCGGCGTCTACGCAGACAAGCACCACCAGAGCTTCGCCCCAAGCAACATCATTCACCACGTGGAGATGCGGTCAATTTTTTGACACCTTAAATTTTGTGGAAAAACAAGTCTCAAAATGCGAAAGACAAAATTTTAGAAATAGTTTCAAAAAGATTGCGAAGTAAACAGAGGTTTTAGTAGGTCATTATATTCTTCTGAATTATCCTGTGTGTTCTGTTATGCATTTCCGAGTGTTTTTAAGGCTGCAGATGGTGTTAAAAACTTCCTAAAAACCGAGTCTTAAAAAAAAATAACTCTGAAAGGTGGTTGTACACCTTTTGATTTTTTTAAAACTCAATATTTTTCAATATTTTTAATACTGACAATGGACGAAAATCAAAACTGGCTTCTTCGCCTTTAAAAAATACTGACTTCGCTCATTTGTTGCATGTGTTCTAGACTATCTAAACTGTTGAATACATATTTTTCGACCGACCACCTTTGATTGTTATTCTCTTGAAAAACGAGTATTTTCCTATATGGGTAATATTGTCCATTTATTTTAGGAAATGCAGTAACACATTTTTATCTACATAATTTTCTTAATGTACTTTGTTTCCCTTACTACTAACACACATAAGTCTTCATATGGTAGTGTGATTTTGAAAATAAAAGGTAAATCTCAGCTTTTTAGGGCACTTTTAATGCATCTGCACCCTTAGAAACGCTCTGAAATGCAAACAAAGCAACGGATAATTCGGAAGAATATGTCGACCCACTAAAAAGGGCATTCATTTTTAATCTCTTTTCAAGCCTTTTCTTTCTTTTTTTTTAAACTGTGTTTTTTTTACTCCTGGGATGTTTTTTTTTTTTTTTTTGAAAAATTCAAGGTGTGGTTAAAAAGAAAAAAGGTTAGTGCAAAAATATTTTAGAAAAGGTATACTTTTAGTACATCAGCAATAGTAGCACATACAATTTTTTTAGACAATCTTTCAGGGTCGAATTTGGGACTGGCTCGTCTGGCGTGGAATGTAGTCCCTGAAAAGATGTGAACCGCTCGGAGGAGAGTTCATGCTGGAAGTGGGCTTTGGCTGCGCGAGCTTCCTCACGCGCAGCCAAAGCACAGTGAAAGGCAAGGAGCAGAGGCAGAGGGCCGGGCGTCCGAAAGAGACGCCCCGCTGTTCTTAAAGGGACCATGAAATGACCTTTTTACATTTGCCAAATAACTTTTACATTCAACCTTTGATGTTCACTGAATGCCAAACAGGCATCCGTTTTCGTTTCGCGTTGTTAACTTCTACACGTAAAATTATTGAAATATCGAGTTTTTCTTCCTCTCCAACTCGCCGCACAACGGGCCGCGGCATAATTTTGACGGTCGTGACGTACTATGGCACCGGGCAGTAGGAGAAAGGGAGCGTTAGCGGTGAGCTGGTGGTGTACCGATAGGTTTTGCCACAGGGTTTTACTGCGCTGATGGCGCCGATGCCACCAACATATTTTCTGAATCGGCGCCTCTCATCACAGCGATAGCCATGGACACATTGCAGCTGAGCGAAATTCACTTGGATATGTTGCGCTACAGCGATAGCATGGGACTGGTCCCATACGCCGGTATGAAGCGCAGCAGGTCATAAGCGCGACAGCCATTTCTGCGCTGCCCTCGGCCGTTTCCGCAGTATCTCTAAAAAGAAGGGGACGCGCTGTCACTCACTGGCGTAGCAGAAAACGCACAGAGTTTTCTATGGGCTCAAGCTTTATTAACTTTTGTTTTGTCAGGATAGGCTCTCATGGCAGAGTGGATGAAAAAACAAAAGAAAAAGGTGCAGTACGCCATCTTGGATATCACAACTTTAAAACACAACTCTACTGATAGCACAAATCTCACCACTTGCCTTTTCTACAATCGCTAAACACGATGTAATCTTAGCAGATATATAGCAATGTAGAAATAGGATTTCGGGATCACAATAGCCGTTGCGATTGTTCAGGAATGCTGACACTAATCACTTTTCTCAGGTGATGAATATGCGTCAAATTTGCATTCTTCATGCACGTCTCTAAATACAGTACGCACCAGTAATATCTTGAACTTGAGCACACGCATGGAATATGCAAAATAAGAAATCCGGGCGATGTTCGAGGAGACATATGCTAAGCAAGCACGTCTGTAGTCAAAGTAAACAAAGATCACGGCACGAGCGTTTCTGCTGTCTTGAGGGTGACGCCACAACATCACTGGACGAGTAGATGGATCTTCCCTTCTAGGATATGCTGGGTTATGGCGACACGCGACGACAATTCAGTCCAGGATAGCACTGTACGCGGAACAATGAGCTTCCACCAAGCCGACCACGTTGATCATCACCACCGATGCAATGTTTTTCAGCAGACAGGTGGCTATACACAGGCGCAGTCTGATCTTTCTTTCGCTTTGTTTACCAGTCGATAGATGGCGCATAGCCCCGAGCGTTATAAAATATGGCAATTTCGTCATATCGCTAATTATTCAACAAATCAAAATATTCTTTAACAAAACCTTTAAGAAACATTCGCCAGCTATTTATTGTTTGATCGGGGTGCTGGTGAGGTAGGCTCTTATCCAATAGGCGACGTGGATTTGGCTGACATGCCTTGGCGCCGCGGATGCATTGCAGTGAAACGGCATAGAGCTTTCGAAGGAAAGAAGGTATAAAAGAGTCTGCTTTTCATTTAAAAGTTCTATAGCGAAAAAAATTACGTTGGCTCTCTATTTTTGTGTTTTGGTTTTCTTTTCACTCCTTTTACGATGTGCGGTGGATGAAATTCAATTTCAAAATCGTTTCATGGTCTCTTTAACCTTGTCGGTGTTCATAGAATCTCGCAACTGCAGTAAGGTCCCGCATAGCTACAGTGTAATATCAATACAGTCAAACCCGTTCATAACGAACAGCAGGAAACGCTGTGATCAGTTCGATATAGCAAGTAGTTCGATATAGGAAAAACCATTTACAACGACCTTCCACGATGCGTTCGTTGTAAAGCGAGAGCTTCTCTTTCTTTCTCATATCTTCGCTTCCACCTTGTAACAACGTGCTGGAATTTTTTCTTTTTCTTTTTTTTTTTTTCCATGCATGCAGATTTTTTTTTTTTTAGCTTTTCTCTTTTTCTGAATTTCTTTTCTTCGTGGGCAGCCGTTTTGTGATGAAGAGATTTTTTTTGTGTGTGTGCGTGCAAAGCGTTTTTTTAGCTCTCTCCCCTTCTAAATCGCTTCTCTACGCTTAATTTTGTTCGTGGCTTGAGCTTTTGGAATTTTCTTTCTTTCCTACTTTTTTTTTTTGGGGGGGGGGGGGGGGAAGGGACAGGCTAGAAGACTATTGTTTGTGCGTTTTTGAAAGCCTTCCCGGAGGAAAAAGTTCGATATAGCGAATGTGTTGTTCGTTATAAAGAGTACTTTTTACATGCAATTTTATTTAACTTTTACATGAGTTCGATATCGACAATAATTCGCTGTACGTGGGTTCGTTTTAAACGGGTTTCACTGTAGTCGCGTCGTTCGTGCGAGTGTAAAGTTAAGGCTGGTTTACGCAGTTGCCTGCGACGACGTTACACGCTGGTGCCGTCCGTCGGGGAGTCCCGTTCACTCGACATCTGCATATATTTCTGACACGTCTTCTTTCACTGTAGCTCGCAAAGATTTTAATGTTATGAGAGACCGTTTTTCATGAGTGGCACGTGAATTTAGCGTGCGCCAGACAGTCACTTTGGGGCTGAATTCTCTGGATCAGATATGTGGCAAACGGGCAATATATTTCGTCTGGAGGAGTTTGCTCCGCATGTGGCGAAAAAAACGGTGGCTGTCGACGCTGCGCGCGAAGCAGACGTGCCGCCGGTGCACATCACTTAGGAAACGACAAGTTTTTGATGTGAGCTCATAGGCATTCTTTCACTCCACAGGTTGTCGGGCCATGATGCGTTAATAATGCAGTCAACCATCGATTGTGTTGATGCATAATTTGTGTTTGCTTAAGGGGGGACACTACCCAGAAGAAACAATTTCTGCAAAAAAAGAAAAGTCGATTTTGAGTAATGTCATATTCATACATCCACCAACATCTAGAGAAAATTCCCAGACATTTTCATTAGTTTACACTGCATAGTTAATTTTTATAAATCATTTTCTGTCCACCGATGCTAAAGAAATGGTGGAGGTTGGAGCACTTTGAACACATTTTTCTCTATTCCACTTTTTGGCACAAATTTCCCTTTAGTAAAACTATTGTTTCGTTTTTACGTAACTTGGATTCAGAAGATAGCTATGAGCTTGTATTTTTTATTTTTGTCATTTTTCATGCTCAAGAATTAAAATTTCGGACAACGGATGGAAATCTAAAAAACAGAATTCATGTTTATGTGTCTTTTCTTCTATGAAAGATGGTATAATATAAAAATATAGTTCATAGCTATCTGCTCTGAACTGTCCTAAAGCAATATAAGACCTGTAAACCACAAATTAATAAGTAATTTCAAAACGATAGTTTTCCTACGCAGACATGCCCACTTTCATATTTGAACATTTGCAATTGTTTTTTGTACTTCACCCAGGTTAACAAAATTTGGCAGAAATGTTCTCAACATCAACAGAAACAAGCCCTGTAGATGTCATTTAAATCAGAGAAGTGGTTCAAACATTCACCTTTTTGGGTGGTGTCTCCCCTAAATAATTTTTGTCAACAGAGTCCACAGAGCGTGTGTTTAGGCAGTCATTGCAGTCTACCGAAAGACCCTCGTGAGTTAAAAGATGGAGGTACAATTATTGTGGGGAAAGGGTTCCTGAATTCCACATTGTGCATATCATCTAACATTTTCAGTGTCTATCACAGACCACATTTTTAAGAACCAGAAACTTTCCAGGCATTATCATTTGCCAGACTCCTTCTATATATTAATGCGAAAGCATTAACTCTCTCATGGAGCGAGCTGACGTCATCAGTTTGAAGCGCGAAAGCGGCACCTAGTTTCCTTCGGTTCCATTGGCTGGCGCGCGTCGGCGGGGCTCCCATTGGCCGCTGCGCTAGTCAGTTTCCACGACCGCTCACCCCATGGCGCTGCGTGTCCATCAGCGCGCCGTTAACACGGAGCGTCCAAGGTCAGCGTGTCCAGGGGAGCACACGCGCTGACCGGCGACGAAAAGTACGCAGCAGATGAAAAAGGGAGTGGACGAGCGGCTTGCATGCTTTCGCATTCACAACTCGTAAGAAATGCTTAGGTGTACCTCAATCTTTTTGTAGCGATTGGCGTCTACACCGTTTAGCTATTGCAGTGATTGGTAGATCCATTGGCCATGCCTGTAAATGGTGCGCAAATTATATTTTGAGTACATGGGCATGGTGTACCTTCGGCACTAGATAAAGGAAGTGGAGCACGAGCTTGTTTTCGCCGCTGCTTGGTTTGCATTTATGCTGGTGCAAGCAGCAGACACTCCAAGCTACTTTCTCACACCCTTGGCTTTCATGATGCTTTGATTACTCTTGTTGGCTCTGTGCTGACTTCCTCTCCTGCTTTCAGCATTCCATGCTGTCCCAGAAGTTTGTGGAGGTGATGACAGACTACAACAAGACCCAGACGGATTACAGGGAGCGGTGCAAGGCCCGCATACAGCGGCAACTAGAAATCAGTGAGTTTCCCTCGTTTTTGCTTCATCACCAAACCGTCACTGGGAAACGTGCACGAAAGAGAAACAACACCATGCACTTCATGCTGCTGTCTCTCTTTCGTCTTTGTGCTTACAGCACTCGTCGTTTCAAAGTCGAGCTGCCTCGCCGGCTCCGAGGCAAAGCGCTGGCCTACAGATCCCCGGTTGGGGGTTCGAATCCCGTCCAAAGTGACCGCAATATGAGGGACGCTTATAGCCAAGAAGGTGCCATGTAGTAATGGAAATTTCGGTTGCGCGTCGGACAATCCCCAGGGGGTCGAAACTGATTCTCTGTCCATCGCTGGAGCGTGGCAGATGTCCTTCTTGGGTTTGGCAAGCAAAACCTCGAAATTTGGTTGGTTTAGATGTTATTTTCAGTTTACCCGACTGACGTTTTCATCCCTAGGGCCTTTTTCTTTACTTGGGGCATCTTTGTAATGGAGTTGTTTGTTTATTAATAATCTTAGAATACAAGCATTCTTTGTACTAACAACTGCCATATTAGGAACATGCAGACATACATACTTGGCTAGAGCTGTACGATATGTATAAATTTGTTCCTGACCAAAATAACCATGTTGTTTAGTCCAGTTTTTCTATTTATTACTGAGAAATTAAATGCTGGGGATGCATTAATTGATTAACAGCCAAGTTTAATTGAGTGCAAGATTCTTTTATGAATGTGAGACTTTAAACTGAGATCGCGACATTTTACTGATTAACAAAATCGTTGACAGGAACAGTGCTAACGTGAATCTGTTCGCAACTCTATCGAAGCTTTTCCCAACCTGTTTCACAGTAGCATGACCACGCACCAAAGTTTAGTGCCACCCGGTGGCAAAAGCGTGGAACCAGCGAAGCAGGTCATAGGAGAGTTTTGCAGGAGCCGCTAAAACCTGCGTCAGTTTTCGCCTGAAATTTGATCGCTGTTATGGCGGCTCTAATGACAGTGCCAAGCAACGAGAAATGTAGAGGAGCGGGGCTTTATGCCAGCATTGAAGCGGAACTGCCTAATGGCATTGAAGCCACGTGCCCGTCTAGCTTCATTATCGATACATGACTTGCCACTTTTCTCTTTCTAGAGCCAGGTCCTGTCCTGCATTCTTTAATTTTGTTTCCTTTTTCCACTCTTTATTACTCTTGTTTTGAATGTGATAACCCAAACCCTTCAATTAGGCTTTTTCGAGTCTAAATGTGTGTAATATATCATGTTGTCTCGTCTCATCATTTTCTCCCTTTTGAGTGCCGAGTAGACTGCAGTAGTTTATGCTGCTTGGCTTCTCAAACCAATATTTTCTCTCGCAGTATGCTCTCAGCTTGCAGTATGCCCCTCTCTGCACCAAATTATTAGCAGTATACTAATAGTGACCAACCGCTGTCACCTCTTAGTTGCAGTAATAGTTACAATCGAAGTTTGGAAGATTGCATTGTTGCACTATAACCTGTAGTTACAACACTACCGAGTTTCACAGTTGGCGTGCTATTGTTTTCTGGAGCGTTTTAACAGCTTGTGAATATTCACACTTGCTTATTACTAATTTATTTTTTTACTGTTTGTATGAATGCTTTACTTACATTTTTTTTTTTCTAATTTATTTGTTTGAAGTTGGTGGTGCTATCGGGATCTTACCTAAAAGAATGTACTTACCCATCTGCCCATTCCACAATAAGCACCAGGGATTGGGCAGTATGGCGATATAAATATACTGTCGAGACCTGTTATAACGAAGTCAACGTGAATCGGAAATCACTTCGTTATATCCGGTATTTCGTTATAACCCACTTCGGTTAACGAAGTGCAAAAGGGACTGGGAAATCGTGATCGCTTCGCTGTAGCCGCTATTTCGTTATAACCGACTTCGTTATAACCGGTCCCGACAGTATTGCGATAGTATTTCAGAAATACTTTTAGTATTTATATTTCTGTATCGTGGTACAAGTTTTCAATCAGTATCTGGTATTTCAGTATCAGAATACATTTTCGGCGTATTCCTTGTACCGTGATACAGTACCGGGCCAACGGATCTCATTACAATGTATGAGAAATTGGTGACCCCCAAGCGAAAGCTCAAGAGACTGTTTCCTTTCTTTTTTTGCGCTTCCTAGGGGTACAAGGTGCAGTAAATGGCTTGAGGCTTTGTAATCGAGCAGACCAATGTTTGTTTCTAACATTATGCCCCTGAAATTGGAGACTCCCTTCCCTATTATCCGAGATAACATATGTCCCCCGGGGTGCTTCAGTTAGGCAACTATTTTTGTTGAATCAAAATGTTGAAAGGCATTGTGTGTACGAGCTTTACAGATGCACATTGCACTCCCAGTCCCATTTACTAGAGCGAGCATAGAAGTTCTTCCTTCAGATAATCAAATAAAAGAACACCATTTCATTTCAAGACAATGTCTTGAAATGACTGCAAAAGAAAGCACCGACATGGGACTAGAGGATGCTGACCTTTCGGCGATATTTGGATATATATAAAACAAATTTAGAGGTTTGTGGGATATTGCTTCGAATGCGTTCAATATATTTAAAGGAGAACTGCACTGCATTCTGCATGGATAGTATTTTCAATCTATTGAAGACCCCCTTATTTCCCTCAGCCTCATGTTAAAGGAAAATGGCAATTATATGCGGAAATAATTTGGTCTCGAGAGTTATTGTTTTCACTGGATAACTCCTTTTTCAACTTAGAAGTAGAAACCCTGTCAACGAAGCCTACGTATTACTACCTCCAAGTGAGGTCTTCATATACATAAAAACACTTTTCGCATAATTTAGAACTTTCTCATTGTGAAAGGGGTCTTTGTTTCTTTTAATTTAAAACCGTGTTAACATGACTCTTTGCCCAAATCGGCAGCAGCTGACCGACGAGCTCTTTAAAAAGCTACTTTTCATCAAATGTGGCAGAGTGTAGCAGCAAAGTCATATGTTCATGATTGCCTGAAGCACACACAATCATATGTTCACTTTTGTTTGGTATTACTAAACAGATGAGAATATGTAGCAAAAGATGGTTTCCCTTTTGTTTACCAAATACTAGTAACTTTTTGTCTGTAATACAAAAGTTCACTTCGCAAAAAGCTTTTTTTTTAAGAAAAATGTGTGTGTGTTACTGCACTGGCAAAATGAAAATTCTTGTATTTGTATTTCCAAATCCTTTTCTATTTCTTAAATGTATTTCTGACATGTTTCGCAATACTTTTGTACAGATGTATTTGAGTATCAGTATTTTAGCTTCCGTCATCATGTATCCCAGTATTTGTATTTAGGAACACGTCTTCAAATATCCTTGCCCAACCCTACACCCACCCCTCGATTTCGTGACATTCGGAAAATACGAAATGGACATACCTTTACGTGTTGTTGACCTAAGAAGCGCCCATCCCCCAGTTTTGCATGATTAACTCTCAATTTTGAGTGGGCACTTGCTCAAAACATTACAATAAATATCTAAAAAAAAGAAGAAAATGGAAAAAGAAGGCCCACAATAATTTGGGACATTAATTACATTTTAATTGAATCCGATCGGGGCACCTTTGCAATCCCCACATTTCTGGAAACATGGCGCCCTCCCTTTGTCCTGGTTTTGGAAACAAGGTTCTTCCTTCCCACCTGTCTCTCTTGCCATTTGATCATTATCACTAACGGGTCTGCAAAGTATCTTGCATACCGCGAAATGCGAGACAAATGCCCACCCAGAATTAGAAGACCATCTTGAAAAACTGTAGCAAGGGCACTCATTAGGTCCAAAAGTAGAAAGGCAAAAGGGATTCATGATAGGGTGGGCTCCACCATTCTGCACCATTGCACTCAAAGACAGGGCTGGGGAGGAGCAGCTCCTCAGTTGGCTGGGTGGGCTCAGAACTCTGGAGTGGGTACTTGATATGTTCTCTGGTTAGTTTTCAAACATTCCAGAAGCCGCGGGCAGACACTCATTGCGACGCAGGCGCATGGCTCGGTATTTCACGGTAATAAAAGCAAGAAGGATCTGTACTAAGCCAATTCTGCTGAGGGCAGCTCTCGCTGTCTAGGGCTGGAACACAACTGAACGTTCTCACGTTTGTCACGCAGCTGGGCGAATGACAACCAACGAAGAGCTTGAGGAGATGCTGGAGAGCGGGAATCCTGCCATCTTCACCCAAGGGGTGAGCACTTGCCTAGAGGCACCCACCATCTCTGCTGGCCGCTTAGGGCGAAACGGTACCTTATTAATGCAAAAGCATTAACTGTCCCATGGAGTGAGCCGACGTCATCAGTTTGAAGAGCGCCAAACGGCACCTCGAATCTGTTCTCCAAGTGAAGCCAGCTCCCAGCTATGAAACCACGCGAAAAGCCTAGACAACGGCACCTAGTTTCCCCCATCCCAATGGAGCGGAGTGACGCTGATGGATTGCGGCTTCGGTCCCACTGGCTGACGCGTCCTAGTTTTATTGCACCTCAGTTTCAACGACCGCCACGCCATGGCACCGCGTGTCCGTGCCGTCAGCGCGCCGGTAACACAAAGTGTCCAAGGTCAGAGCGGCAAGGAGAGCGCGTGCTCTGCCGTCGACGCAAATATGCCGCGGGCGAAATAAGGGAGCGGAAGAATGACGTGCATGCTTTCGCATTCACAACTCGTAAGAAGTGCTTCGGTGTACCCCGAGCCTTATTTAGTTGGCTTGCTCCATGGTTTCGAGCTTCAGAGACGCAAGGCTCTTTCAATACATGATAAATGTAATAACAAAAACGGCTTGACATAACAAAAATAACAATTTAATTAAACGTTTCGCCTCCCATGCGGGAGGCATCTTCAGTAAAGCACAGAGCGAGTGAGGGTCGCACAAAAAAGTTCGGCTATTTTGGCATAAAGTTTGTGTACACCTCCGGTAGGGGGCCACGGTTCTTGTTTACCAGCGATGAATCACTTCCGTGTTTGTCGTTCTGGATGAACCAAGATTCCAGCAGCTTTCTCGGTCCCCACCTTTTATCCCTCGCCAAGGTCGATGCCTTGTCAAAGTCAAATTGGTGTCCTGACGTCCATGCGTGGTCGACGAGTTCGGACTTGAAGCGGGTGGCGTTCGTGGAATTGGCGACATCCCGTGCGTGTTCTTTTAGTCTTGTTTTTCTTTTTCGTCCCGTCTCTCCAATGTAGGAAGCGTCACATTCCTTGCACTGCACCTGGTAGATCACTCCCCTTTCTGCCTCTGGCGGGGTCGGGTCTTTTGGCTTGGAGATAACATTGGCAATTGTTCTGTAGGGTTTGTATACAGTTCGTATCCCCAACGGCCTAAGCGCACTCGCTCGCTCTGTGCTTTACTGAAGATGCCTCCCGCATGGGAGGCGAAACGTTTAATTAAATTGTTATTTTTGTAACCCTCACTCGCTCTGTGCTTTACTGAAGATGCCTCCCGCATGGGAGGCGAAACGTTTAATTAAATTGTTATTTTTGTAACCCTCACTCGCTCTGTGCTTTACTGAAGATGCCTCCCGCATGGGAGGCGAAACGTTTAATTAAATTGTTATTTTTGTAACCCTCACTCGCTCTGTGCTTTACTGAAAATGCCTCCCGCATGGGAGGCGAAACGTTTAATTAAATTGTTATTTTTGTAACCCTCACTCGCTCTGTGCTTTACTGAAGATGCCTCCCGCATGGGAGGCGAAACGTTTAATTAAATTGTTATTTTTGTAACCCTCACTCGCTCTGTGCTTTACTGAAGATGCCTCCCGCATGGGAGGCGAAACGTTTAATTAAATTGTTATTTTTGTAACCCTCACTCGCTCTGTGCTTTACTGAAGATGCCTCCCGCATGGGAGGCGAAACGTTTAATTAAATTGTTATTTTTGTAACCCTCACTCGCTCTGTGCTTTACTGAAAATGCCTCCCGCATGGGAGGCGAAACGTTTAATTAAATTGTTATTTTTGTAACCCTCACTCGCTCTGTGCTTTACTGAAGATGCCTCCCGCATGGGAGGCGAAACGTTTAATTAAATTGTTATTTTTGTAACCCTCACTCGCTCTGTGCTTTACTGAAGATGCCTCCCGCATGGGAGGCGAAACGTTTAATTAAATTGTTATTTTTGTAACCCTCACTCGCTCTGTGCTTTACTGAAGATGCCTCCCGCACGGGAGGCGAAACGTTTAATTAAATTGTTATTTTTGTAACCCTCACTCGCTCTGTGCTTTACTGAAGATGCCTCCCGCATGGGAGGCGAAACGTTTAATTAAATTGTTATTTTTGTAACCCTCACTCGCTCTGTGCTTTACTGAAGATGCCTCCCGCATGGGAGGCGAAACGTTTAATTAAATTGTTATTTTTGTAACCCTCACTCGCTCTGTGCTTTACTGAAGATGCCTCCCGCATGGGAGGCGAAACGTTTAATTAAATTGTTATTTTTGTTATGTCAAGCCGTTTTTGTTATTACATTTATCATGTCTTCGCCCGGCTTCTGGAGTATTTTTGCACTCTTTCAATACGTAGTCCGGTTGTGTAGGAGAGACTGCTTTGAGTAGAAAGGGTAGCCTTAGCAAATTTAAATTAACTGTTGGGCTAGTTGTCGGTATCTTTGTTCTTTCCTTGTCCTTTGCGCTTTTGTAATTAAGATAGCCTTATAGTTTTCAACTGGGGTTGGTATTTCGTTTTAATTCAGGATTCCACTTGGATTCAAGAAGTATTAAGTTGTTGGAAGGCAGAAAGTTGCACTTTTTCTTTCGGATGATTCATTTATAATTTATTTATGTATCCTGAAAATAGAGTGGACTCTCATTAATATAAATTTCAGGAAGCCACAAATTTTGTTTCAATTATCATAAATTCATCTAAATATGATGCTAGATAAAATGTTGATTTATTATATGGAGGGCTACACATACAAAGTAGATATTCAATGATTTTCCCTACAAGTGTGTACCTGGGTGAAATGTATGAGATTACTTAATTCATCGCTCAAAAATGTTGTCTGTTGTGAACTGTTTAAACAGCACATGACACCTCAAAACAAAATTAAGTTTGTTCATCCTGCAACAAAGTTGTTTATTCTGGACTACTATTAGCCCGTTGAGCGTGCTTCCTACCGAGTACCGGCGCACTGTGGAGTAGAACGCACGCGGAATCGAGCTTTGTGGGTGTTGCTTCTCCACAGTGCACCGGTGCTCCGTAAGAAGTGCACTCAACGGGGCCGCAAGAACAAAAAGTATGAATTACATGAAAACGCCGTTCGAATTAAGCGGCCTACGAATACATTTGAAGCATAGCGGGACAACCAAAATTTTGAAATTTGTTTGAATTAATTGGAAGTATGAAATATCGAAGCTTGAATTATTGTGAGCCTACTGTACCACTAGTTTTTCTTAATTAAACACCTTCAGCAATTTAAAATGCAAGAACTAAAAAGGAAAACAAAGGAACAAGGAATATACCTCAGAAATTGCACATGCTGCACAGAAACGACGATGCCCTAAAATGGAAATGCTCGCAACACAGAGAGTATATGTACAATGCAAAAGCACTGGTGTGTAACAAGAAATTTGCAAATGCAGCAGAGCAAACTGAAGCACTTTTTTAAAGCCTCCAAAAGGATTTCTTAAGGACGTCAGACACTGGGAGGTCGTCCCAAGTTCAGTCGGGAATACTAGGTAAAAGTGCCAGGGAGTGAGGACCAAAAATGGACATCCATATAAACAAGGCTGAAAACTTGTTCCACTCAGCTTTAAGAAGAGGCACAAAGAAAGCAAACTAATCGAGTGCCACGTGTTTAGTCGAGGCTCTGGGGTTTAGCTTTATGCGAGCCTTGCGGTAAAGAGCACCCCTCGACGCTAGCACCCCTCCCTTCACACAGATCATCATGGAGACTCAGCAGGCCAAGCAGACGCTGGCAGACATTGAGGCCCGCCATGCAGACATCATCAAGCTGGAGACGAGCATCCGGGAGCTGCACGACATGTTCATGGACATGGCCATGTTGGTCGAGAGTCAGGTGAGAACATGGGCCACCCTGGGCAAGGCCTGCGGGGGCAGTTCGGCCACCGACTCAAGGCCGGCTAAGTAACGCCGAGGGAGGATTCCCGTTGCCATAGTTTCGCGGTACATTGTCTGGTTTACACCATCAGAGATTTACCAGAAAACTTTTGAACTAATCTACATAGGCCTTAGGGGAGGACTTCTGGCTCTTGTCGTTTGTGGTGCTTGTGTATTCGGTATGCTTTTTTCTTTTTCTCGTCGAACTGCCAGGCTGCCGCGATATTGAAGAGGCTGGAATTGTTTATATCTGCACTATTGTCAGGAAAATGCAGTTTTCAGTACCTAGCTACCGCTGCCCTAAGGCTTCTTTTTAGTTTTAGCTCACTTACGCTGGAAGAGAAGTATTAAAATTGTAGTACTACAGAGTAGCGGTCCTAGTAGTCAAAACGTTTTCCCGTCATTCTTAGAGTTCACGGTTAAAGGGGAGACAGACAACGGTCTGCCCTCTGAGCAGGCTACGAGCGGCACAGCACTGTCCAATTCACGCCATCATCTGTATATTGTTCGAAGAAAAAGTTAACATCATTTGGTAGTCTTCTTTTCTTTTTTTTCTTTTTTTACAGCAATAACTGTGATGGTTTTTTTCTGCCCCTTGAAATGACATCCGCTGTTGATGTCGTAGTTGATGTTGTAGTTGGCGTAGTAGGGCGTTCGTCGTCGATGTTGTGAAATCTTTGAAAAAGATTGCGCTCCGTGCGAAGCAGAGGCGTTGCCACTGAGCTACGCCACAGAGTTAATAACCCACTCTATCCATTGGGTTTTTGTAGTACCCAATGCCCACTGTATGCACTCAAAGTTGTTGTAGCATTGTTAATGCCAAGAGCTCGTGCCGGAAGACACTCTTTTACGCACTCCGGGGCAAAAAAAAAAAAAAACAAAGAAAGAAAGTGTTCGAAATTCGTAGTAACCGATGTCCACTGCACACGCTCTCTGGAGAAACGCAGAGAAATGGCCGATAGCAAAATGCCTTCGTAGCACTGTCAATGCCAAAAGCTTGTGCCGCGAGATGCGTGTTCACGTGCTCCGGGACAAGCAAAGAAACAAATGCGCTCGTAACAAAACGGTCAGATATCTATTTGATTCCGAATGCTTTTGTTCACGCACCCCACAGTGCGTGAACGCGACGCCGATGCCCAACGACTTCGCCGTGACGTGTCGCAGCTATTGCTGTGACTGTACTGTAAATTAACAAAAAAACTGCTCAATTTTTTTTTTTTTTTTTTTTTTTTTTTTTGTTTAGCAATACGTTGTTTTGAAAGTTACTCAGAGCCAGGGGCGGATTTATGGGTCAGGCCTGGGGGGGGCGGTAGGCCTTCGGCGGGGGGGGGGGGGGGGAGTCGGGAGTCTGCTGAGATATGACACGGTCCAAAACGTTGCCCAGGTCTATTTTGTTGACCAAATATTTGCTACGTCGCCAAAAACTAAACTTCTGGCTGGTGTATATCAATGATTTTATTTTAAAAAAAGTTGACCTTGGGGAGCTCAGGGGGGGGCGGTCGCCCCCCCCGCCCCCCCCCCCCCCTAAATCCGCCCCTGCACAGAGCTTAGGTAACGACTCATGCCCTAGCCACCTCAGTGGCTTTGTGGCAAAGCGCCGGACTACGGATCGCCAAGCCGGCGGGTTCGAATCCTGGCCGAGGCGCTTGTGATACGACGGGGGGCGCGTTGCGGAGAGGGCGCAACAACGCGTAGCCAAGATTTCAGCTGCACGTCAAAAGATCCCCGGGTGGTCCCAATTATTCCTTAGTCCTCCGTTGAGGCGTGCCAGATGCCCTCCGTTGGTTTGGCACATAAAACCTCCAAATTCGACCTGTGATTCGTGCCCCGTGTTAGGAGCTTTCACGGGCAATCTCGGAGAGTTCTCGGTCATGGGAATGTGCGTGTTTGTGCAGGGCGAGATGATAGACAGGATCGAGTACCACGTGGAGCACGCCAGGGACTACATTGAGACTGCCAAGCAAGACACCAAGAAGGCGCTCGTCTACCAAAGCAAGGCGCGGAGGGTGAGTTCTTGCGTCTCCGGCGACTTTGGGGCACGCCGCATCCCGAGGCTTGTTCGCACAGTTGCAGCTGCTCGCGACTGAGTTCTCGCAACCTCTAACGACGAGAAAACGCCGCTGGCGCCATCTATCGAGTGGCCGTGAACCGCTCGCGGTTTCCATATATTTTTTACTTTTTACGGCGAAAGCCTTACTTGCCCCATTGAGCGAAAATTCCGAGTAAATGGCCATAAAGGCCGACCCACATAGGGCGTATTCTCGACGAATTTATGCGCGTATCAGCGGGCGTAATCGCGGGATTTGGCGGGCACTTTTTTCACGGAAGGGAAGAGGGGAAGGTCGCCAAACCACACACGACGCTTTTCGTCGACGTCTCCTCGGCGTTTTGGTGCAGTGTAGCCCGACTTGCACCTCTCGTGAAAGGAGGCAAAATGTAGATCGGCTGCTATGTTATTACGTTCCGCAAGGGGACAGAAATAATCGAATGTTAATAAGCAACCAAAGCCTAATTTGCTAGCACCTATTTCCTAAATGTTCGCTGCAAGCGTCAAGTTGCCAAAAACTCCCGGCAGGAGGACGGCCACGATCTCTGCTAAAAACCCTTCCTTTTGTAATTTTTTTCACATCGCCCGCAACATCGATGGTATTTTCTTTGTCTCAGTCGTTCATCGCTCGTTTCAAAGAGATATAGCGATTTAGTACAGTTCGCCGATAAACCGGCGAACGTGACAGGCGAGCTCCCATTTCGGCGGCTGAGTCAAGCCAGCCAGCCGGCCGCATAGCTAGGCAAGCCAACTCTCGAGCAACTTCTGGCTCTCAACTCGAGAGCTGATTGGCCGGCACCGCGCCGTACACTTCCGGATACGCCGCGCCGAAATACGCCGATGCGCCGAGATCTGTCTCGGTCGGATCGCCGAATACGCGCGTATTTTCGCCGACCTCGGAAGCGCTCGTCCCGACGCCCGCTGTACGTCGAGATTACGCCCGCCGAAATGCCCGTAAATACGTCGCAAATACGCCATATGGGGTTCGGGCTTAAGAATGCGATTGCAGGGCACGCGAGGCTCAGACGTATGCTCGAGGACGATGCTGTCCTTGGCGGCATCCTGGCTGTCGTCATCCTAGAAGTCGTTCTAGAACTCTAGGACGACCTCACTTGTCACAGTATGTGAAAAACAAGCCGTGTTGGTGGCGCCGGCGTTGTTCAAAAAAGATGGCCATAAAAATGTGTCATCAAGCGTCATCAGCATGATGTCATCATACGTCATCAGTGTGATGTCATCGCCAGAGAGCCGTGAGCAAAAGGTGCCCTTCGGACTTCATCTGTGCTCGTTGTGTGCTTCGTGCGATGGACTGTGAGGCGACCGCGTCTACATCTACGGCAAATGCACCACAGCCTTCTTAAGTGTCCTCCTCTACTGCTTCGTTCTCGACTTTCGTGCTAGGCCGTCTTTCTCTAGGCATCGTTCTCTACGTAGTCCTTCAGGTCATTCTCGACGTCGTCCTTAAGGTCGTCCTAAAAGTCGTCCTAGACGTCGTCCTTGACTGGCTTTCGTCTTCCTACACGTAAACAATCTTAAGTATACTTGCGTCATTTTTTAGGGGCGAAGCTCCTTAGGGTCTAGCCTCGTCCGTCCCTCCGTCCGTCCGTCCGTGCTCACATCGATTGCCATCCCATCTGTCTTCTTAAAAAAAAGAAAAAAATGTTTGCGCAGTCGACAGGATTCAAACCTGTGCGAGGGAGACCCCAATGTATTTCTAGTCCATCGCCTTCACCACTCGGCCACGACTGCGAGACGAGTAGGGGGCTCTGAGATGTGGTAGTAACTCAAGAGCTGGGGATGTATGGATGAAACGTTGCATGTAGCCGCTCAAAGTCTATACAGTAGAGGGCGCTGCGGTCAAATGCGTATATAACCACGTTCCATACCACACATTCTCTTTCTGACATGGACCGTTGGCTTAAGCGGTGGAGATGCGTTCCCACGGCTTCTAGCGGATCCAAGCTGATCCGCTAGAAGAACTGTTGGCTCTGCATTTCACCGACCATAAAGCAGTAATAATGAAGTTGAAACCCAACCCGGAATTCAGCTCTACCTATGAGCAATAAAAACAAAATCAGCACCATCAGCACTACCTATGAACAATAAAATCAGTATCATCAGCACCACCAGAGCTTCGCCCCAATCAACATTGTTCACCACTTGGACATACGGTCATTTTTTTTTTTTTTCTCTTGTTGTCTTTTTAATATTGGGTTGAGACGTCATTCTTGTGGTCCTAGAGGTCGTCCTAGATGTTCTCGACGTCGTCCTTCAGGTTGTCCTAGAGGTCGTCCTAGACTGTCTTTCGCCTTCCTACACGTAAGCAATCTTAAGTGTACTTATTTAATTTTTTTACAGCGGAGCTTTTAAGGGCTAGTTTTCCGATTATTGTGTCAGGGGGCGAACAATAGTCGACGCAAAGCCCTGGACAGCTACCGCCATCTGTGAGCGACGGCGGTAACGAGACAACCGGCTTGCCGGTTGTCTGCTTTTTGCTGTTGCTCATATATCGCGGAAACCTTTCCAGCCTTTACACTGTGACTTTCTCCAGAGTGGAAAGGCTGAATTTCTCTAGGCGTCGTCCTAGAAGTCGTCCTCAAGGTCGTCCTAGACGTCGTCCTTGAGGCCGCTTGAGAAGTTGTCCTCGAGATCGTCCTAGAAGTCATCCTTGAGGTCGTCCTAGACGTCATCCTCGAGGTCGTCCTAGACATTGTCCTCGAGGTCGTTCTAGAACACGTTCTTGAGGTCGTCCTAGACGTCATCCTTGAGGTCGTCCAAGAAGTCGTCCTTGAGGTCGTCCTAGACGTTGCCCTCTAGGCATTGTCCTAGACATCGTCCTCTAGGCATCGTCCTAGGCGTCATAAGCTGGTCCTCCATCTTCGCGTGAAGTGGAAGGGCTCTACATTTCTTTTTCTCGTCTTTTTATTGGCTTGAAAAACTTTAACAAAGCTACAGATGACCATTTCTCGTAGACGGTACATACATTTGATCTTGCAAATACCGGAAAACCTTTGCCCTAGTGAAGTGCAGTTCCAGGGCCACCTCACAGATGGTGTTTGCTGTGTGCCTTCTCTCATCGCAAAACATCGCGAGAGGTCATAACGCACCCAGTCGTCAGCAGTCGCAAGTGTGTGAACCAGTCTTAAATGCGGAGGAGCAGCCAGAAAGGAGGAAGCTTTCAATTCCTCCTCTACTTTTTTTTTTGGGTGATTCTAATTTCATTCTAACTTGTAATTCTAACTTGTAATAAAAAACAGCTCAGATTTATCCCTTGAATTCCCTACAGTTTGATTACAAAAAAAAATATTTATAATAAGATTACCTTGTACATATTGATGTAATTGAGTGTTTTTTCTTATGCATAAACGTATCACTATATACTAAAAAAAATTTTTTTGCTTAATCATTAGGTGCTTTTTTTATAAAAATTTAGTATTGTAAGTTTGAAGTGATTTTTTCCATGTTTTGACTTCGTGTACATGCGTATGTATAGGTGTGCCAGATGTTTTATAATTGTTTCCTACCTTCTTTTTTATATTCTTGACGAGCACCCCTTTGAAACCGGCCCATATTACTATCAGAACAGTCTGTCTATTGCCCAGGATATGAATTTTTGTTTGTATCTATACACAGTTGAACCTCGATATGACGAAGTCACTGGGACCCGCTAATTATTTCGTTAAATCTGGAACTTTCTAAAATCAAGGAAGGGAGACCTCGCGCATAGGCTGCGCGGGGAATCCGAATGTGTTCGTTAAATCGGGAAATTCGTAAAATCGGGTTTCGTTAAATTGAGGTTCAACTGTATTAAAAAAGTCCAGGAAAAGGTTTTTTTTGCTTTTATTATTTATTTTGAGTATGGGTATGTTTCTCTGCTCACGGTTTGAGGTTTAAGGTACAGTTTTATATTTGCAGTGTCTAGAGTTAGATCCCACGGAACCCGAAATCAAAATTGAAGTTTTGTCCAGTCCGACGTAATTTTACCCCAAGGTTTCGAGTTACTTCTGACGTAACCAAAATGAAAAATTATGGGTACGTCCGAAGGAACTCGAAATAAAAATTCAAGTTATATCTCATAAAACACAAAATTGAAAAAAAAAAAAAAAAAAAAGTACCTCGAGCTTGATGTTTATGCCGGCAACACCTTCTGAACACTCGCGAACAGTTCAAACCGATTAATAAGAGAAATGGAATGGTAATGGGATATGGACGTGTGCTGTTTAGAGCAGGTGGGTTTCCGGCAGACTTGTTGAAAGCTGGCACAACCTTCACGTACCACTCAAGCCACCATGCGCGCTAGCTTTGGCAGTGTTTTCTTTCAGATTGTCTTGAATAAGAAGCTGTTTGGGGAAGCAGCCCAGATGTGAGAATGACAACAGACCCTCTGCCCTTGGCCATATCAATTTTGCTCTCAGCACGAGCCGGCAAGGGCTACAAGCCGGCGTAACTAATGCGGCAAAAAAAAGGGGGAGGGCGGGGCGGGGGGGGAGGGAGTTTGGTGGTTCGGTGTTTCGGTTTTCATTTGGGTAATGTTACTTCACTTTTCTTTTGAGTGTCGCATAGTAGCAAGAAGTGTATTCACATCGGAAAAAGAAATCTCAATAAATCGTCTTAAAGAAGGGGAACAAAAAGAAAAAAAAAATGTATGTGATGGGCATCGAGCCCCAGTCAAGGCTTCAGCCTCGACAAACCTAGAGGCATGGATGTAGACGCGATTTCAACTCGTCTACGAATGCTGAATGGGACGTAACGCAGTGATAATTCACATTATTTTTGTATTTACGTCATGTATCGGCCGTAAAGCGAAACATTCAATGAGGTTGCGTAGGTTAGGACGTAACTTTAACTTTTATTTCGTGCCCGTCGGACGTAGGTTTAAGTTTTATTTAGAGTTCCGTGGGACGCAACTTTAATTTTCATTTTGGGTTACGTCGGAGGACATAATTTTTATTTCGGGCTCCGTCGGACGTAATGCTACGCAGTGCGTTCTACATTTGCCTCGGCCCAGCCATTTACACCGTTGAATCGATTAGCCGTCTGATTTCTACGACTTTCATCGATGGATGCACTTTTCCTACTCCATTTCCTATGCTTGTCATTTAAGGAAGAAAATTCCTACTCCCCTACAACAGAAAATATAAGATTGTTCTTTAATTAAATTTCAGAAAAAACATTTCCACATTGTTGCTGTCATGTCCTTGCAATTGCCTTATTTTATAGCGGGTTCATTTTTTTTTTTTGATGGGGGTCTCTTATAGTTACCGTAAGGTTTGTTTGGTCAGATTTTTTGTTCTTACGGCACAAGTGCAGAACTGATAATGCATTACTCTTCCAGTAAAAGCGCAGGGCAGAGTAAGTTGTTTTCACTTAGTATGTAGTACAGGGTGTCCCCCAAAAATTTACAGGGTTTCTCTTATCGCTGTAGCAAACCATGCGGTGCCGAACGCTTATTCTCCACCCAGATGTAACGCTAGCATTCCAAGCCAGATACAAAAGCTTCAGATCTAAACGTCGTCTTCTTATAAGTTAATGGGAGTTCATGAATTGTTCAATCGGAAAATGGCGACCGAGGGAGCCGCTACATACGCGGAGCTGGATGGTACCAGTCACCAAGAATGGGGCCCAATTTTCCCATCGAAATTTTTCAGACAATCACTTACGACTTTTGAATAAGATAAGGGTTCATTCCGAAGCTTTGGCATCCGGTCTGAACCTCTAGAGCAATGTTTGGGTGGGGGCCAAGCGTTCGGCGAAGTGTCATTGGTTTTTGCGGCGAAAAAATCCCCGTAAATTTTCTTGGGGGACACACTGTAAGTAGGAACAATTACACGTAAATGTTCCATCCAGTTTTCTTTTCTTTTTTAATTATTATTATAGCATTGTTTGTTCAGTGCTTAAATGCTTGTTTTCAAATTCTTTTTTTTTTTCATTTTTGTTTGTTGAGTTGGATTTCATTTTGCTCATTTTGCCTTTTCCGTTTTGTTCTTTTCCTCCCCTACCCCTTCCCCCATTTTTTTTTCTTTTCACTTTTTTTGTTTTTACGTCTTATTATGACTGACTTGCCCACCCACCCGGCCTGCGTCGTCGTCCAGAAATGCATCATCATAATCGCCGTGGTGGCCGTGATAGTCGTCATCATAATCATCATCCTTGCGGTGAACCTGGCCTGAAGTGCTCGACAAGATCCTTCCGGGAAGGAAGGCGACGACTGCCCACCCCACGCAATCCTCCCGAAGCGACGGAACAGGAACTTGCGCCGCGAGCCAAAAGACAAACTCACCGTAAAGGCATCCGTCTCGAGAGGCAAACACTCGTACCAACGGAAAGGTCCACAAGAAGGCTCCTGTTGCTGGGTTCGGTCCATACTGCTGTAGAGGGCTCGTCGCAGATAGGCTTTCCTTAAATGTGGCTGCACAATTTTTTTGTGGGGAGGGGCAGGTCTTTGTTGAAGTAGGGGAAAGGCTCGTTCGCACAATTTGGGTTTGAGTGTGCTCACGCGCGTCTGATTCCCTCGCAATCCAGTTCAAACTTGAATCCTTTATTTTTCTGCATTGAAAGAGGGGAGGCACAGCATGAAGCAACTCGGATGCTGCTTTCTTCGGTCGGAAGCATTTCGGGGCCACCCGAGAGGCGACGCCGGTTAACGCACCGGCACCATCCATCGGGTGGCCTCAGAACGTTTCCGTCCCGCGTACATAACTAAAGGTTTCGCAGTATTTACGAGATCGGGCCTACGTGCCATATATCAGAAATAGTCCCTCGTAACGTCGCCAGAAATATTTCGATCCCAAAATGAAAGAAGGACGCGTAAAAAACGATAAAAATATGTATGCAGGTTCGAATCGAGCGGTTGCCAGGGGACACCACGCACTCGAGCACGCTCAGACTGCAGATGCGTTAACTGGCCCGAACACGCTGCTCCGAAGCTCGCGTTCTATCCGGAACGATTCCACGTTGGCCGAGAACGTCGCCGGCCGTGCCTTCTGCCCGTCGTGCTTTGTGGGGTAGGGGGGTTTGCTCGCGATTACTCCGTTACCGGCATTATTTCGTAACTCACTTTTGGGTCTAAACGCACGCGCGCTGGACCTGCCGGTCGGTGTGGGAGCCGTGTCTTCGGATCGGTCGAGAGGAGCCCGAAGGCGGGAGACGCATTACTGCACCCTGTTTTACGACGAGCACGAGCGAAGGAGAGGCCACGAGACCGCGACAGTTCGAGCGCTCACGAAGCGGAGGCGTAGTTAAAGAAGGGAGCAATCGGGGTTTTAGCGTCGGCCTTGCTCGCACTCGTGGTGAAACGAAGCACAGGTAGACTCCAGGTGCACGATGTTTGGAAGGGGGATGCCACTGCGCTCGTTCGCCCGGTCGTCTCTTCGTGCTGCCAGACGGCGACGTTCGAGGACCCTCGCGGAAACCAGTTTCAAAGTGCCTTTACGTCGGTCAACTCGAGGCTAATCTCGAGAACACTGCCGGGCCGCCGGCCAGTGAAAAGGGGCCAGCTGATCTCTCTCTTTCTCTCCGTGCAATCTGGCGCTTTGGAACGAACCGCCTCTCGTCCCCTTCCGAAAGCCAGGAAACTCGTCGGTCGGGCCGTTGTAGGACGATAGAGGACAACTAGACACGCTTTTGGCCGCTCGGTAAAAGCTCGGAAGTTTTGGGCTTTTATATTTGCCGAATAAGTGCTGCTGGGGGAACAATGACTCTGCTTGTGTGAGCTCTTTCTTTTTCATTTTTTTTACTCGCAACTGGTTCCAGGTGTAGGTGGAGACGTTAACGGTTCCTATACGACGGAGGAGTATTCTTTTATCGGTGGCAGTTATTGCGCCACTGTTGCCCCGCTATGTTCAGCGGCGGGATAAGTTTCACAACGCCTCTGCCCGAAGTGCCTGTTCGTCCTCTTCCGTGTCAACTCTGCAAATATGCTCCCTTTTTTTTTTCTCTCTCTCGCCGAAGGAGTGCATAAATTCGTTTAATGCTTTTGTTATTTATTTATATGTATACATGCTCTTTAATTGTATGATTGTTTTTTATACATTTTTCTTTCTTTTTTTTTTTGGTTTTAAAGCTCAAGCTTCTTGTTGTTTGTGGCTTCGAGACTCGACCCTACTGTCTTCCATTTTGTGATTTGCTGGGGGCCTCGGAACTCTCTTTTCGAGGCATTTGTGGTGTGTAGCGTGGCGCCAAGAAAGGATCAAATGTGCAAGCATAAAGGAGCGAGTCATAAAAAAAAAAAAAAAGTGGCGTGGCGTTTTATTTAACTTTTGCGTGGACATGCTCGTGGTCGCACTCCCGTAACGCACTCCTCACACACACACACACATTTGACACTATGTGTTACTTGTTGAAGCATGCGAAATGTTTACATGGATTGAAAGCAAGGAGGTTACTGCCTCGCGTTTTATTTCGGGGCTTCATCTATTTTGAACGTGAACCTGCTGCACATTGGTTAGTCTGTATAGATGTGCAGGAAAAGCCGACGATACATAACATGCCGCCATGTAAATCGGATAGCCACAAAACACACCTGTTGTGTGTCATTGGCCGTAATTGGAGGTAAACTTCTATCTTTGAAAATGGGTTGCGGCTCAAGATAGATTGCTCAAAATATTGGATTGACCCAAAAATAACGACCCAACTTTTATATCTCAATTGAAACCATAGTCATGCATTCGTGTGAATGTGAAACTTTCTGTAACTGAAATATCACCATGGCTGAGTAAACAAAATCTTGGGAGAAGAACTGGCGGTTTGGTCTAGAGTCATGCAGCCTTTAGCGAATATCCGAAGCATTGACTACCATCTGCCTCTGTAGCATGTAATGCCGGAGTGCCAGCTTAGATGAATTTTACATTCCTTTCAGTACTTTATTTGATACGGGATCAAAAGCCTCGCTGGAGCGCTAAAACTGACGGATTACAAGCCTTCCCTTTCCTTCTTCGTAACCGCCTCTGTCTCATAGTATCTTTGTACTGTCAAACTTATCTGCAAAACTGGTTCCCACCTCCTTTCTCCGACGATTCTTTGTGATTTGAAACTTGTTGTAAAGTCTCTGAGCAAACTTATTTTACCTTTGAATTAAGATTGTAACTTCATACATTTGAGGGAGTTCTCTCTGCTCTTTCCTGCTAATGACTGGTTTTCGCTAAGCTTGGGGACTCTTTGATTTTTGGAGGCCATCCTACCAGCTGATGGAGTGCTGAAGAACATGGTTTGCGAACATGGTTTTTATTTTCTTACAGTACTGTCTCTTTTTGTTGTTCTGTATTTTTTCATTTGGTTCCGTACAAACATGCCATTCTCTTCTGATGTTTGGTTCGGACATCGTGTGGCAGATTAACGGCACCTGCGTCTCCCATCGGTGAGTCAGGTTTTTTTTGTTTTTGTTTTGTTGTCCTTTTGTTTCGATTTAAGTTTTGCTTTGTTCTTTCCAATTTTGAGCTTGTGCAGCACAAACCTGTTGGGCTCATTATCCCCTGCAGCTGTACTATGCTTGAGTCATCTAATGAAGCTGTTGTGTCACATTTATTGAGATGTAAGATACACTTTCAAAGCAGCACATTTACCCGGCCAGCTGTGTCAGTTCAGTTCTACCGTGTTTTTCACAATGCTCCGGGTGAAGAACGTCTACTCGGGCATTTCTTGGCCTCTTGTTAACAAAGGCTTTTTTTTTATTTTTATTGCTCTGGCTTTCTAAAATTTTATTTAGCTTTCAAATATTGTTTGAAAAGTAATAGTGTAGTATGTAAATATTAATATGCGCTTTTTTTTATGTTGAAGTGCTTTGATAGTTTCAAGGAAACTACATATTCATCACCCCAAACTGTTTTTAATAACTGTGAATTGGTGGCTAGACCAGTGCTGCACAATTAGTTACCATACCCGACTCCAAGCAATTCTGACTAGTCCTTCAAGACCACTTGTACTGACACACTCCCCTCTACAACGCCCCCGAGGCATTGAGGGTATGTGTAAATAAATAAATAGCACACGGAGGTCTTGGGATTGTGAGGTAGTGGGGCATTATAGAAACGTCAAGGTCTGTCCACATCGAAGTTGGCAAGTGCGGTAAATAATCTGTTAATTCTTTGCCAAAATGTTCTGTTCTGATGAAAAACAAATTGCATACTTTTTTTCTAAATGAACATAACTGTGACCCGAAACCCTTTTAGAGCACAGCTCCTAGGCGCCCACTTCCAGTGTTTTGCAACGTCGCCGCCGTCGGCGTAATTGCGCTAAATTTAGCGGAAAAATTGACATTGCATGGCCTCAACACAAATTTAATTCCCTGCTAAATTTAGCGAAGAAATTGAATTTGTTCATGGTTGGTGTGACACGGAGTCATGTGACATTGTTTTCCCCGCTAAATTTAGCAAGTCTGAAACATCGGTCAGCGGCTGTACTAGTCTTTTACTGTACCAGAATCAAGTCTGATTGGTTCTGTAGATGTTCGAAGAGCAGAAAGTTAGTTTTTTCTTAAAATGCGGAAGCTTGTGTTTATTCTTCGGCGGGCCAATAAGGCCATTACAGCATGACTTCTGTTTTGGGTTTACATGAAGCTTTCAAAGCCTCTTGTGACTGGAGAAACCAGTTGACTGCAGTGGTGTCTTGTTCATCCGCAGAAGAAAATCATGATCCTGATCTGCGTGGTCATTCTGGTCATCATCCTGGTCTCCACGCTGGGCAGCTGGTTGGGCATGTCCTAAGGACGTCGAGAGGAAAGCAGCCGGTGACATCTGGTGCCCGACCCAAGGAACTCCCCCACGACCCGCTGCAAGATGAGGAGAGCTCTGCTTTTTCGTTGTTTTCATCGTACGCTAGAGACAGAGGAGACCTAATGTCCTGCAAAGCGGCCAGAACCCCAACGAGTAGTTCCTCCGTATCCCACCAGGGGGCTGCATGCACGCGGTAGTGCCACCTGCCAGCGGTTGGGCGAAGCGAGGAGTGTGTAGACCGCTTACATAGGAAGCGGCGCGGTAGGCCGTAGAGTCCCGCAGAAGTTTAACGAGTCGCTGTCACTCGGGGTAAGGGGACAGACGTTCCCAGTACTGAATCTCGCTAGTATGCACACAGAGTAAGCATTGCTCGAGGAATCGCTTGCAGATGAACTGTCGGTTGCGCTCGACTTCGTTTCCGTGGGACTCTGTGGAAGGCGTATTGTTGTTGACTGCCCCGGTTTTGCGGCCTTTGAGTGTCCTGTTCCTCGGTGCAAGTACCGTAGATGTGTCTGCGTTTGTTCGACTATATTGGTTTGGTTCGTTTCGTTCCTTTCCACTGGTGTGCTGGCAATAACAACTCCCAATTTTGAGGAGTTGGCGAGGAAGGAGCGTGTCATACTGTTGGCCGGCTCCTGGCCGGCTGTTGGCCAGCTGCTGGTTACTATTGGTCAGCTGCTGGATGACCATTGGTCAACTGTTGGTCAGTGGCTGTTTGACCGTGGGCCAGCTGTTTGACGACGGGTGGCTGGCTGTTGGACGACGGTTGGCCGTCCGTGGTGTGGTGCATGTGGTCACCTTCAACGGGGCAGCCTCGAACGAGACTGCAGAAGGTTGCTTTGTGGTTGCCGACGAATTTGTCCGCCTGAACGACGTTCTTTCACAACAATCATGCGTATCCTCTTTCTTGCGCCATCCGCCTGTCCGGGGACCGCGCAGTCGCCGGGACTTGTCCAAGGTGTCTGGTCTGTTCCGGCGAGGCGCCCGTTTTTCGTTTTCTCGGTCCCCAACCGCGTAGAAAAGGAAGGTTGACTCTTCTTCTCGTTGTCGCCGCAAACACAAGCCGATACTGCCAGTGACGTCGTTGGTGACATCACAGATCTCCCCGTCTGCCTCTCCCGTTTACCGTATTGGCGCGTCAGTCAGGTCAATAGTGCTACTTCACCCCTCGTCTTTTTCCTACGCGTCTTTCTCTCGCCGACGGGTCGTTGCGTCGTCCGTGGGCCGAGCATTTCTAACCTGCCCCGTGTTTGTTCTTTGTTTCCTTGTTGTTCGTGTCCTTCGTTTCGTCTCCGGGACGTTCCTCCGACGTTCCGCGTGGCTTCTGCGTGCGTTCTTGAGTTCAAAAGAGAGAGAGTCTGCCGAGAAAAAAAAAAAAATGTGTGTTACTCTTTGTGAAATGGTGCTAAGTTGGTGTACCCGCCCGACGGGGGGGACACAGGCGCGCATGGATGTCTAGCGGTGCGTTGGACTGCCTCGAATTCTCTCGTCGTTTCAGACTATATACATATATTCTCCTATACATAATGTATAATTCCGTGTGGAAGCTGGTGACGGAGGAGTAAAGGAAAAAAAGGGCGGAAAGCTGTAATACGGTCTGTACTAGGCAACACAAGCAATAGCTCTCTTTTGCACTCCTGTGGGCGGTTCAGGAACGTGCGGAGCAGATCTGACTCAGGTTCTATCTCGGTAAAATGTATGTGCTAGGCCGTCGTAGCAGCGCGTCTCTTGTCTGCGTGGGGAAATCAGTGTGCATCCTGTACATTGTTTTTTTCTTCGTTTAGTTCTCTAGGGCTTGCCATCAGGTTGTGCACTCTTCTTCTGCCACTTGCCATCACGTAGGAAGAGAGCGCCGGCAGAATAAGCGACCAGAACGGTAATAAAGACAACGACTGCGTCTCGCCCTGGAGCGCCGATCGGCCGTTTGGCCGGTCGCTGCACGATAGGAAGGTTGGCAGCGGGAAAGGACGAAAAATAATAATAATAATAATTGCTGTTGTTTTCACCATAGCAATCCCCGCGTCGTCTTATCCTCGGTTTTCGTAGGTACGACTTCTCCGGTGTGCGCGCAGCAGTGTCTTGTCAGCATCACATTCTGTAAATGTCCCTCTCTCTCTCTCTCGCTCTCTCTCTCTCTATCTTTGATCTAGCAGTTTTTTGTACATAAGTACAACTCTGTAAATATATACACGTATATAAATAAATATATACGATATGCATACATGCGTACCTATAAGCTTGAGCTCTCTTTTACTTCCCACATTTGCGCCCCCCCCCCCTCTTCTCACACCAACACCTCATACTCGGTTTTAGCCAATCAAATCCATTGTTGACACTTCTAGGGCAATCTAATCGCCGGCAGTGCCGGCACGTTTCCTCATGTTTCCGTGGACGTACGCCTGTTCTTACTTCTTTTGTTTTTTCTTTCATGGTGCACCCAGCTTCGCGAGATGCAGTGGTCTTTTTTCGCTTTTTCGATCTGATGATGAACGGACTACTCGGAATCTGACTGCGCATGTCGACCGCTAAAACAGGAGCGCCCATACCATCCATCTCCGGGAGCGCAAATCTGCCATTTGGAAGACTTTCAAAGAAAAGAAAAGTGCAATTGAGCGTATCCTGTATTCCTGTTGATTGTTTGCGTCTGCAAGAGACAGTTGCAGAAGCATAAACGTGGAATCCAAGCGCACTTCGACTGCGCGCACGTTTCCAGCATTGTTTCGAGGAAGCCAAGCAGGAGAGAAAAAATGATGTGCGGCTCTTGGGCGTTTTCTATAGGTACTAATTACCTTTGCATAGCGAGCAGTTGTTCCCTGCGGCAAGAGGTTCTTGCTTATCTGGTCTCCGCTCCCGGTCGTACGAAGCCCCCGTACAGTTCGGCCTGCTGCGATCTCTGGAGGCTACGTTCATCAGTTGCTGAATATCCGCAAAAGAGTTTCCTTTTGCCTTTCTTTTCATTGCAACGAAATTGCTTTTGCTTTGCTTTGACATGGTATCCATCTTTGATAGCCCCGCCCCGCTCGGAGGTTTCGACGCGTATCGTTTGACGACGAAGTTGGCTTTGGAAACGTGTCCGTCTGCCGTAAACGGCTCTCGCACCGGGCACACGCTTCTGATGCCTGTTCGGCCACGACGGTTCCCCCACTAAATTTGGTTATCATAGTCCATTTGTCAGTAACATTACGAATGAACTGTGCATAGAGCAACGAATTGTCTTTTTTTTTTTTATGGCCGCTTTTTTGCGAGGCACTGTGAAAACAACAATCTTGGAACTAGAACTTCGTTTCCCAGCACGCCTTCTGCTCAGTGTTGCTGGACGTTTCTACAGGTTAACATTGATTCCGACGGACTCTTTTCTTTCTCGTTACTTAAGCTTTCCATGTTGTAGCAATCTAGGACTGTGTATATAATATATGATAATACCTACCTGTTGGAATAGATAGGTATTGCTAATAATATATGTGTGTGAATCAGAAAGCGCTCATCTGTGACTCCTTCTACAGAGAATGGCACCTCGAGAATACTATTGTCCATTGGAACTTCCCGCGCGGAAGCCACTTTCTACACTATCTAGGTAAAAATAGTGTTAAACCCATGACGCTTCAGGCTTGAACTGTGTAATGGCCGTTTCCGAGACTTCAAACAAGTGCTTCTTTTTATTCTTTAAAATGTTGGTTTTGCATTGTATCAGCTCGAACTCATGACTTGTCTTTCACCATTGACCACTGCAATTCGTTTTTTTGTTGTTGTTTTTTTTTCGTCTCGCCCGGTGTTGAAAACACAGAATAAGGACTGCCTCTTTTTAAAAATTGTCTCTGTCATGTAATGAGAGAAAAACCAGTGTCTATATTGTTAGTTAGCTTATGCGAGTCTGAAATCATCCAGTATTGCTTTAGAGTTTTGACGCAGGCTTTCAAAGCGGACTCCTGAGCAAGACGGTGTCATTCTTCATTTGGAGCTTGTTTTAATAGCCAATGTCTTCCGTACAACCGACCATCACGCATGTCTTGTTTGTTTGTTACTCAATCTTTTGTTTGGTCGACGTGCATTGCGTTTTAGATCATTCTGCGGAGTGTTTGGGGGCAAGCTGTGGTGCATTCCACCTCGCCTGCGCTTCAAGTTTTTCTGTTTGTGAGCGATCAATGTAGATGCCTTATTGACACACGAGGGAATGTGAATCCGAGAAAACTTCTGCTCCCGGTATTTCCCTCACTTCGTAAAAATAAAATAAAAAAAAAAGAATCCCTGGCTGTGATTTTTTAAGAGTGGCAGTTTGCAACATTATATGACCCATTTGTTTTTTCCTGTTCAAAGCGTTACATTTATGTGGCATGTTGGGCGTTCCAAGCTTTTAACTGTTGGGCTCTTGAAATATCAGCTTGAGAACAAATATGAAAAGGAGAAAGATGCTGAATGTTGGCACCTTTGTTATCTCATGCTCTTTTTCCTCGGTTTTTCTTTTTGGCTATTGGTACTGTTAACAATGTTTGATTTAATTAAAAAGAAAATAATATGCCTATGCACTCTGTTTTAATATTGCTTCTGTTTGTGTACATAAGTGACATAATTTCAAATAAACAATGATTCTGCCCTCTTGAACTGAGTGAGATATTTGCTCCAAAAACATTGTATTGCCTAGCATCCAGATGACATTTACACCTCTTAGCTTGTAAATATTTCACATGTTTACATTGGAACAAATATGGGGGATCACGAAACTCCAACTAGATGGAATTGTTATATTTTACATTGGAACAAATTCGGGGAATCGCAAAACTCCAACTACATGAAATTGTTAAAGGGAAGCTCCGGAAAAATATTGATGGCCATTGATTTTTATAAAAATTTTCACCATGTACTAAATATTCCCTCATGAGTGTGCGTACGAAATATTTAATCAAAATGTTAATTTTCTTTTGAGAAACTTGAAAGCTGGGCTGTAGGTAGTGGTTCATGATGAAATAAAAAGTGTACAAAAACCAGGACAAAAAAAAAAGACAGATACGACAGACAGGCACTTACAACTAAAAGTGTAATAGGACTTAAAAAATAATTAAAAAAAATGAACAGCTTTTTCACTGGCTGCACATGCGCCGTTTGATGAACCTCCTAATATAATCTAAAGACGAGGAAAAAAAAATTAATTATGCACGGGGCACTGTTCCTGACAAGAATGCTTCCTCAGTATCTGTGAAAGCAAGGGACGGGTGGCTTATGCAGCTATCGCCCAAAGTTTTGGTATTAAAAACCTCCAAGACATCCCACGCTCTCTGCTCTTTAAATCGTCCTAAAATATTTTTATTTTCAAACACGGGAGCGCACCCACACCCGCTGCAGTGGACTGCTAAATGGCTAGACGGAGTCGTACAAAGAGTTGCAGTGCTCCCTCAGTCTGACATAAATACAGCGTCCTGTTTGGCCCACATAGGCCTTACTACAAGATGGCGGAATGCAGACACACAACGCCTAAACGGTTGTAGACAAAACGATTTATGTGTTCCCACATGAAAAAAAAAGGCCATTTTCCTTTCCTGACAATCACAACGGTAGGAATTTGCTAGTAGCGCTGAAAACAACTGGCGCATCATATTTTGAACATTATGGGACACACTGTGGTGGAATGGAAGCACTATTGGCCGTAGAAATTTCTTCCGTGGCACCCGATTACCTGGCCCCTTCAGATTTTTAGTAAAGCATTCCTCCAAAATGCATGAAGGAAATCCTGCCTCTTTTTTAATCTTTTTACCTGGTCATTAAAACTGTCACACGCCATGAGGGCACGACTTGTTCAGTGCCGATCCGAGGCAAGCCACACGCCGCAATGCCCCTTTTTACAAGTTTTGAATGAGCACACTTGAAAGGTAGGCGGCAAAACAAAATTTTTTTGTTTTAGATTATAATTTGAGGAGGGGGGGGAATGGTGCATGTGCAACCGGGTATAAGGGGCTATTTTTCGTTTTTTTCCGAAGTCCTATTAACCCTCTACCGCATGACTCATCTTACTTTGTTAAGAAAAATATATTTCATACAGCTGGTGAATATAAAAACGTAACTTAAAATGTGTAAAAAATTATAAACAGATTTTTATAAAATTAGGTTTGTGCCATATAGTATGGCAGAGTATGCAGTACGTGTCATTTTATTAAAACGAGACAATTTAATCAACTTATTTTGACCATGCAATTTGTGGAAATATTTTAAATATTTATTGTTTAGAAAAAGAACATTTAATGACAGATTTCTGTCAACAGCCTACAAATTTAGGACGTGAAACCTCAAGAAAGAGTTCCTCTCTTTGTTCAAGCAGAGAGAAACGTTGCATTTCTGGCATGCCACGAACGATTTTGCCTGTTAACTTGGCAACTTGCATCTTGCCTGTGTCTCAATCCAGAGGGGGAAGTGCTTCGTCTTGTCCAGGTGAATGTCCTGTGAGGGCACTGCAGCTGCAGGACTGTCTCCTTTTCTCTATAAGTTGAGCCTCGACTTCATTGCTCGGGTGCCCTCGTTTTCTCTCGGCAGGTTTTCTAGCTTTGCAGAGACCTTCAGCTACAGACAACTTGAAGTCGGCTAACTGCATTCCTTTTCCATTCCTTTGCCTCCAGAGGATCCAAGAGTTTACTACTGCCAAATCTAGGATAGGAAAACATATCTTGAAGTGCCATTTCTTTGATCTGGTTTGAATTCTGTAAAGCCCTAGCATCGAGTCCGAAAGATCCACACGCCCCCTTGTAGCTGTTGAATACTTTAACCGACTGCGGGCACAGAACCATCAGGTGTTGTTTTTTTCGGTCATACCCTCGGCTTCAGCCACTGGGTCACTTACTACATAGGTGTGCTCCGTGTCACTAGTTGGGTGCAGTACGGGTGAAGGCAATGCCAGGCAAGGGGAGAAAGGGCAAACACTACGAAGGCTGGGAAGGAGAAAAACCTCCTGCTCTCCAACGTTCCTTGCTCTCCCTTTCTCCCCTCATCCTCCCATCCCACCTTCCTAGTGCTCACCCTTTCTCTCTTTGCCTGGCGTTGCCTTCGCCTGCACTGCACACAACTAGTGACACGGAGTATAGACAGTGTCGCCACCTTGTCATACCACGCCACTGTAGAGACCGGGACCAGACAGTGTCGGATGGGCAAAGACCCGCGGCAGTCTTTATTCACAACATATATACAAAACGTAACAGTGAGGTGGCGCCCTCTATGATAGTGTGTTAGTCGTGTTAAGAGCGACACCTGCTGGTAACAAACAACACTATATCCCCCCTTCTAGAAGGATGCACTTCTCTCAACTGAACCAGCAACGATCACAAGTCCAGTCTCGCAGGCGGAATAACCCGTTGCCCTGATCTTGTGTAGCGATGCTCCCGCTGCCTGAAGTCCCCTGATGTCGAACTTCCGTTCACCCGTGGGCTTGCACTCGTCGCTGCCGATCGTCGCCGTTGCGGTTCAGTCGGCGTCTCTGAAGGCGGGGCTGGAAGACCAACAACAGCCTCCTCGGGAACTGGAGGACCAGCAACAGGCTCCCCAGGGGCTGCAGAACCAGCAACAGACTCCCCATTAACTGGAGAACCAGGAGCGTGAGCACCGTAAGGCACCAGATGTCGCCAGTTTCGCAGTAGCATGCCCCGTTGAGTTTCCACGACATAGGAACATGGACACTGCACCCCGCTGAGCACCCGAGCAGAGCACTGAGCATCGGTCACCCAGACTTCCTCTCCTGGCGAGAGGTCTCGAAGCACCTGCACCCTGCACCCCATGGCGACGGTTGAAGTCTACTGCCTGCTGGCGCCTTGCCTGCACCATCCCTCTTTTGGAAGGTACCCAGGGCCGGCACCTCAGGACGCAGCTTCTCTTTGACCCTCGGCATCCGAGAACGCAGACGCCGCCCCATCAGCAGTTGCGCCGGGCTGAAGCCTGTAACGCCTGGGGTGTCCCGGTATGACAACAGTGCCAAAAAGACATTGTCACTCTTGCGAAAAAGGTCCTTAATGGTTCTCACAGCACGCTCCACCTCCCCGTTCGATTGGGGGTAGCCGGGGCTACTATTGATATGCTCAAAACCATAGTCCCTTGCGAAGTCATGCGAAGAAAACTGTGGCCCGTTGTCGCTTCGTAGTACTTCCGGTATACCGAAGCGAGCCATGGAACTCTTGATCGCTGCAATCACAGCCTGGCTTGATGTACTTCTTAGTGTTATAACTTCTGGGTAACGAGAGTGGTAGTCCACCAGAAGAAGAAAATCCTGCCCGTCCAGATGAAACAGATCAGCTCCCACCTGTTTCCATAGTAGATCCACCGAAGGTGTTGGCAGCAGGGGCTCGGCTCGTTGCGTCCTGGTAGATGCACAGCGTCCCACGTTTGCACCATGGCCTCGATCTGCTGTCCGACATGGAGCCACCAAACCGAGTCTCGGGCCCGCACCTTGCACCTGTTCACCCCCCTGTGTCCTTCATGGATCAACTGTAAAACTTCGGGTTGCAGAGCTGCTGGGATCACTAGACGGCCACCCTTGAGAAGCAGACCATCGCAGACGCTCACGGTCACCACGGAAATTCCAGTACTTCATGACATGGCTGGGAAGCTTATTCCTCTGAGGCCAGCCGGGGTTGCAGAACTTCTCCAGTGTTACGCACTCGCCGTCTGATGCTTGATGCCAACGGACATCTTCGGGGCTGACTGGAGAACCTTCCTGGATGGAATGGACGACGTTCTGCACGTAAAGCTCCACGGAGCTCGCTTCTACGGCTGATGTCAATGGGGCCCTGGACAGAGTGTTGGCCGTAGCCACCAGCCTTCCGGGAACATAGAAGATCCTGTACTGGTACCTCATGAGCTTGATCCTCAGCCGTTGGATCCTTGGAGGCAAAACGTCCACGTCCATTTCTCCCAGTAGGGCTGTCAAAGGCTGGTGGTCTGTCTCCACTGTGAATTGCAGACCTCCGACGTACTCGTCGAAGCGTTGTACGGCCCAAACGACTGCCAGGGCCTCTTTTTCGGTTTGACTATACCTCTGCTCGGTTGGCGTGAGTGTACGGTATGTGAAAGCCACAGCAAGGCGTTCACCCGTTGGCTGGTCCTGCAGCAAAACTGCCCCAAGTCCAAACGAGCTGGAATCTGCAGATATGATGGTTGGGTGCTGTGGGTGGTAGTTGGCCATGCAGACGTCTGAAGAAATCATGTCTTTCAGTCTCTGGAATGCCGCTTGCTGACTTGGACCCCAGAGCCAAACACTCCGCTTGTTCAGTAGCTCTCGGATTGGTGCTGTAACGTCGGAGAGATGTGGCAGAAAGCTCCCAACATGGTTGACCATGCCCAAGATCCTGCGCACCCCGCCGACGTCGACCGGCGGTTTCATACGCTGCACGGCTGCCACCTTCTGCGGATCTGGTGCAATTCCGTTTCCACTCACGATCACGCCAAAGAAACCGACGCTTGTGATGCCAAACTTACATTTGGCGTTGTTCAAAGTCAGCCCTGCCCTCGCCAGACGATCCAAGACTTCCGCCAGTCGGCGATCGTGTTCCGCGCTATCCCGGCCGAAGACGAGGACATTGTCTATAATGTTGACGACGCCATCTTGGCCCTCGAGTATGTAACTCATTTGGCGCTGGAAAAACTGGCGCCGACGTAATCCCGAAGGGCAACCGGCGTAAACAGTAGCGTCCGAATGGGGTTGTAAATGTCGTGAGTTCCTGGCAGTCTTCGGCCAACTTCACGTGATGGAAACTGGATTTAGTGTCCAGCTTCGAAAAAACTCGAGCTTCACCAAGAAGTCCCAAGACCTGGTCCACCGTCGGAAGGATATGGCGCTCTCGAAGCACCACCTTGTTCAACCTCGTGAGGTCGACGCAGATGCGGTAGGCGCCAAACGGCTTGGGCACGACGACCATTCCTGCGCACCACGGCGTAGGATTTGGCACCCGCCGGATGACGCCCTGGGCTTCCATTTTGTCCAACTCCGTCTTCACAACGTCGCGCAAGGGGTTAGGAACTCTTCTGGGAACATGAAGCGAAAAAGGAATCGCACTGGCTGAAGGCGAATGATGTACTCTTTGAGCTCACCCAACCCTTGGAACAGCCGCGTCGGCGAAGTATCGTTCCTTCCTTGCTGGACGGCAGCCACCGGCTCGACGAACTTGACCACGCCGAGCGCCTGGATACCCAGAAATCCCAGGAGCGGAATGACCTGGGACCGGACCACATAGAGCTTCTGCTTGGTCGTCTTGTCCTTCCATTCAAGTGTGGCGACGAACGCCCCGAGAACATCCAAAGGCTGGCCCGCTGGACCGGTCAGCTGTCCGTCCGGCAGCTTGAGCCGCGCCGGAATCCCAGAAAATGTGCTGGGGATGACCATGACTTCGGCCCCGCTGTCGACCTTGAAACTCGGTGGCATGCCATCGACTTTCACCTCGACGAACTTCGCCCGAGTGCTGCCGTCCGAACTGACGGCACCCAGCTCAACCGACGCGAGCCTCTTGCTGTGCCTCTCGAGCTTTGTTCCGGAGCGACATACCGCTGCGAAGTGGCCCTTCTTGTGGCATTTGCTGCAGAGTGCTCGGCTTGCAGGACACTCGTGACCCCCGTGACGTCACGCGACCTCACGGTTACGGCGACGCCGCTGAGAGAGAGGAGTAGCAGGCAGGATGAGGAGGAGAGAGGAGGGGTATACCCTTTCCTCCTCCTCAAGAGCTGCGCTCTAATTCGGCGTTACAGGGAGTTGTAAACGGCTTTCATTTCTAGAGCGCAGCTCTTAGGCACCCATTTCCGGCTTAAGCGGTGTCGCCGTCGGCGTAACCGCGCGGTGCATTATGGGAAATGTCCCATAATGCACCGCGCGAGCCACTCCCCCCGGGGTCACGTGACCCCCCTCCCCCTGAGGTCACGTAACCCCCCCCACCCCCCCTCCTTGAGGTCACGTGACCACCCCCCCCCCCCCCCCCCGGAGGAGATTGAGGAATGAGGGAAGGAGGAGAAGGAGGAGGAGGAGGGTATACCCTCCCCTGAGTACCCTTCCCTCCTCCTCAAGAGCTGCACTCCAATTCGGCGTTACAGGGAGTTGTAAACGGCTTTCACTTTTTCCGCTAAATTTAGCGGAGAAATTTTTCCGCTAAATTTAGTGGGGAAATATTTCCGCTAAATTAAGCGGGGAAACTTTTCCGCTAAATTTAGTGGGGATTTTGCCGCTAAATTTAGCAGGGAAGCAAGCAGGAGAGGAGAAGGGGCAAAGCCTACTCTCCATACCTTCCCCTCCTCCTCCTCCTCAAGAGCTGCGCTCTAATTTGGCGTTACAGGGGATTGTAAACATCTTTCATTTTTTTTTTTTGTATTTAAAAAGGTCTCACGCCGAGGAGGACAACGCAGGGAGACGAAGCCTCTGGACTGCAACGTGCGTTTTTTGCTCGGTGTGAATTGCGCCTTCACGAGGCATCCAAGGTCAGAGCGGCGAGGAGAGTGCGCGCTCTGCTGTCGACGCAAGTACGCCACAGACGAAATAAGGGAACGGAAAAACGGCATGCATGGGCTTTTGCATTCGCAACTCATAAGAATGGACCTTTTCCGAGAAGCGTTCTGCGCACGCGCGAGCATTCGATGCCAAGCGGCGGAAGTCGGCACTAGAAATCGAGGAAATTCGGAAGGAGGCTGTGGATCAGCGAGTAGAACACGTAATTGCAACATATATATAATTGTGTTACACAAAAAAAGAAAGTGGACGGAAAGAAAAACATGACGTTCGGGTGGACGCCACAGATCCCCCTCTTTAGAGTCGCGTTGGGCACGCGCCGCTGCTCGGAGAGCAAAGAAACTGGTAGCGTAGCTCCCATTATCGATTGGTAGTGCAGGTAGGTCGCTTCCTCGATTTTTAGTTCGTGCAGCCACCGCCTGGTGCCGTCGGTATGTGAAAAAGGTCCATTTAAGTGTACCTTGAGCCTTTTTTTTCTTTGCTTGTTTTTGTATTGAAAAACATGCATCGAGGACGACAAAGCCAGACATCTCGGGACCTAATCTTTCCCTCAACGCGAGCGCTTGAGTCAATCAACGTGCGACCGGTCGTGATGTGTCGCCTTTTTTCGGTTAGGACGTCTATTTGCTGTTTTTATTTTGAATAAATAAGGTAGACAAAAAATCGGAGGGGCCGAGGGATGCGAGCAGCCGCCACAAACGTGGACAGAAACACAATTTAAAAGTGCAGAAAAGCAAGCCAATTGGAATATCTGACAGTGAGCAGTGTTTGCAGTGCGTGTATGACGCCGTGAAATACTCTTCATCGTTTGCACGAAAGCCGCCACCGAACAACGAACTTCGCAGCGTGTTCCAACTGCACGAGAGCGATCACCCCCAGTTTTGTGCACTCTTTGTGTGGGTTGCCCACACAAGTGACACGCGCTTGGCGCTTGTCGGCCGAAAGATCTGGGCATGACTATACTTTGTTTCACCTTATGTTGTACCGCAGCGAAGGCTAGAAGCGCGAGTTCATAGCGTTGGCAGGTGCTCTTAAGTCACGAGAGGTTGTGCTGCCGAGATGTGCCCCAGAGCTAGGCGCTCGCGCTTGTAGCCTTTCCTGCGGTACATCATAAGGTGAAACAGAGTATAGATGTATGACGTAATGACTGGTCGAAGGTTTTTCATGTTTTCTTGCGTTTAGTTACGTATCTTCGGGGAAGACCAAGGGAAAAACAAACGTGATATTCAGATTCACGGGATAAAAATACTCTAGAATTCACCTCTTTTTTTTTTTTTTAATGCGAAAGCATTAATTGTTTTATGAACCAGAGCCTGCGTTGTTCGTAACCAGAAAACATCCCTCCGCGGAACGGCTTTTAAAATGGCTGCGATGCGGCCGGCGCGCCAGATAGTTCCAAGGAGCGCCACCCCACAAAGTGACGCTGCTCCCGCACGCCAGCAGCCAACATTACTAGATTACCTCAGCTGTGGAACTCCAGCGGAAGGGGGTACCCCCCCCCCCCCCTCACTCACTTCAGTCTGCCTCCCGTCGTTTGAAACACCATTTAGATATTCGTTTCATAACTGCGTGTTCCAGAGAGTACGATGGAACGCCATCTAGACCCTGTGCTTTTAAACATCGCATCCCATAGAATACACTGCAGCTACCAAAGCAGCCGTCCGGTGCATCGAACGACGGGAGGCGAGTCGCGGCGAGTGAGGGGGGTACTGCTGGTGCAAGCAGCGTCTGTGAGCATTTCCGCAACTGGGCTAATCTAATAACGTTGGCAGCAGCGCACAGCCGCCACTCCCCAGAGCCGGTTGGCCGGCGTCCGCAGAGGCTGCGTGGCTGGCCTCTGCAGAGGATGGCGAGGCGTGCAGCTTGTAAGAATACGCTACGTAAACGAATGCTTTCGCATTCCTACATCTGTCCTCCTGTAATTTTTTTCAATGACCTTTTTATCTTTGGTCTAAGTGTGAAAGGCGCGCACTGGGTGAAGTGGGGTGTATAAAAAAGCATACTTAGGTAGTAATTCAATTACAGTAATTGGATTACTGTAATTTATCTACTTTTTCGTAATTGGTAATATATTAATTACTTTCGGCTAAAAGGAATTCTAATTTAATTACTTTCTAGCGTCAGTAATAGACCCCTTTCGAAAGTCACGTGCCGATTATTAAAAGGCCGGAACCCCTGCACAATGGCGGAATAACTGCATCGAGAAACGTGCAAGTCATTCCATAAGATAGCGAACGTCGGAGCGTGGCCAACACTAAGAGCCGACGAGCCAATCAAACAGCGTCGAAAGTGCAACGTCACTGCGCTCATCACCTTTTTCTGTGTTGTGTTTTTTTCCGGTGTCCCGTGACGTTGAGGTTTCAGTCCGCCATTGTGCAGGGATTTCACACCTGCCAACAGACGGCAGTATTTCGAAAGGAGTCCATTGCAGGACTTCCCGGCGCCGACGGAAGCTGTCTGAAAGCCTCGGTGCTCGCACAAGCATGAAGTTATTTTTCTTTCTATTACCCCTGTTACATGGGCACACTTAACCGCGGTTAACTCAGCTTAACTGCTGTTTCGCGGCACCACAGATGCCGCAGTATACTCGCGGACAGCTATTCCATAACATGTGAAGAGCGCGCGTGCACAGCTTCGATAGATGCTCAAGGTGCTCGAGCGCACGTAACTGCATAGCCGCAGAATGTTGTCGGCAAGTATTGTGCGCTAACTGTGGCTTAGCCTAACTGCAGTTAAGTGTGCCCGTGTAACAGGGGTATATGACAGTTTTTTAAAGTCCCTTCTCCAGTACTTTCGCATATTTATTTCGTTGTATTATTTTCAAGTTTATCTTTTGTTTTGGAGACTGACCGCGCACCTGTGAATTTTGTCACCATTGATTTGGGAGCCCCGATTCGGTTCATATATATTTCTGAGCCATTATAATTTTTACTCAATGCAAATAATTTACAAGAGCATGAAATATTTGTAGGTGAAGGTAGCTTCACCCGTTTTGCCAGTTTCGGTTTCAACGGACTCGTAGTTAACTTTCGATCCAAGCAGTCCAAGCCACAGTGGTCCAAGCTATGATCCAATACAATCCGATATCTCGTCTTCGCTGGTGCTTTCCCGGTCTATGATATCCGTGGTTTTTTCATGCCTGTCAATTGAGTTTAGCTAAACGGAATGGACGTCGATAGGTGAGTACTCGTTGGTAAACACCCTTACCGTTTGTTCATAAACAAAGCGTCCGAAAACTGTTTTTTTCCCGTGCAAACTCTAAAGGTTACGGCACTTTCCGTTGTGAAGGGGCGACGTGCAGTCCGTTACTGAATCATCGCCTCAGCCTCTGCCAGTTCAGAGCGAGATCATTTCTTTGCTCCTGTCTCTGAACCGGAGAGCAGTACATGGAAACTGGGACCAGGGGAAGGCACAACCGGCGATGGGTCGGATCAAACGCAGCGCTTCGTCCGCTTCGCAGTCTCCGCATGCCTCGCGTGTTGTGGCAACTTGGTTTCCTAACGAAACTGCTGCGCGTTTTTCAAGTGCGGACTGGCCCAAGCGATGGACCCACTTGGAGAAAATACTGCACAGGCACGGCCCCTTCGCCCACCCGGACTTCGAGCCAGGCCCAGCAGTCCCTAAGCTTCGGCATTGCGCCTCTTGGTGCGCTGAAAGCTCCGTCACCGCCACCATTGCTCGCTCGACGTGTGCGGCACAAGAGAACTCGCCGCTGGCTGAGCGCACGCGCAAGCTGCTACTAGCGACGAGCTTCCTCTCGCCGCACGCGTCGAGCGAATAACGATAACAGTGATAGCTTTCAGCACACCAAGAGGCGCAATGCCAAAGCTCGGGAAGCGCTGAGCGACGGGCGTATACACATCGAAATAGGCCACACAGCCTCGGCCCTAGGCTCACTTCCAGGCGGCGCAGCCTGTATGAAGAGCCACGCGCTCCTCTGTTCATATTTCATTTTTCCCCAACAGTACAGGGCGTATTCTTTTTTATGTGCATTTCAAAGTTGTAAATTGGTACTGATGTTACAAGGTCACTGTGCTCTGGCAACAGGTCTCTTTTGGTAGTCCTTGGGAAAGACTTCTTTCTCAAGGACCCAAGGACTGACAGTTTTTTTTAAGACAACATTTTGTTTCTGGGCTTGAGAGTCTTTTGATGACTATGTTCTGTTTCAGGCGATGATGGGCTTCCGGAAGATAGATGTCATCGACATGGATACAATTGATCTGTCAAACCTTAATCGGCAATTTCTATTCAGGTGCGTGGAGGCAGTCTCCTGCAGTATGAAATACCCACTGGGAGCGCGTGGCTGAGATGGCGACGGGCGGAGGTGCTGCGTGCGCTTCAGGCGATTCCATTGTGCTTCGAGGGGAGGACGCTGACATGAGGCTTAACTGGGCCTGAACACGCTTTTGGTTTCAATTTAGCGGAAGAGCACGCTTCGTTGCCGTCATGCCCAGAGATATGGTTACGAGGGCTCGAAACAAGCTACTCATCGCTGGTTTTTATCGGTTGTTTCTGGTGTAAAATGTCAGAACCAGCACTGTTAAATCACCAAACATTGAAGTTACACCTGAGTACTATATTTCAGAGATAAAATTTGTTGAAGAGCACATTCATTGGTTAGAAGAATGTCACAGATCTCGCGCTTTAACAGAGTCAGAATAATTGCCTTGGCTCAGGCCAGTCTCTCGTAGACAGCAATTGTGGCGTTAGACGTAGCCGTGGCACGACGCTGACAAACTGCTCTCTGCCACGAAACCAAAACTGATAAGCGCACATTGCGCTTTAGCTGAGCCCCGAGTGAGTCCTCCCCTCAGGGTAGAATGAAATCGCCCGGAGCACGGACAGCGTCCTTGCCAGTCACCGTCTTGGCCATGCGCTCCCAGTGGGTCTTTCAGATTGCAGGAGACTGTACCTTGAAACCTTGTTGTTTCATTGTACAAGTGGCATTTGGTCTTGTGGAAATGGAGTCAGAAGCCACCTGTCAATTAATGTTGTTTCAGGAAGGGTGACATTGGGAAGTCCAAAGCAGAAGTGGCGGCAGCCTTCATCAACCAGCGGGTTCCCGGTTGTCAAGTTACTCCGTATCCTTTGACTACAAACTTTTGCAGCATACATCTTCCGATTTTTTTTTTTTAGTAGGGCTCAGAATTGCAAACATTTCTTTCGAAATTCGGTAATTGTATAGCTCATCGACCAACTTTTTGCAGGTTCTTATTTCAGTAAACTTTGGAACACTATCTTTTGTTGGGAATAAAAAGTTGTTGTGTAGTCTTCCAGTTGTACAACATTATTTTCTAACAAGAAACATCTGTAATTGAAGACTGAGTGACATTTTTTTTTTTAATGGATTGTGTATGTAGTTTACGGATGTGTTTGTTTGTAAGAATACACGACATGTTTCTACTGTATGTGCAGTCCAAAATTTTGCAGAGAACTATATTCCAGCATTATATTCCATAACATATCACATACCCAATTCACAAAATATTTGGCCCTCAAACACTAGATGATGTCCACGGTATTTTGTTCACTAAAAGAAAATTACTTGGAAAAGAGCAACTTTCCCAGCCAAAACTAGATGAATGTCTTCTCTTTGCCATGAGCAAAATTAAAGTTAATTCAGGAGTTGCATGACATGAAAATTTTCCATGTCACATACCCTGTAGTCTTGTAGCTTTTCAACAATCTCGTACGTCATGGCTGTCACGGGAATCCCACTGGGGCTTGATGTTTTGACGACAGTTTAGGATGGGGACATTCAAATTATCAATCCTGGGTTCGGCAACCACTTTTTTAAACACTTGGCCTAGTGTTTACTATTGTTCCTTCCATAATTATGTGAATTATTCGCTGTGGTTATTCACTAGGAACCAGGACCTGGCCTCATTTCAGTGCTTCTTATTCAAAGTAACATTGTCACAACAGATTGCTACTGCAAGTTGTTTGACCTTTGAAACCAGACATGTTTTATTTTTTCCATGGTGGCATATGGCACAAAAACGCTCATTGTCCAAACCCCCACCTGGCGTGCCCATAAACGTACGAGGATGTTGAACCCTGCTGCACATTACTTGTCGGCTGTCCTTTTGTTTTGGCGGGTTCCTTGACTAAGTTTTTTTAAATGGATTCATGCACAGACACTTCAAAAAGATTCAAGATTATGACGAAAGTTTCTACCGAAGTAAGTTTTCCACTATAGGATGCATGTTAATTTTGGTCAGGCGCCGTTTCAGTCGGCAAATGCCCAAGTACAGCAAGTAAAAAATGTAGGGCAAATTTCTAGGCAATTGTGTTGCATACGTGAGACGTAATAGCGTCACAAACATTTAGGGATACTCCGAGTTTCCAGACGCCAGACGAGACGCCTACGTTCACGGCGCTCTTCATCGGATAGTTTATGCGTACCATGAGTACACTTGACAGTTGTCCCTAAAATGAGGCGATACTACCGCTAATCGGGCCGATAAACCTGGTGATCTTCCAGAGCCTTTCATACTCTCAAGCTCCTCCTCGCCTGCCGCTCTGGTCACGTGGCCTCCCCTGTTAACCAATGAGCATCAAGCTTTGTGGCCACGCTTATCGGGCTTCACAATATGCTAAACAAATAACCAAAAAATGTTTCACTCAAAAAAAGAAAAAGGTTGTTTTTGTTTTTTTTGCAAAAATAAATTTTGTTTTGCTAAATGCTCAGTCTCTACCCATATGTAGCACTAGTGGTCTGGACCAGAGACCAAGTTTCAGAACTAGCTGTTGCTAAAAAAAGGATAAGTGATTTGCTGAAAGTTTCGATGGGAAGGTGGGGCCCGCTCCCAATAGTCGACGCCATTCATCCCCATGTATCGTGGGCTTTTCCTGTCACCATTTTCCCATTAAAAAACCTTCGAAAATCGTTAATATCTTTTAAATTAGGTAACGTCAAGCTCTGAAATTTCGGCAACGGGCCTGGACGACTAGCGCTACCTTTTGGAGGAGTCTGAGCATTTGGTGATGCATACCGTGGAGTCCCGAAAGAACGCTTGCCCAAAATGAAGAGATAAATGTTGAAATATATGAGATACAACAGCAAAATTTCATGAAAAAAAATATTAACGGTACATCCTGGGGCCCTGTTAGAAACCACGTGAAACTGGAACCGACGCCACAAATCGCGGACATGGCAAATTTGCGTTCCATGGTGCGATAAACCCGCGAGAACCCGTTACAAACACGCGTATCAGGGGAACCAATATCGCGGACAGAAAAACACTGGAACCAGCTAAGAACTCGCATGTCGTGGGAACGAATACGCAGATTACGGACGCAGCGTATTCGTGTGTCGTGTCGCGATAAACATAAACGCGAGAGAACCGACTGCAAAGGCGCTTCTCACAAATCGCACGGTCGATGCGATTCCTGTCGGACGTCGCGTGATCGATATCCGGCGGACATTGGGGGGTTTGTCGGCGTTTTGGAATTTTCATGTCGTAGATGTTTGGCTCCGAAAATGGGGCAAGCAGTCTCTTTTGGGGGGGGGGGGGAATGGAAGGGAAGGGGGGGGGGGGGGGCGTTCATGCGAAAGTTTACGACATTTGTTTTTTTTTTCCGGCGAAAGAAGCGCCAGTTTTTTTCTGGGGCATTTTGTATTACCACAGTTCATTGATGCCTCTTTTCTGGAAACTCGCGCCGCACTGTGGTAGAGCCTTCCCTAGGGACGGTGAACTATCGGAGGCACGCCAGAGTGGAACCGATCGGGTAGAGCGAGGAGCCTGTGAGAGAACTGGAGAGATGTCCATACTTGCCTCAATATCTTGTCATATGATCAAATTGACCTTGGAGCTTTCCCAGCATTTCGAAAGGCGGTATCAGTAGCCGAGCCCTAATTTGGCATCGCCAGTGACGCGTCAGAGGCCGTTAAAGAATGCTCGCAGGACGCTGGCGTTGGAGGTTGCAGCACGAAGAAGCGCAACGCGCGGCAGATTGGGCAAGCAGTCTTCAATTTTTGCTGAGAGTGAAAATGGAGAACTGGCTTTGTTGTCTATCGCAGTAGCCTGCTACCATAGAGAGTACCGAGATACCCTCCATCCAAATGTGCTAGTACCATACTTTTTCTCAGTTTAACGTGGATTTACCGCAAAGACTACAAGTGTAAGCTCACTGTGTTTGAGCGCGACAAGCTACCTGCTCGTGCTTGTAGCCTTTACGGTTTTTACATGTTGTAGTGAGCCGCAGTGTAGTAATCTGCATTTATATTGTCATAAACCTTAAACTTGAATTGACGAGTTCTGCCTCTTAGACTATTTGGATTTTGCCGTGCTTCTTTTGGTTGCTCGCTACACCACCGACCATCAGTGTTATCCGACTCAGGAAAAGTGGACCACAGCGTGAATTGGCAAAGGTGCAGGACCACAGGTGCTTACGGGCCGTGCTGTTACCGGTCGTAGACGGTGACGGTCGAATCTTGGATCGGCAAACCTATTGTGTGTTTTATCGGTTCGTTTTTTTTTATACAAGTTCAGCACCGCTGCGTAAGAAACTGAACCTCGCCGTGCTTTTTCAATTCACACTGATTGAAGTGGTCTAAACACTCGAGGCAGGGTAATCTGCAATGTTGTTTGTGTTTGTTAATGGGTCATGCATGAACAAAAAGTGGACAGAAGGACAGTGCTGCCCATGCTGCTTTCAACCTTCAACATGCTCTTTGTCTGTGTTGTCCTTCTGTCCATTTCTTTCATTTGTGCGTGAACTGACTTTCTCTAGCTTAAACCTCCACACTACAAATTTGACTGGACTGAGACTGAGTGCTTATTTATTCATTTTTTATTGCATTATTAAATAATGTGTTCTTAAACATAATAATAAAAAAAAGGTCTTAAATTGTTTTTTTTTTTTTTTTCTGTACTTCAGAATTTCACATTGTAGTCTGCGGCCTGGATTCTGTGGTGGCTAGGCGTTGGGCCAACGGCATGTTGGTAAGCCTCATTGCATTTTCTAACACAACAGATTGTGCCAATTGAAATGTTGGGCACACTTCGAGGTATCGGCTGGAACATACCGCTCAGTGATGCTTGTAGATACTGCGGGGACCAGGCGTGGGACCATGTCCTCTATACTGCCATGGACGTATTTATAGAGCATACGCTCGGGACCTAAGGCCATACACGAGAGAGTAGATATAATGAAGAGATAAAATAAGAGTTCAATTATCAGCAGTACAGTAATTAAAATGGTTAATTGTTGTACAAATGTTGGTGAAGGCATTCATGAATGGTTGGTCTGTGGCCGGAGATGCTAATGCAGGCAGAGAGTTGCATTCTTTGGGTGTGCACTGTAAAAACGACTGCAAGAAAGCATTAGCCCTGCACGATGGAATTCCAACCTCACAAATATGATCTAACCGAAAGGAGACGTGTTGGCAGTCTTGGGTATGTTACTTTTTAAAAGTAATTGGGCAGTTTCAGAATAGTGCACGGTAAAGCTTTGCGTATACAAAGAATGGCGTCGTCGCCACTGAGCATGCGCCAAGCGCTAACCACGTTTTTACACTTTGCGTGGGCTATTTTAGCGTACGCTTTTTTTCGGAAATTGCACGTGTATGCGAAGAGTCTTTTTGCGCTCCTCCAAGGAGGATTCGTAATGAGAAGTTGGCTAAAGCCAAGACGAGCACGGTTAAAAAATGGCGGCTCCCAGGACCGCTGCTGCGGCTGCTTTAGCAGCGTCGTGAGCGCGACGTCAGTGGCATCCTCGTAACTGCGATTTTCGCACTCTGTCCGAAAGACCCAATAAACGCCTGTCCAAACAGGATAGCACAAGAATCGTGAGGCGACAAGACTCCAACAAAAATCATGCAAATTGAAGCGTCCGACAGTCCGATGTCTGTTTGGACGCCGGCCAAGCGAACATCACGATTTTCCTCCTGGCTTCCTCCGCTTTTCGGTGACCTCGGTTCTCGTCAGACTTGATGTCGCACGCCACCCGCCAATGCTGTCCATCTGTTCTGCCGGGCCCTCGAATCCTTGGCGTGTTCTAAAATTTACTCGGTCTTACTCCAGGGCAAGGGTTTTGTGCCTGTTTGTTTGAAAACCTACCTGCATGCAGCGTCGCTCTATCTGTGTTATCGGGTGGTTCTCATTTGAACCCGTTCGCATTTCTACCTTCTCGTTTTGACCTTCTCATTTCAACCCAGCGCAAAACAACTTTCGCTTTTCTCCCTTTCTCACTTAAACCGTTCTCAAAACATACTTTTGCGTGTCGACCATTCTCAAAACTACTTTTCTCATTTTAACCTTTCTCTTTTCAAACTTTCGCAAAGCATACTTTCAGGTCTTGACCATTCTCAAAGATACTTTTCCTAATTTTAACCTTTCTCATTTCAAACTTGCTAAAAACATACTTTCGGGTTTTGACCATTCTCAAAACGAATTTTCTCATTTTAACCGTGTACGTGATCAGACTAGGGGAAAACGATAGTCTCAGCCTACACTCATGTGAAACCGAAATAAAGGAATCAATGACATTAAGAAGTACAGGCACCTGAAGCTTTATTGCGCCTTGAATATGCATCTTGGAGAATGACATCTAGAGGTCGTGCCAATCCACGGCATGACGGACGACACTAGGCAAATATACAATAATCGTAGATCAATACGACCATTCCGACACTGGTTATAAATAATTCGATATCCTCACAGGGCATGCAAGATGAGCATAATTTGCATCCGATGATTCACAGCTGAAATGAAGAAAAAAAGCTGTGCCTGGTAAGAAAGCCCTCAAGCCACGCAACACCCGCACCTGCACATTTCGAAAAAAAACAAGAAAAAAAAAACGCCGCAACTCCCAGCGTTTGTCTGCATCTTAACGCATTATGGCGTGCACACCCCCCTGCATTATAACAATCAACAGCCCCCAGCGTAGACGTGCTTATCTCAGAGTATGCATATAATACTCGCATTCTCGACGTGACCTCCAAACCCAAGTTATACCAACATCATGATCTCGGAATCTTTCTGCGGTACTTACGAGCAATAACATGTGACGAGCACAATTATCTATCCGCTCCACAAAACGACAAATTAACGACATCAACAGCGCCAGAGGAGAAATTAAGTACCGAAACAGCGCTAGCACTTTTGAAACACGTCATTACGTCACCATGTGCCCAGGTAGCTACGTCAACAAACTCGGGGCGGCACGCAGGCATAAGAAAAATTGTTTCGTGGGCTATGCACGATAGGGTGCTTTTTTGCATCTTCATCCTCAACTGTTCCTCCTTCTTTCTGTACCTCGCTGCGGCCCTTTGTTTTGAGCATGTTGTTCAAATACGGTGTTCAAATGAGAACGGGTTCAAATGAAAAAGGGTCAAAACGCAAAAGGTTAAAACGCGAAGGACATTTCGCGAATGGGTTCAAACGAGAAGGATTCAGATCAGAATGGGTTCAAATGAGACGGGTATAAATGAGAAAGGGTTGAAACGCGAAAGGTTAAAACGCGAAGGGCGTTTCGCGAATGGGTTCAAACGAGAAGGGTTCAAATCGGAATGGGTTGTTTCGAGGATACACCCGTGTTATCACGTGATGCGACTTGCCGGAGTAGCTCGGATCTATTTGGGTACTAAGACTTCGAAGACAGCCCTTTGTGATGATGTTTATGCTGAATGGACAAAAAAAGAAGACGAGGCAAGAAGCGGAAAAAGAACGGCACGGGAGATTCCGGGAGGGGCTGCCAGCAACCGACAGCCAGGCCAGGGCGCTCGGTTAAACGGCCCGAACCAAGACTGGGTCGCAAGTCACTGACAACCAGGAACCCGCCGGACCAAGGCAGCGGACAAGAAAGACTTCCGTTTGGGGAAAGCCAGAGTCGCCGACTCAGCCGCCAGTCAATTCAAGCTCCATTCGAACTGAAGTCCCAGGACACCCAACGTTGCACCGTGAGCCTCCAACCTTCATTCTCTCTCCGGCAAACAAAAACCCAAAGGCTGATGTGTAAACAGGAACACCTCCGCCGGAAGCAACCGAACTGGACACTGCCACTTCTGCTGTAAATATTTTGTTTTAGATGCGGAGCATCTCTTGCTCGGGTCTATGTCCCGCGGCGTTGGCGTTGTAGTCGGCACTCGAACTACGCACGCGCAACTCTCCTCCTTCCCTCTCTCCAACAGCTGTGCGTTACTCTCTCCGCTCTCTCTCTCTACCAGCTGCGTGCACTGCGCGTGCGTTCGCTTCTCCTCACACCGCGCGCGCACGCGCAACTCTCCTCCTCTAGTCTCCTCTCCTTCAAATGTGAAAAAAAATAAACGGCGAGCGGCGAGCGTTCCAAGTTTCTCTGCCGCGAGCCGCGACGAAGGCTCGCGTAGGGGGTAACGCTAGGGCAGTCGGTGGCGCCATCTCTCGACGTCAGCACACAACTGACTCTTTCCTCGGAACCAACACGATGCTCCGCATCACCCCATGGTTCCCCTCGGGAAGATGGTGTAATTTTTTATTTATCTTATTTTATGTCCTATGATTAGTTTTTTTTTATAATTACAAATTGCTGAAATTCGATTTCGTCTTGCCTTTGATTATCTTACCATCTTAATTAACGGAAACTAACAAACCTCGTGACACTTTCCCTTTTCCGTTTTTTGGGACCTGAAGAGCAGTGGAGGCCTTGAGCGATTGACCGACAGACAACAGAGCTTGTTAGTGGCTGTCCGAACCCACGTGATGAGTATGCTCAAGGCCCCCGTGAAAGGCGCGGGCGACCTTTGACGGAAGGAACTTTCCTTTTGGCAAAAAAAAAAAGACTGGTGGAAGCGGAGAACCGCACGATTTATGTCGGAGTCGTATCGCCTCACAGTTTTTGTAGTATCCAGGGGTGTGACATCTGCGCCAATTGCGCCATTTTGATACAAACCCAATTTACTGCGCCTAGTTGCGCCAAAAACGCAAAATCTGTCGAAATTGCGCAACACTGCGCCAAAAGTAACTCAAAAACAAAAAAAAAGTTTGTGGCGACGCTAGATTTAGCTGGAAACGAGAGCTTGGTCAGCAACATTCAATCTCATGGTAGTAAAGTACACGGCTTGGGTACAGGGTGGCGCAAGCAACTGCCAAATTCAAAGATTTCAGCTGTAGTACCCTTCTATACCTATGATATGTGCTATTTTCCCCATTTTCCTACTACTTTACGCTGTCATTTGTGACTGCATGCTACCGGTGCGCTGTCACGCGGTCTTGCTGTCTGGCCGCGGGAGGTACGACGCACAGGCTATAAAGATGAGCAAACCTAAGTATTTCCTTCGTTTTGAGAGTTAACCTTTTCTTAAAAGTGCCATTGAGCACCTCTATTGTGTAATTGTTCATTTGTGTCCGTAATCTTCTCGTCAAAATGGATGGCGCTGTCGCCGTGAGTACTTCCGGTTATCACACACGTGCTTCCAGTGCATGAACAATCGAATGAATCGGTCGCACCTGTATTTGGCGTCCATGTGCTGCTCATAGGTTTCCTACCAATTCACTAGTTACCTTGGGACTCACTTTTGTGGGGACTTTTTTTTTCTATCTGCACATGCTTTCTACGAGCGTCCGATCGATGTCTGGCTGTAGTAAACCGTGCTTCCCTGTTCATGCTCTCGAATCACCGCTTTAAAAGTTTTGCACTACAATTGCGCTTTGACACCAGTTCGTTTAGGCTTGAGGTACCTGGTGCCCACCTTACTTGTGTTTCTTGTCCTCATCTATGAGCATTGGAGTCGCGTTTGCATTTTCCGTTTTCTTTTTTTTTTAATATTCTATCTTGGCGCATATCGGCGCTGATGACTTATTGGAACCAGGGTGGGAAAAAATAACCATTAAAAAAGAAAAATCAGATTCATGCAATTTAAACGAGATTTTTAATGATTTAAATTGCTGATAAGCTGCTCTAACATTTTCTGCTCCTAATCAGCTCCAAACTGTAGACTTTTTCTGCTTCGAAGTTGCTCCAGAATGCATAAACTGCTGCTCCAAAACGAGAATTTTGTGCTCCTAAGCTGCTCCGAAATCCAGATATTTCTGCTCCAAAAATTGCTCCAAAACTTGTTTCACCTGTCTCACCCCTGTGTATCCTGTTTGGACAGGCCTTAAAAGGCCCATGAAACAAATTTTTGGCTGGGATAAATCAATTTAGATTATGATTTTAGTAATAGCACATCATTCAGTGGGTAGAAAGTCAAAAGCCTGACTTTTGGTACGAAAATTTGAAAACACAGCCGACTATTTCGTACCTCCTTCCATTCGTAAGCTCTCTGCCTTTTCACTGTGATACATCCGCGATCCCCAAAGCACGTCACCGGGTCCAAACGCACACGACACCGGACCTCACTTATTTCCTTCACCCCTAAGCTGACACTGCGGTGGAACCTACGCAGTCTGCTAATGACGCCGGCTCTCGACGTCGTATGCTCGTTCGTTGGCGGCAGCTGTCGTCGCGACCGCTTGCACCATCTCTTGTCTCCCGTGCCAAACGGTGCCCTATTGTTTGAAGACCGGTGGCTTCGCTGCATTTCCATAGGAGTTAAGCCTTTTTATTTTTTTACTTTTTCCTCAGATATGTTTGCGCTTTGCAAATTTTATAGAAAGGATGCACCACCTGTGGGCAACGCTGCACAAAATCGTAGCGCAATAGGTTAAGAAACCGTTTTTTGCGCTCGATTTAAAGAGCCTGGACGCTATTTGAGACCCCCCGTATGTGTCAAACACTCCCTAGTGCATGCATTATTTGTTTAGAAGACTCATAGGCTCCTGTACTGCTTCGCTGAATCCATGCCAAGGCTGGGTTCCTTGGCTGCCATCTAAGGCAAGTAGGGGCTCCTCGAGATCGAAAAGCTTGAGGTCCTCTGATGTGGAAGTTAACTGTTGCTGCGGAAAACTCCTGCCAGGTGGCACTAGCTGCCATCCAATTAAATGGGTTTAGCCATATGCATTTATCCATCCATGCTGTTTTTCTTTTTGCAGCTGAGTCTCCTGAACTACGACGACGGCATGCTGGACCAGCAGTCCATTGTGCCCATGGTGGATGGAGGCACGGAGGGATTCAAGGGGAATGCCAGGGTTATCCTACCCGGCATGACCGCCTGTGTAGAGTGCACCCTCGACCTCTACCCCCCTCAGGTGTGGATCCAGATGATGCGCTACATCCACCCGTTTGTTTCTGATGGCTGAAACCCGCTGGCGTTGGCTAACACAGTTTGCAGGCATCTGATGGTAGACCACGACGTCTGAGCTCGCTAGCGTGTTTGTTAAGTGCTTGCACGCTAAATAGGTATTCTTTTTTGGGAATGTACTAGATAAAGCAATGATGGATGCAACGTTCATGCAGTGTTCAGTTGTTTGAGGTTGTTTCCTACATGAGAAGACATAGCAATGCAAGCTGGGGAAGTTTTGTCTTTTGACGACCTTACAATCCCGAGCAAGTGCCCACCCAAAATTATATGATAGCCTTGAAAAACTTAGAGGTAGTCTCGAAGAACTTGGGGATAAGCACCTGTTTAACCCAAAAGCACAAAAAAAAAATGTTTATGTTTATACGGCAACACTGTTTTAACTGGTTTAGGCTGTAATAAAGTGGAGATTTGGGCCAGTTGGTTCATTGCAAACAAAAAGCGCCGAAAAAATACAGGGACACAGACGAAGGCTGTAAATGAGAAATGTAGCCAGTGCAGTATGACTGCTAGCCTGGTGTCTTTAAAGGGGCACTCAAGTGGTTTTTGAGTTCGTGTTTTGATGATGACAGCTGAATTTAGACCCCCTAAGTATCCCTAAAAACCAAAAAATATAGTCATACGGTTATTATTTCTTTAATAAAAATGTAATTGAAGGCCGCCAAACCTCGGATCCACCCGAAAACGAAACCACTCTCATTGGTCCTCGCACGCTTATCAAAAGGATCTCGGGCCAATGGCGTTAGACGACGTTCCGTCGCGCAGTGATCCCGAGGTAGCCGCGGTAGCCGCATCGGCCGAACCTCTTTGTCATTCGAGCTTCGATCATAGCGGAGTTCTCTACGCTCGCGGACCTGACGCCGTTAGAGGTTGAAATTCTTCGGCGGACAGCCGACCTGGGGATGATTTCCTATGACGCCACTTCGACGTGTGATGTGGACGATAGCAGCGCTTCGGAGTCATGTTCGGGTTCCGAGGACGGCGAAACGCAGACCTTTTCGGGCATTCTTCGATTTGCGGTTGGCGCAAGTCGTAACCGAACCAACGTTTGACATCGCATCGTTACCTCTGGTACGTGATGTCAAACGATGTCGCCACGTTGCCTTTCGCCTCGGGAAGACGGGGGAAAGGCTGGTTCAGACATGTGCAACGAGCGCGTACCTACGACTGCGTTTGTTGCGACCGGAACGACCGCTCTGCGCCGCGCGTACACACACCTGCAACCACTACAACAAGCGCAGCGGGTCGTCAGCACGGCGACCGCTTCTATACGCGGCCGTCAGCTGTTTCAGCGGCCCCTCTAAAAAGGGGACGCACTGCTACTCAATGCCGTAACCGAATATAGACAGACAGTTGTCTATAGCCTAAAGCTTTATTATTTTGTTTTCTTGATAGGCTTGCAGGGTACAGTGGATGAAAAAAAGATGCAGTACGCCGTCTTGTACGATCACGACTCTAATACACGACATTGCAATAGTACAAATATCGCCACACGCCTTTTCTACGATTATAAAAGACAATGTAATCTTAGCAGCGATATAGCAACGTAGAAATATGATTTCGTGATCAGATAGACGTTGCGAGCGTTCAGGATTGCTAACACTAATCACTTCTCTCCGGTGATGAAAACGCGTGAAAATTCGCATCCTTTATACAGTACGCGCCAGTAATACCTTGAACTTGAGCACACGCATGAAATGCGCCAAATAAGAAATCCGGGCGATGTTCGAGGACACAAATGCTTAGAAAGCACCACTGTAGTCGAAGTAAACAAACACGACGGCACGGGCGTTTCTGCTGTCTTGAGAGTGCCGCCACGACATCGCCGCACGAGTAGGTGGATCTTCCCTTTTAGTACGTGCTGGGTTATCATAGCGACACACGACGAAAATTCACAGTCAAGGATAGCGCTTTTACGCGGAACGATGAGCTTTCACCACGCCGTCCACGTCGACGACCACCACCGAGGCCTGGCCGGCCCGCTACCGACAGATACGTGCGCTTCCGCGCATCCCGGGGGAGAGGGAAATTCACCCCCCACGGAGAAAGGCAAGGAGAAAACGTAGTCCCTTGTTTGTGAAACAATAATTTCAGTATCGCGTATTCTAAACTAGAAATATTTTACGTCTTTTGAAATTATCATGCACGACATATTTAAATGAACTGAAAATTGTTTCTTTAGCGAAACTTTACAAAGGCCGCCAAAATTTTCAAACATACGATAATTTCATTGGTCCTCGCAAGTACAGAAAAGAGTCCGCACGTATTTTATTCCTGCGTGATTAATAGGCGGTTCTGCCTTCTAAAACTGAAGATACTCATTCACTGACACTTCCTTAACGCCATCGCACCAAAAAGTAGCTTCTCCAAAAACTGCTTGAGTGCCCCTTTAATGTGCAGCATGCAGTACTCACACCACCGCGTGTCGTGAAGATGCTCATCCAGATCAAAACGGGGAGGGATGGGAATGGATCCTTGAGTTCTGCGGTGCAGGAACAGAGAAGGGGCACATGATAGGGTGGGCCTCACCACATTGCACTAGCGTGCTTGGAGAAGTGGCTAACAAGGAACATCTTGGTTATAGCTAGGTGGGCTCAGAAGTCTGGGGTGGGCACCTGATATATTCTTTGCTTAGTTTTCAGGCATTTTAGAAGTAGTGGGTGGGCGCTTATAGACCTCTTAAAAAATTACGCCCTTTTACGGTCGATCTGAAGATGCTGCAAAGTGGCATGCACAAAAAACACTATAAAAATGGCAAGTCTATCAACTTTATGCAGTCTCTTGAAAGTGAGTTTCATAGTCAAAAACTTGCCAACTTGCTACTGTGCAGTATTTACATGCACCGTAAGAGGCCATAGTTTTTGAAGGGGTCTATTGTGACATGGGAACATGCTTGATATTTTACTGTAGTCTTCACCTGTTACTTTTGCTGGGATATTTGAGAGTGATGCAAGTGACGACTGGGCCACATTTCTGTTTTGTAGTCTAGGTTTATTCATAGCCTCCTTTTTACCGATAATACCTGCCCAATAGACCTATTGCTAAATTACCAATGCAGTGATTGGTGTTCCACGGGCCACACGCGTACACCTTCCACGTATAAAAGATTTGAAGTAAATAACCAAAATAAAGCGTTGACGAACGCACATGCAAGAGGCAGTTTGTTTTAGGCATTTGCTTCAGGAAAGTTACTACTGCTGAGGCCAGCACGTGCGGCGCGTGGAACACCAATCTCTGCATTCTCCTCGATGCTTGGATAATTTAGCAATAGGTCTATTGCCAGTTGCCTGCTATCACCACAAGAGTGCGCCACTTCCCCATACAAGACAGAAAACATAAATGATGTGAACGAAGTGACTAAGCCTCTCTCGTGCGTTCTTGCATTCTTAGTGCTTTTTTGGGCATTTGAAGTAGTAGCTGTGATGGCATTTAGTTCTTTTTTTTTTTTTCCACTTTTTTTTTTTGCATCTTATGCAGTCTCGCAAAAGCAGGTGCTGGGACTGTCATGTCTCAAGACCCGAAGCAACACCCGGAGCCATGAAAAGTGACTAAAGCCCATTTTGAGAAAAGACTGCATTCCAAATTCTACCTTCTGCTACTCCAAAGTATGAAGCAGGCACCTTTTTGCAACAGACATTAAGGAATGCCTGTCTAGACAGGCTTTCTTTAATGCTCGTTTGAGTGAAGCCTCAGCATCCCGTTCAGGGCTTCACTCAAAGCCCAGCTTGGTTCGTGCCTCCCTGTTGTCAAAGCTGGATCAGACCGTACACCCTTCCACGGTGTCTTTCGAGGCTATTTGAGTGGCTGACCTCCCCAGGACTCTCTCGCAGCTCGAGGTAGTGACGGGTGCCTGACGATAGGTACAACGTGTCATGAAACGTGAGCCTCGACAGAGCTAATACCGTCCACACTGCCTAGAAGACTTTGTAGCGACTGTAACCCCAGAGGACCCTGGCCTTTGCAATTGCTCATCACCTGCTCTTTTCCTGGTCCTTGACCTCGGCATTAAAAACTTCCAGTGCTCGTTGTTTTGACATCACGAAAGTTTCCCAGCTGGTCTGGCTTGTAATTCATGTTGGGTCATACCTACTGTCTCCTTCATTCATTTACTTTTGGAAACTACATAATGTTATGGGAAAAGTTAACTTGAAGGCTAGGTTTTGTCAGGTTCCGTCGTCAAGCTGTAATGATGTTCATTCCTTCACGCACCCGCTGTTTGCACGACACTCTTTATGGCGTGAGCCTTCGTCTTGCACAACACTCTTTGTGGTTCAAGCATTCATGTTCCACAACAATATGCTGTTTACCCGCTATGAAATATTTCGTTTTAAAGTATTGGAATTATGTATGTCACGGTAGTAGAGCCCTGCGCGGATAACAGTTTGATTATCTGCATCCGCAGACTTTGTATCCGCATCCGAACCGCATCCGCAAACTTTTTACATTATTGTATTCGATACGCATCCGCATACTTTGTATCCGTATCCGAATGGCATCCGTGAATGAAAACAAAAATACAATTGGCACTTCTTAAGCTGTTTGCTTATCTTTGTACAAAGAAATCTTTGGGTCACCATTCAATGTGGATGTCATTTTATCATTATCAGTTTCATCATACTTATATTAAAAGTGATCGGCCTACCCAAGATACTGCGCGTCGAAGGAAAAATGATCTCAGTTATGTGATCGTCCTAGGAGTCTGCGACACTCTGTCCAGAAGAAGCGCACAAAAAAGATATATATATATATATATATATATATATATATATATATATATATATATATATATATATATATACCGTAGAATACCGCGCATCCGCCCATTCCACATTAAGCGCCTATATCCAAATTTCTAAGATCTGAGAAAATATGCACAGTACATTTATATGTAAAATTGATGACCGGACAAGTGCCCATTCCCCATTTATCGCGATTATCTCTAAATTTTGAGTGGGCGCTTGCCCGGTATATATATATATATACATATATATATTGCTTTCTAACACTTATTTTATGCAGACGCATACTTTTGAAACATAAAAGTTAACAAAGGGCATACTATCTTCAGTGAGAATCAGATCTTTCTTAGGATCCCTATCGTTTCTTCGAAATGCGTTTTGTGGAAATACGTTTCATGGACATACATTTCATGGACACTTGGTTCGTCGACGCTGTACGTTTTCTGGGCTCATGCCCCTGCGACGTTTGGTCGACAACGCTTTTCTTCACTAAGCCACTAAAAGCTAGCGCGCAATTTAGTAAGGTGTGCTTAACCAAACCATATCCCCCTCCCCCCTGTAATCTAGGCGAGACGCAAAAAGTTTGTTACGAAAATAGCAGGGTTCTGTGTGACGAAATGTCTCAGGTTTTTCTATGAAACGAACACAGGAAGCCTTTCGATCAAACGTTGCATGTCGACGAAACAATCTGTAGATGAAACGTCGGTCAACGAATTGAATGCCAACGGGCAAAAATTTAGATCCGGATCCGCGGATATCCGCATCCGCAGCCCCTGACATCCGCATCCAATTCGCAATCTGCCAAAATCTGTAATTTTTATCCGGATCCGCCAGTTTACTGTGGATATCCGCGGATAATCCGCGGATATGCAGGGCTTTACACGGCAGTAGCAGTGCGCAACTGACGATCATCGTCTTCATTGTATGGGGAGGTGGCATCCCTGGTGGTGATTATGTGAAGCAGGCGCAACGGCGCCAAAGTATGGGGAAGCCAGAGTTTGGCCAGGCATTTTCAGTATAAAGGAGGCTATGGTTTATTCCTACATCATTCCTAAGGCTAGTGCATGCAATCGCTAAGTTTGCAGTTTTGTTTGCTTTGTGATGGCATTAGATACAAGTGTGATTCTTCGTTTCGGAAATTCGAATGATTTCAGGCCTGTGAGACATTCTACCGCTTTGTCTGGTAAAGGAATGATTTGTCAAGGTGATTCAGGAATACAAACGATCTGCTTCACTGCACTTTCAGCAATTTCACTATTTTGCCAACCTGATAAAGATGACAGTGTACCATTCCCATTTCTTCAGCGAGAAGGGGGGGGGGGGGAAGTGCTGTGGCAGTGAATGTATTGACTGGAGTTACATTCTTTCTTCAATAACTTTTATGCTTTGTTTGGCTTTGACATTCTTTTGTTTTTTCCCAAAAAGTTTTTTGGTAGGCACTGAAACAGCATTCAGCTTCCTTTATCATTTTTTGTTCTATTTATTTTTTCTAGAGTGGGCATGGAATCAGAATATGTATTATGGTACTTTTCTTTGTATACTTATGCCCCAAGTGATGACTCATGAGAATTCATACTTCACCTCCATCCTCCAAATTTGGATTGTTTTGAGAGAACATTTTTATTGTATAAAACAACGTAGGCATCGATTCTGTCGCGTGAAACTCGGCCAAGGGCCTTGCAGCCATCGCCCTTTTGTCCATTTCTCTTACCGACGAAATAAAAATATAAAGAAAACAATTATGCAGCTGTAATGGAGACTACCTTTGTGTTTGTGCGTGCAGGTCAACTTCCCCCTGTGCACGATTGCCCACACGCCGAGGCTTCCCGAGCACTGCGTGGAGTATGCCAGGATCCTCCTGTGGCCCAAGGAGCAGCCCTTTGGAGGTGCGTGTTTTCCTCGACCAGAGGCGACAAGTTTGTTGCTGCCCGCTTCTAACAATGTCACACTGTTCTGGCTGTGCAGTTGGTTAGACCGTGTCTTCCTTAAAGGACACATGCAAAGAAAAAAATCATTTTTTTAAAACAGCTTAGATGGAAAAAGGATATTATAAAACGATTTTACAACGAAGAAAAAAAATTTTTAGAGCTATATTTACGGCGCTATACGAATTTGTAGTTGGCGCCCGCTGGAGCCGCCGCTGGTCACGTGGTAGGCCCGCGCGCCGCCGCCCTGCGTCGCCGAGCCGTAAAGCGACGCCGCCGCCGCACGCTGAGCGTTGTGCGAACGCCGCTTCAACGCGTTTCTCCACGCCGCCGTTGCCGCCGCCGCAGAAGTTCGTCTGGTTCGGGGCGCCGCCGCCGTCATCTGACCGGCGCACAGGTCGATCACGTCTGCTTGCGCTTTTTCAGGAGTTTCCTTTGGGCTCTAAAAGTTACTTATTCATCTTATTTTTTTGTTATACTTCAAACAAAGATGAATAAGTTACTTTTAGAGGCCATAGGATGCTTCCGAAAGAGCGCGAGCACCACGTGACAAATATGGGCCCGTCACGTGATAAATAAGGGCCACTTTTCCGCGGCGCCCGCGGGCGCCAACTACAAATTCGATAGCGCCGTAAATATAGCTCTAAAAATTTTTTTTCTTCGTTGTAAAATCGTTTTATGATATCCTTTTTCCATCTAAGCTGTTTAAAAAAAATGTTTTTTTTCTTTGCATGTGTCCTTTAAAGGGATACTGAACCAAACAATTTGGTATACATAATAAGTGCCGCACATTCTTTCCACGAGCCTGCAGCCGCGGGTGTGCGCAAGCGCACTCAACGAAATTGACGTCATAGTCCCTCTGTGAGGAGGTTCGTTATTTGAGGACAACCTCTTTTTCAATGCATTAAATTATCGACGAGGCAAGTACTGTTTTTGTGTAAGCTTTAGTAGTTTGTTAAAAAAAAAAAAAACAATAGCGATACAAAAGTCAAAGAAAACATGAAATACGCTACGGGACACACAATCACCTCAGGGTAGTCGGAAAGCAACTAGTTGATGAGTCACTGAATAACAAATATGAGTCTCAAGTCAAATAAGCCTGTGGAGGTCGGAGTGAAACACTTCACGTCACTTCACCTGACAGCGACGGTGGTGGCGATGTGGCAACGATGTGGTGACGTGGCGTTGCGGCAACGGTGCGGTGATGGCCTTCATGGTCGGTGCAGCCGCCGCTGGGAGACGTCCGGGACAACGGAACATCGTCTTTGCGATTCGGCCCGCGGTTGTCCCTCGCAGTTACGCCCAGTCGTTCCTGTTTGCCTCGATGGCTCCCAGGAAGACCATCCCCTGTCCGCTCTCGTTCTCGTTCGTTTCTCGTCACCTCTTCTTTTTCTGCCTGTCGTCTCGTGCTCCTTTTCTTTTTCTGCCTGTCGTCTCGTGCTCCTTTTCTTTTCGTATCCCGTCTTCTTCTTTCTTGCACCTCGTTGAAATGCGCGTGCATGGTTTACCACACAACCCCCCTTTAAGCTTTTCTTTTCCACAAAAGAAAATCCAGTTGCACCGGTGAACATATACATGGTAAACCAAAAAAACAAAATACACAGCAAAGACCATATCAGGTAGATAATTCATGCAAAACCTCAGATCCTGCTCATAAAATCTGCTCCTACATTTTCGCTACCCTTAATATGTACAACTCTAAAACTATATTCTTGAAGCAAGAGAGACCACCTTAACACCCTACTGTTTATCAACTTCGCAGTGTTCAAGTACTGCAGTGGATGGTGGTCCGTCTGTACCGTAAACTGTTTACCATATAAGTACATGTGGAATTTCTGAATCGCCCATATGAGGGCCAAGCATTCCCGTTCTACCGTGGAATAGTTTTGCTCGCGCGGAAGAAGTTGTTTGCTCGCGTAGGATATGGGATGCAGCAATCCCTCGTGCTCTTGCATCAGGACGGCGCCAACCGCGGTCTCTGACGCATCCGTTCGCACGACAAACTCCTTGGTGATATCGGGTGCTCGCAGCACAGGCCTAGCGGAGAGAGCGACTTTTAACATATTAAAGGCCTCTTCTCTTTCGTCTGTCCAATGTACCTTGTTGGGCTCTCTTTTCTTTGTAATTTCCACTAGGGGTTGGGCGATCTGAGCATATCCTGGTACAAACTGCCTGTAATAATTTGCCAGGCCCAAGAATGATCGGACCTGCTTCTTTGTCTGTGGCTTTTGCGCCTTTATGACCTGCTCTAGTGTGCGCAGCAAAGGTCGAATCTCTCCTTCTTCAAGCTCGTGGCCCAAGAACGTGATCTTTTTCATGCCAATCTCGCACTTGCTGGGCTTGATTGTTAAGCCTGCCTGACGAACTCGCTCCAACAAACAATGCAGCGTCGTCAGGTGCTCTGACCAAGTATCGGTGGCAACGAGAACATCATCGATATAATGTTGCACATGTGGGATCCCGTTCAAGAGTTCTCTCATGAGTCTTGTGAAGACTGCTGAAGCGGTCTTTAATCCAAATGGCAAGTATTTGAACTGGTACAAGCCCGAAGCTGTTGAAAACGCCGTAACTGGCTTGGATTCTTCCGTCAACGGTATTTGCCAGTAGCCTTTAACTAGGTCAAACTTGGAGAAGTATCTCTTCTTCCCCACTTCCGCAAACACATCCTCTGTGCGGGGCATGGGTTCTGCGTCCCCTACCAGGATGTTGTTGATGCGACGAAAATCGACGCATATGCGGAAGGTGTTGTCTGGCTTCCGCACTAGAATAAGTGGAGACCTGTATGGGGATTTTGACTTTTCAATGATTCCTCCGCGCAACATCTCCTGTACTTCCTTTTCGATCGTCTCCCTCATGGCTAGGGGCACGGGATGCTGCGGTGTTTGGAGCGGAACTTCGCTTGTTAGTTGAAGTTGGCAATCAAGGATGTTTGTCTTCCCGGGCAGGTCTGAAAAGACATCATCGTACCCCTTCAAAAGGGCCCTTAGCTCATCTTTCTCTTCTTTTGAGAGATCCTGGCTAAGCATGACATCCTTGGCTCCTTGTGTTTTTTGAAGTGGCGGGGCTGATAGTAAGCCGTCCTTTTCGTCTTCTACGGCAAAAATAGCCGATGTCTGGGGTTGAGGCTGTTCTTGCTTTCCCCGCTCTTCGTACCGCTTGAGTAGGTTGATATGGAAGAGCTTTTGCGTGTGTCCCAAATCGAAGAGGTAGTCGTAACTTCCCTTAGTGCCGACAACCGGAAATGGACCTTTCCAAGCCATGAGCAGCTTGTTTTGGGTAGTCGGCAGCAAAAGCAGTGCTCGGTCACCAACTCGCAGCTGACGGTTTTGGGACTTCTTGTCAAAATATTTCTTCTGTACCTGTTGCGCCTCAGCCAGATTCTTGTGGGCCAGCTCCATCGTCTCTTCAAGGCGATCTCTTAGGTCCAACACATACCCGTAGGTAGTCTTGACCTCTTCGGTGAGACTGTCGTTTGTCCACAGCTCCTTCAGGATGGTCATAGGGCCTCGAATGTGCCTTCCGTATATCAACGTAAAAGGCGAAAAACCCAAACTGCGCTGCGGTACCTCTCTGTAGGCGAACAAGAGGGGAGTGATATAGCGATCCCACTGTCGTGGCTTCTCTTGGCACATCCTTCGGAGCATTGTCTTCAGCGTCCCGTTAAACTTCTCCACCATCCCGTTGCACATGGGATGATACGGCGTGGTGGTTAGCTGTTGTATGGACAAGAGGCAGGCTACCTCTTTCATCAATGCTGAAGTGAACGTTGGAGCCTGGTCGCTAAGTATTTCCCGTGGTACTCCAACGCGCGAGAACATCTGGATCAAGCCCTCAGCCACGGTTTTGGAGTCCATCGATGGAAGTGCCACTGCATCGGGATATCTCGTAGCACAGTCAACCATGGTCAAAATGAAGCGGTTTCCCGTGTCTGATGAGGGCGAGAAAGGTCCGATCAGGTCGATTGCGACGCGCTCGAATGGTGTTTCGATTATAGGCATCTTCCCAAGCGGAGCCTTTGCTATCTTCCCCTTGGGGGTCACACCATGGCTACGTGACAGGAATTTTATTACCGTGGTCGGTCAACTGTCGTTTGGGCAACACGCCAGAGACTATTGAGCATTTCTTTATTTTTTGCACAGATGCATACATTTTCTGGGATGTACTTCAAAGGACTATAAAAAAAAGACTTGTATATCAACGCATAATCTATTCGTTTTCTTCCTGTGGAAGACCCAGAAACATTTCCCTCTGATTTTTTTTATTTTGCTTGGTATGTATAGTGTCTGGAAGACTCGCATGATAGACAGAAACGCTGAACCACCAAGGACTACCAAATCAAATTTGATCTAAACATGCAATCACGTAAAAATGTCCTTGATGAACCCGAAGAAAAGCCAAAATGGTACTGGCGACTTGAAAAGTGCCTTTTGTTTCCTGATTTCTGATACTGCCGAGTTAGCACTGCGTACCCAAGGAGGTATGCAAATTTGTCTGAATTGTAAAAGTGTTGGTGAAAATGTACTTGAATAAGCTTGTATAATCTCCAGTGCATTCTCGTTTCAAAACTGCAACTGTGACCCATGTGCCCACCGTTTATGCTTCCATGCAATAAAGAAAAAAAAAAAAACAATAGCGATACAAAAGTCAAAGAAAACATGAAATACGCTACGGGACACACAATCACCTTAGGGTAGTCGGAAAGCAACTAGTTGATGAGTCACTGAATAACAAATATGAGTCTCAAGTCAAATAAGCCTGTGGAGGTCGGAGTGAAACACTTCACGTCACTTCACCTGACAGCGACGGTGGTGGCGATGTGGCAACGATGTGGTGACGTGGCGTTGCGGCAACGGTGCGGTGATGGCCTTCATGGTCGGTGCAGCCGCCGCTGGGAGTCGTCCGGGACAACGGAACATCGTCTTCGCGATTCGGCCCGCGGTTGTCCCTCGCAGTTACGCCCAGTCGTTCCTGTTTGCCTCGACGGCTCCCAGGAAGACCATCCCCTGTCCGCTCTCGTTCTCGTTCGTTTCTCGTCACCTCTTCTTTTTCTGCCTGTCGTCTCGTGCTCCTTTTCTTTTTCTGCCTGTCGTCTCGTGCTCCTTTTCTTTTCGTATCCCGTCTTCTTCTTTCTTGCACCTCGTTGAAATGCGCGTGCATGGTTTACCACACCCTCATTCGCGCTTAATATGACGGTGTAGTGTATGGGCTTTGAACCAAAGGAGAATAAAGACAGGCTCTTCATGTCCATAAGTGAAAGCTATGTGCTTGTTAGACCTATTAATAACTTACATTTTACACCAGACCCCACTGTGGAGATGAAAGGCCTTTCTTTATTCTCCTTTTGCCCGGAGCCCATACATTTCTCTGTCATCTTAAGCGTGAACGGGGGACTATGACGTCAATTTCGTTGCGTGTGCTCGTACACACCGGTGGCTGCTGGCTCGTGGGAAGATTGTGCGCCACCTTTTATGGACACTGAAATGTTTGGTTCAGCGTCCCTTTAAGGGGGGACACTACCCAAAAGGGAAGTTTTGCACCTTTGGTATATACGGTATATACTGGCAGTTTCGAGGCAGAATTCAGTTCAAAGTTTCATCTATGTACTTGAATTGTAAAATAAATTAAGTTGTTTTTATCGGGAACACACCGACTTTGAGGAAAACTATCGTTCGAGGACTAATGTAATGCTCAATGTTTTTCGTCACTAGATACGTAGCAGAATGACTGGAGAGAAAACAATATTTCCAAAAAGTAATTTATTTTATGCGAACACCGCAGTGAAAAATTGAATAAAATTTTTTGCCTTCGTCGACAACATTTCAACTTCTTTTATAAAAGATTTTTACAAAGTAAAAAAACAATGCCACAGTTGCATTACTTTTTTAAATCCCAGTTAGAAAAAACCACGAGTGAGTATTTCCTTTCGTCCCGTTACCATGCAATAGTTTTCCTAAAGTGAAATTTGTGCCAAAAAGTGGAACGAAGAAAAACGTGTTTGAAGTGCTCCCACCTCTACCTTTAGCATCGGTGGACCAAAAATAATTTCTAAAATACAAAAAAAGGGTCAGTGTGTAGGTTTACTCTGCTGCATAAATTTCCGTAGAACTACGGCCACAGCTGAAGAAACGTCCACGGGCCTCTGCCGCGTGACGACGTCGGGTGCGCAAGAAGTCCGGCTCGGAGTCCGGTAGATAAGAGGCAAATGTGCAGCCCCGCGTCGCCATTCCGAGGCGCACATGCGGTATTGCGTGCGATCGTTTTTAACGCCTTGCTGAGTCGCGCGAACTGACCGTGCCGCATGGCGCGCAAGCTCAGCCGCTCGTCTGCTGTCCAGGGCAGTGAGAAAGGGTTGCGGAATCACGGCTGCCGGAGCGGCGTCTGCCGCCATTTTAATTGGACGGGAGCGCGTCGCGTTGAAGCGAGCAAACGAGCAAGCCAGCAGGAATAAGAAAGGACGCGGCACGTGTGCGGTTCTCGGCAACAGCCAGCTCGCTGTCCGGGGAGCAAGCATCCTTGGGGAGCGCGGTGATGCAATTCGGTCCGTGCTCCGGCGTTTTCTGTGCGACGTCACTTTTGTGACCAAGTTTTCGTGACGTCGACCTCCCAACTTTTCACCCCCTGCAAGGCCTGGAGAAAGACTTAGTTCGACGTAAAAAAAAAATAACCATGCAGGGTAAAGTAATGAAACCGTCTGAATACTCTCTAGATGTTGGCGGATGTAAATATGGCATTTTTCAAAATCAAACTTTTTTGCAATCAATTTGTTTTCTGGGTAGTGTCCCCCCATGACTGTCTTACACGAAGCGCAGTGATGTGTTTGCTGCGCCATTTGCCGCGGTAAGTGCTTTGGCGCATTTTGGCGCTAACTGCACCAAAGCACTTACCGTATTTACTCGCACAATGAACGCACTCGCGTAATGAACGCACCCCCCAAGTCGGCTCTCAAAATTTTGACTTTTTTTTTTCCCTGGCGTAATAAACGCACCCCCAACTCGGACGTCAAAAATTTGACCCCCTCCCCCCACGCGCACGAAATGAACGCACTTTTCTATCCTGGTACAGAGAGGTCGCGAATGCGTGGGCGAACAAAACGCCTTGTAAAAGGCGTTAAAAAATAAAAGATCCAACGGAACCAAGAAAAAAAACATGGAGAGGAGCTTTTTTTTTTATTTGCAATCCACGGAACCAAGAGAAAAGAAAAAAAAACAAAGAGGAGCTTTCTTTTTCTTGCACAGCGCAGTCTGGACTTTGGGTCGCGCGCCGCGCGCAAGGAGATAAGAAAGAGAAGCGGAGAAGCCCTCGCCTATGCAAAGCGAAACGAAACAGCTTGCGAAAGGCGGGAAAAAAAAGTCCACGGAAGCAAGAGAAAAAAAAACAAAGGAGTTCTTTTTTCTTTCTCTTTGCACAGCGCGGTCTGGACTTTGGGTCGCGCGCCACGCGCAAGGAGATAAGAAAGAGAAGCCCTCAGCTTGCGAAAGGGAAAAAAAAAGAAAAACAATCCAAAGAACCAAGAAAAAAAAAACAAAGAAAAGCTTTTTTTTTTTTTGCACAGCGCAGTTTGGTTCTGGGGTCGCGCGCCGCGCGCAAGGAGATTAGAAAGAAAAGTGGAGAAGCCCTCGCCTAAGCAAAGCGCACATAATGAAGCCATCCTGCCCTCGCCTCCTCCTCGCACTTTGGAAAGAGAAGCGAGAAGCCCTCGAAATGAACCCACTTTTCTATCCTATGCAGCGAGGTCGCGAATGCATGGGCAAACAAAACAACTTACGAAAGGCGGAAAAAACAACAAAAAAGAAAACACGGAAGCAAGAAAAAAAAAGGAGAGGAATATTTTTTTTTTTGCGCATCGCAGTTTGGTTTTGGAGTCGGGCGCCGCGCTCAAAGAGGTAAGAAGTTACGTCGATCTTTCCGATAAAAGGTCCGTTCATTATCCGAGTAAATAGGACGCAAAAATTTTACTTCGCGTAATGAACGCCCCCCCCCCCCCCCCCCAACTTTGCATCGATTTTTCGGAAAAAAAAGTGCGTTCATTATGCGAGTAAATACGGTACCCTTGCTAAAGTGGTTTCTAAAAAAACTGCGGCTAGTGTACAGATGATAGACTGCAATGTTCTGACGACATCTTTTTTACATTTTTCCGCACAGAACATTTATGAACTTCGCTATATGTTTATTTTTAATGACAATTATCATTTAGTTATTACCTTTATGTAGGTTCCATCTATTCAATGGCACAGTGAATACAGAGAGTTGAAACTAAACTAGTTTGAACAGTTAATGCAAGCCTGGGTATAACCTGAACAAGTTCAGCAGGATTGTTCATTTTTGTTTCTTTTAAAGAAAGCATAATTATTGTTCACACACTCATCTTTTTTATCATGACGTTCTGGTTATAAAATATCGTAGATCTTCATAATTCATTAACAAAAGCTCTGTACCTATTTTATCTAAATTAAGAACTGTAGTTTTATTTACAACCTTTAGAACAAGAAAACATCAATTTGAGTGCTCAAAATTATTATATTCTAGCAATATTTCAGCAGGCTATACCATTTGGATTACGTTTGATTTCATACCTAAAATATCCATGCACAGCATTTTGTACTGCCCTTCATCAATTGGCATCTAGTGACTGTGCCTCGTGCTTCTGCACACAATTAAACTGGTAGCTAGGGAGTCAAGCCTGCCGTGCTGATGATGCCATCAAAAGGCTGCACAGAAGCAGGAGGCCAAAGTAAGCATAGGCACATTATTCTTAACGTGATTTTTGCACCGGTGTGAATGAAAACAAGATGTCCGCTCATGCTCCAGAAGTACTTTTGGCTGCTCCAAAAGGTGCTCCAAAATGACTCGGACCAATCACATCGCTGGAGGCGCCAATGTTCGCACCACAGTGTGCCTAAATGGCTGTCTATTGCAGTCACTGCAGCAGTTTTACTCACTAGTGCGGCACTCGCAGGCACTGCGACTGCGGTGCCTGTGAAAGGCTTTTCCCTCTAATGAAGTGGTCAGGTTTCCTTGCTGGATTGCCGAGAGAATAGGTACTGTTGAGACCGGTTATAACGAAGTCGGTTATAACGAAATAGCGGCTACAGCGAAGCGATCGCGATTTCCCATTCCCTTTTGCACTTCGTTATAACCGAAGTCGGTTTTAACGAAATAGCGGATATAGCGAAGTGGTTTCCAATTCCCGTTGACTTCGTTATAACCGGTTTCGACAGCACTTCACATAGCGTAGCTCGTCAGTAGTAGGCAGGCGGGAGTTTTAGGGGCAGTGCATTGCAGACGGCGTCTTCATTGACGGAGACAATCCGGACCATGTGCAGTGGGTGCACGAAAAGGCGTTGGAGCGTGCCAAGGAATATAACATCGCTGGAGTCACCTACAGGCTCACGCAAGGTGGGGGGCGTGCTGGTTGCACTTTCATTTTGACGTTGTCCTGAATTTTAAAGGCAGTTTTCTCACTTTTTCTCGTAGTTAGTCTGCATACAAGTTGAGCGAGTTGAGGTGTGTAGGGAAATCACTGGTCACACGTCTCTACGTTCAGGTGTCATCAAGAGGATTATTCCGGCTGTGGCTTCAACCAATGCAGTCATTGCAGCCATCTGTGCTAACGAAGTTTTCAAGATTGCTACCAGGTATAAACATAGTTTGTGTGCAACACGTTTTTTTTCTTTTTTTTTTTTTAAGGATTGTTTTTTTTTTTTTTTGTTTTTTTAAGTAAATTATTTTTGGAAAAGTCTATTGTTTTACCGTTTTGGGCACTGATTGTAATAATTCCCGAGTAGGGAGGAGAATATGTCATCTACTTTGCATAAAATTTATAAATTGGTCATTGGGACCATCAATTCTCGATGGAAATGAGCATTAGCATTATTATTACTATTAAAGACGTATCCATATTGGGGTTTCCAATTTTGATGCCAATTATACTACTTGTGTTTTTAAGAAATGTCTTCACCCTTCATTTGTTGCTCATTGTCCTGTTTGGTACCCTTTGGCTGTTTGTCAAACAGCTAAAGAGAAACTAAGTTGTTTATTAGTTTCTTTATATTATTTTTTTTTTGTAAGTAGGATAATGAGTGGGGTGCTCAAAACAGAGAGCACTAAGCCCAACTTATCCATTTAACAATGGAGTAACAAAGCGAAGAGAACCTCGTGTCATTTTGTACAGGCTGTTCCATCTCGCCTGAAAACATTTGGTTCCACAATTTTATGCATAAGGGATGCATCCCAGGGGAAAGCTTTCCTTCAATCACATTCCACCGGCGAACCTGTAAAAACCGCACCCAAAAATAAATGCCCAACTTCATTTGTTGCTGGACGAGGGAATTATAACATCCTGCAATTCGGAGGGTGTATATTCTTCTCCGATTCAGTTGCTTCTAGTCCGTTCTGACATTTTTCTATTAGCCTCGTCTTATGACTAATGAAGGTTGGCTGTTCTTTGCACAAATATCATATGCTGAGAATGGGTAATACTTTTTATATTACTATTTTATTCTGCTGGGCAAAGATTTCCAAAGATTCCACATTTTCCAAGTTCCAATGCCCCGCGGTATTTGACACCAACAAAACCGATGCTAGGGGGTGCTTGGCTTGGACCTATGGCTTGGACGGACTGATATGATACATTACCGAATCATCCCATAAAATTACTATTTTAATTATTCATATTATTATTACTTCAGTCTTCATGCGTAGGTTAGAAGTTTCAAGGCCAATATTCCGGGGAAATTGAACTGCCATTTGTAATAATCGGGGTGGTGTTGCTGTGGGAACACATTGCGGATGCAGCGTACAAATCTGAGAAGGTACCGAAATGCAGGGTGTAATGCAAATGTTCTTTTGCTCTGTTTTCAGCTGCTCCAATCCCCTGAACAACTACATGGTGTTCAACGACACGGACGGACTCTACACATACACGTTCGAGGCTGAGAGAAACGTTAGTTGCGGCTAGTTCAGCTTCTGGAGTGTCTGCATGCCCTTGGTAATCTCTATGGAATACTGGCTCCTCCATGAAGATGAAAAGGTCTTAATCAGACCGGTTTGGTACTCGTAACAAATACAGTCAGGTTGTTTGTCATTGATTAAACGTTTGTGGGTACGTAATTGCTCATTTTGTGCACGTTTCATTTTTTTTTTACAGCGAGCAAACTGGTAATTTGATTATTTTCAGAGCTCATAATTTTCACTTTTTGAGAGGTCCCCCAAATTGCTCTTACTGCATTAATTAGTAGCAAAAAAAAAGCATTTGAATTATTCACCATAAATTATTGTTTTCATTGTATGTGAAAGAGTAGATGAATGAAAATGGAAAATATCTGATTACAGGCATACCATTGTGTTTATTGTGGTGTGCATACAAAGTATGTAATAGAGAGCCATTGGGATCATGTAGCCGAGCAAGCTAATTGGAAGAGCACAGCTATTATTTTTAATTATAATCATTCGTAACTTTTGGCATTGGATAATCAACCGGATACTAGTTCTTCGCGACGGTTGTAATTCCTCGCTTCAACGCTTTTCGATCGGCGAGGTGTCGTAACGTAACGTGATAAATGCAGACGGCATTTATTTGTCTCAGCAAAATGTCGTTAAACCGCAATCGCTTGGTTGCATGCCTTCTTTTCATGGAAGTTTTCTGCTATATAGCTAAATAACTGATTATAGCTGGGTTCTGAGAACAAGCGGGAATGGGTAGGATGCATTTATTTCACGAACATGGGCCAAAGGGCATTGTTTTGTGGGGTTGTTTAGGTCATCAACTGATGGCCACGCAAGCCAGCACCGACCACCACAATTTTACAAATTCTATTGGAAGTCTTGAGCCGCATTTTTATTAGACATCTGAGCGCAATATACTAAGGTCACCGACAAGGTGAGAACGACAGGGAGGAGAAAGACACACCTCGTCATTCTCACACTGTCTGTGACTAATAGTGCTGCACTTACCTTATTTTTGGAGAGCGCAAGCCCATTTTGATCAGAGATCTTCGTTGGTGCACTTTTCTTAGCTCGTATGCATTGTGAGGGTGAATGCGTGCGTAACTGGCGGCTGCAGGACAAGTGCCTGGCCTGCAGCCAGGTGCCGACCACGCTGCAGTTCGACGAGAGTGCCAAGCTCCAGGACGTCTTTGACCACTTGGTCAGCAGGCCCGAGTTGTGAGTGATCCTTCACCTCGTGCTTGGGCTGTCTGGCTATGCTGCTTTCCCCTCCACTGGCGTTCTGTTTCTGTACGCTTCTCTTCTGAGCGATTTCGTTCATTCATTTTTTTCTGCACATATTTTGGGTGTAACAACTTCATTTTGTGGTTAGAGCTATAATTGAAGATTCATTTTATGCATATATACTGTACTCCTTTAAAAAAGAAAAAAAAAAGTTTATTTGGTTTGTTGTATGCTTTTTTGTATTCAGGGTCCTCAAAATGAATAAAACAATATATCGGTACACTGCTGCCCCACTCATTGCCGGTACGAGCTTAGTTCTAAAATAGAGCGTAATGGAAGGCTATGTGCACTTCCACAATTGACGCGACTGCAAACTGGAACCCATCCATCCCTCCATCTTGAAACTGTTGAGCATTGCACTGTTTTTTTTTTATTTCTCTACTGGTATGTTGCTTATGTTAGCGGTAGGTTGTATCTACATGGCTAGTTAGGTACTATAGTCGATGATGGGTTAAGAGTCCAGAGAAAGCTCCTTCCACGTCTTTCTGCTTTAACACTAAACGCACGTGATGCGGCCCGATTTCTATCGCTATCCATGCACAATATCACTTTTCCTTTGAATCCAGCATCATGGTGAACGCGGCATGTCTTTGCAGTGGGAACTTCCATGTTGATACGAACGCAAGAGACACACGACTACGCTAAGCCCTGGCTACGCTCTAAGCCTCTCAGTCTCAGCGCGTAATGGAGCGGCCATTTTAAAATGTTGATGGCGATATGGTAGCGCAGTTTCGGGTCTCACTCGATTCTAGCGCGCATGCGATTTTTGGACCTAGTTTCCCGGAAAAAAGGTGCGCGTTAGATTCGAGTAATTACGGTAGCTAGAAAAAAAAATTACACTTTTTATATTGTTCAGAGAAGGAGTAGCACACAGCACAAACCAAGGCCCCCTTGCCACTTGGCAACTATGGCAAAAGAGGAACCTGTTGTAGCTACCATCCATAACTCGTGTGACCGACTAACTGAGTAAAAATGCAGTTTTTGCGGCATTGCTCTAGGTCGACTGTGACTTTGTTGGTGGGCGAAAGGATGGCAGTATTTAAGAGACGGTCCTTTGTTCACACTTCTTTTTAGTGACCCTACGTTGGACTGTCTTGAGGAAAAAAGACTGAATTGTATCAAGAGCACTTCTTTTCATGTTTTCCAGTCAAATGAAAGCTCCTGGCATGACTACGACCGTGGCAGGTCGCAACAAGACTCTCTACATGCCCTCGGTGGCGTCCATCGAGGAGCGTACCAGGGCAAACCTCAAGAAGACACTCAAGGGTAGGGCAGGCCTAGCGGGAGCCTCTTTGTTCATCTTATCGGCAACTTTATGTGCAAGCTGCACAGCTGTCCGTCCCTAACATAGAAGAGACCTGTGGTTCTGAGTTCTATTGGGTTGCCTTAGGTCATACTTTGCATCCAGAAGTATTTTTTCTTAAAAAAGCTGCAGTGACTTTGAGCTCGCTAATTTATTTTTATTTTATTTATTTATTAAACCTCATATGCCCCAAATAAGGGGTATTACATGAGGGTAGTATGAAACATCACAACATTTCTTCGGTGAATGCCTTGAAATGGGCTGGGTTGGAGTGGAGCACGGCGTCGGTGGGCAGATCTTTCCAATCCTTTGCTGTCTGGCAGAAAAATGAAAAAAAAAAAAATGTGCAGTGCAGCGGGCATGGGGGGTATAGGCAGCTTCCTGATGACTGATGCGGCATGAAACGCGATGAGCTGGTGCGATAACGGAGCTGCCAAGTGATGAGTGATAAAACTTGTGAAAAAGGCAGAGCCTGGAAATTTTGCGCCGTGATTCGAGGTTAAGAAGATTAGCTTGAGTTAAGTGCAGTGACACTGCTATGATAATGCAATGGGCTTAAAAGCAAATCTCTCGAAGAGAACCCCTAGGTAAGAGGAATGCTTTGAACCTGTTACAGTAAAATCCCGAGCAAGCTCCCACCCAAATTTGGCGTAAAGATATGTTCTTTGTGTATTTTCAGAATGTTACAAAATTGAGGGGTGGGTGCTTATTGTAGAATGGGTGGATGCTTGGTATTTGGTGGTAGTTATGTTTCATAGGGTTCACCCAGATTATTTTTTTTTTGTTGTGGTAAGAGGAAGCCAAACTAAAAGAAACCAATTAAAGAGCTACCATGCGACCAAAATCTATGATGTCAAAACCTTATGTAGTAAGAAAATTATGATATTTAAGAGTTAAAGGGAAACTGAAGAGGTTCTTCGAAAAAAAAAAAAACGATCTAGAGGTGAATTTAAACATATTTTTGTGCCATGAATTTGAATGTCGTACCGGCGTGTGGTCGTGTATCAGTACTGCGTGGTGCACGTTAAAGACCCCAGGCTAGCGGTTGTACTGCACTGGCTAAATTGCTCATCTACAGCGAGTGACTCGTCGCAACATTAAAAATGGCTGACCAACGACTCGCTGTATAAATATCCACACAACCCCAATTATTCATTTGAATATTACGAGCATTTGACCCAAATGCAGACACGTAGCCAGGGGGGGTGTTCAGGTGTCAGAACACCCCCCGAAAGTTCTTTATTATATATATATATTTTTTTTTTCTGTGTGTGTGTGTGTGTTGAAACACCCCCCGAAAATATTTTCTGGCTACGCCACTGCCCAAATGTATCATTAGATGCGAGAAAAACCGAAAGTCCAACTGCTGGGTTTGACGTCATACGCGGAGGCTTCAACTGCCTTCCGCTTGCCGCTTGTGGGGGAAGCTCAGGGAATGTGTGCGGTGTTTTAGGGGCGAAGCTCCTTAGGGGCTAGCCATGTCCGTATGTCCGTCCGCCGTAGGCCGGCGTCGGGTGCTCGTGCTTCTGCTCGTGAGATCACGTGCTCGTGTAGGGCAAAAAAAAAAATGGGAAAAAAAAGATGAAAAAAAAATTATGAAAAAGGAAAAAGAAAAAAAAAAGAGGGGGTTCTGAGATGCCATCCCATCTGTCTGCTTAAAAAAAGAAAAAAGAAGAAAACCACACATTCTCCTACTGCCATGAATGAAAAGGACCGAAAAGCTCGGCATGCAGCGCCTCAGCGTCTACGTAGACAGCAAGCTGCTCCGGAGACCAGGGCGCGAGAAGCTGCTGCACAGCGTCAAAAACGCCAAGCGGACCCGGAGTTGAGAGCTCGGGAAGCGGCGGCAAAGCGTCAACGCCGACAGCAAGCAGCAATACCTATGACCAAAATCAGTATCATCAGCACCACCCGAGCTTCGCCCCAATCAACATCATTCATCACGTGGAGATGCGGTCATTTTTTTTACTTCTCGGGTGAGGCTTGCGGAAGGCATGGAAATGTTGAGATCTCTGTATAATACGTCACGATTCTCTCGCCGAACGCGCCGGGAAGGAGGGGCTTCAGCGTTATTTTAAGTCTGCTGTTGTGGCAACTTGGCCCATCAATCTGAAATAAAGTTTTGATATTCACGATCCTGGTGGCCAAATGAAGACAGGCAGTTTCCGTATATTTCCAACTTGCTTCGCCCATCATTCTTTCTTGGCTCGAAAATATTTTGGCAATGTTATAAACGACCATCTCTCATAGCTAGTACTATGTACACATGATCTCGTAAATACTGCAAAACTTTCACTCTAGTGAGATGCAGTTCCAGGGTCACCTGACAGATGGTGCCAGCATGTTCTCTAGAGAGCCTAGATTTAAGAGAGCTTCCAACTGCTCGATCGAGGTAAACTGGTTTACCGGTTGCGTTTGCAATACGAGCCACGAGGAGGTGACAAACGCATTGGTCGTCTGCTAGTGTTTCCGCCCGCTTTCCTTCTTGTCGCGCGAAACCGCAGCGCATGTGCGCTTGAGGCCTCTGCCGGAGTCTTCCGCCATTAAATTGCCAACGCTCCCCATGGTTTGAGGTGGGACCCTCTCTACAATCTAGGCTCTCCAGTGTTTTCTCGTCTGTAAGGCATAGCAAGAACTCGTTCCTAAGCAAACGGAAATGTAAGAAGGGGCCTTCATCTATAAATCCTCCCGCTCTTTTTTTTTATGTTTGGAATTTTTGGGGGAATTTGACATTGGTAGTTAAGGTTTCAGAATTGTCTTTTGTTGTATTCAGTTAGTACCATATCCCACTTGCATGTTGTTTCTTTTCCGACCTCCAGAGCTGGAGTTTGTTGATGGACAAGAGCTCGTGGTGGCCGATGTGACGTCCCCAATGTCCGTCGTCTTCAAGGTGGCGCTCAAATCTTCTACCGACGGCTGAACAAGACGCAGACGTTGTAAAATTTGAAAAGAATGGTATTGTTTCTTTATTTATAATAAAAGAACGCGTGGTTAGGCTAAAGAACGCGTGGTTAGGCTCTTTCCTCTTGTGCCTCAATGTCTTTTCTCTCCATGCTTGCGATTTTGCAGCCATTGGTGAGTCGTCTTGCCAACTTTTGCAGTTGGGAACTGATTCAGAGTTTAATAGATAAACATGTAGCTCGTGGTAATTAAATATGGAGCCGTTGGGAAGATGCTATATCCTTGGGAAGATATATTGAAGAGTAATAGGAACAAAATTTTATTTGTGCAAGCAGCGCGAATGAAATTTTAGCTTCTGTTGTTACATCCTCGCTGCATTGAAGTCTGCACTTTCTATCGCTCGCTTACTCGTGTAAGGCTCGCTAGCAAACACGCAGCGTGATGCGGCCCATGAAGACCTCTAGGCACGTCGTGCGGGGCACAGCGTTTCCCACGGGCGCGGCGAGGTGTTGCTTGGATAGTGTCCCAGGGCACTGGCATAGAATTTTTTTCGAAGGGGGGGTGGGGGGGGGGGGGGGTGTGAGGTGACTGGGATGTCTATGACTTGGGGTGCGGAGAGGGGAGGGGGGGGGGGGGGGGGGGGGTCGAAATGCATGTGTATATTATAGGGTCTCGTGGATTTCGGGGGGGGGGGGGGGGGCTGAAGCCCCATAAGCTCTCCCCCTGGCTATGCCTCTATCCCAGGGCAATACATATTGCAGTTCCAGGACTGCTGCGCCAGCGTGCTTAGCCTTCTACATCCTACTTGATTTCGGCAAAAACTACCAAGCAAAGGACAGAAAAGAACAATAGTGAACTGTGTTTATAAGCTGCAATCGAGAAGTCAGAATTAAAATTAGATGCATCTTAATCCTACAATTAAAGTGGGGAGACACGGTATGTTCAGCGTGTCTTTAGCTTCTCCCAACATTTGGAATGACTGTTTTCGTGGCACCATGGCTAGGTATGCACCAAATGTAACCATCCTAGCTCAAACTCCGGGAGAATGTGATGCTAGCAGTTTGGATAAAATGCGAAAGTTTGAGAGCATGACGTTACCTGGGTCAAATGATAATCGAGGAAAAAATTAGACTTTAACAAATCTCTAACGCGAAATTAGAGTGCAGCTCTTGAGGAGGAGGAGGGGTGGGTATGCTCCTCTGTACTCTCCTTTTCTCCCCTCCTTCCCTACTTTGCTACTCCCCTTCTCCCTCTTCCCCTCCCACCCTGCTTCCGTCCACCTTGCACGCTCCTCGTCCTTTCTTTTCTCTCCTGCTGCTCCTTTCTTCCTCTAACCTCCTCCTCTCCCTCGTCCTTTAATGCTCCTCCTCTTCCTTTCTTCCTCCTCCTCCTCTGCACGTGACGTCAATTTTCCCACTAAATCTAGAGAAGAAACTGAATGTTCTGAGGTGACATGACACCAAGTCATGTGACATCATTTTCCCCGCTAAATTTAGCGGGGAATTGAATTGCTGTTTGAGTCGTGTGACGTCAATTTTCCCGCTAAATCTAGCGGAGAAACTGAATTTGTTCATAGGTGACGTGACATCAAGTCATGGGATGCCATCCTAACCGCTAAATTTAGCGGGGAATTGAATTGGTGCTGAGGTCACGTGTCATCAATTTTTCCACTAAATCTTGCGTGGTTACGCCTTGGGATGCCGCAAACTTTTTTCGAACCGAAGGTTCGATGATCGAATCAAGCGGTTCGAAAGATTTCAAACTTTCTATATCGAGAAATTTGACGCAAGTCGAATTTTCGAACTTGTTAAACTAAAAAGTTCGTCGCTTTTCGAAATTTCGAACTTATTACGCTGCTAAATTCTATGCTTGTCGAAGTTTCAAACTTGATAGACTAAAAAATTCGATGATTTTCGAACTTCTTGCACTAAAAAGTTTGAACTTCCTACGCTAAGAAATTCGATAATTTTCGAACTTATTAATCTAACGAATTCGAAAATTGTCGAACTTTTGATTCCTGAAAAGTCGAAAGTTCGACGAACTTCGAATTTTTAGGGTAAAAGTTAGAAGTTCGTCGAACTTCGAAAGACAGGCGGGCGGTTTCATTTGGATTCAAGCAGTGAGGTACATTCGTAATTTTTTTTTTCGCATTTTTACATGCGGTACCGCATTCCTTGCGAAAGACAATGCCGTTTATTTCAATCATCTGGCATGCTTGGTTTTAAAGAAATAGATTCCTGAAGGAGCAAGAAATGACAACGCGTTTTTGGCAATTGTCGTTTGTGCCATATTTGAAGCGCGCTATAGCCGAAGCTATTTATGGCAGAGATGTTAAACTTTTTAAGAATTATCTATGTATAGCCTAGGTAAGTGTCGTCTTAAGATATGATTATTGTTGTTCAAGACGAGTTTTGAAGAAATTTGCAAACACGTATCTACGGGCAATTATGCCCTAAACTTGGTAATTTGTTTCGTCGAAATTGTTTGAGGTATCGCATTTAAATTAACATCACAGACAGTACATATCATTACCATCTGCGGAATACAAATTAATGTATCTACTCTTCTTTTCACGTTGAGGAATAAATTAACTCGGGGAAAACGATTTCTAATATTGTTCAAATTCGGCGCGTCATAAAAAAACAAAGCATTTTTTTTTTTAATTTCACGTTTTTGTGACATGTTTCTTTTAGCCTGTACACATTTTGGTAGGAGAAACTTGTTTCGTAGTTCTGGGCCTCTGAATATGCAAGAATACAACACTTCCGGCGGATTCTTGATAGTTTTTTTTTCTCCAGCTTTTTATTTTTCGCATTTATTGCTATGTTTATTTATTTATTATTTTTTACCAATGGCACAGTTATTTAGGTCAAAAAGACATAGCTTTGAACTTCCGAACCACGAAGCATGTGACGAGTAGTGCCTTCTGACAACAAGTTTCTAACAATGACCATCTACGCAATCTTTTATGCAGTGAAGAGCGACAGTAGCTATATACATATGCATAAATAATTTCAGATTAAAATAAGCTCGACCATGCCCTCTTTCCCCGTATTGTTTTCTTTAACAGTCCGAAATATCTGGGGGGGGGGATACTGGAGCCCCCCCCCCCCCCTTCCTTCCCCCTCCCCCTACCCCTCCCCCCCCCCCCCCCCCCCCCCCGCGTTTTTCCTCTTCCGACGCCACTGGTATGGTAGAACGCTCCTCGACCTCAAGTTGTGTCAGCTTCTGTGCTTTTTGCTGGGCGTTTCTTTTGTCTCGGAAAATAAACCTCCAAAGTAATTACAAACTAAAAAATTGTCAAGGTGCAGGCGAGCTGGTGTATGTTGGTCGATGCGAAATCCCGAGACTGGGAATAAAATTCGAAAGAAATACTTTAAGAAGAAAGGAAAAAGGGGACAGGACAACGTCTCAAAATCAGCTGAGTTGAGTTTGAGACGTTGTACTGGGCTGAGTTTTCAGCTGAGTTGAGTTTGAGACGTTGTCCTGTCCCCTTTTTTCTGTCTTCTTACACTTTTTCTTTCAAATTTCATTCCCAGAGCTGAGTATGAGGCGTTGCCCTGTCCCCTTTTTTCTGTCTTCCTACACTTTTTTTTTTTTTTTCAGATTTTATTCTCAGATCGCTTCAAGTTTTTTTCTGAGCCTCAACCACCTGCCTGCCCCTGGCCGTTTCGAACTGGATGAGTATCGTTAAACAGTGCGTTCGTGTGATCACTACTGCGTGATGCACGTTAAAGACTCCCCCAGGCTGGCGGTCACAATTACCGATCTGCACATGTCACTCTGCACTGGCAAATATTCCAGCACATCCGGAACACTCGTCGTCTCATTTAATTGCCTGACCAACTTCGCGGGGTCTAAATATCACACCCTAACTTTTCTAAGCCCGATTTCGTGAAAACCAGTGAGGCGTGAAAACGTTATTTAACATGAAAACCGGACTTCGAACTTTGCGCACTTGGACTTAAAAAAAATTCAAAACCCTCGAAGGTTTTTTTTTTTTTTTTTTTTTCAGATTTAGCCCTAAAGAGAATTGAAACCTTCAAACTTTATGTAGAAAGAAATTCGAAATCTTCGAATTTTAGATTAAAATAATTTCGAATCTCGAATTTTAAGTTACGAAAGTTCGAAATTTTTGAACTTTCTCGAACCTCAAGTAAAAAAATATTCGAAATAATCGAACCCGAACTTTTAGAAACCGTGAAAGCTTCGAACTTTTCGAATTCGAAACTCCACGATTTTTGAAAGTTGCGAATGTTTCGAATTCGAATCTCCGTACGGTCGAAAATATCGAAACCTTTGGATTGCGAACATCAGTTCGGTTCGAAAATATCGAAACCTTTCGAATTCGAACCTAGGGTGGTTCGCGGCATCCCTAGTTACGCCGACGGCGGCGCCGCTCAGTCCACCACAGTCCAAACAAGAACTGACATTCTGGCATCTATTTCAGTGAAAAAAAAACGCAAGAAAGAAAACAATATCCCCTTCCTTACTGATAAAAAAGGCCCATTTGCACATTTGCATTTGAGTGCGTTGCGGCGTCCTTGCGGCCAAGTGCGGTCGCTTGCGGTGCGACGCGCGGCTTCCCGCAACGCTCGGTAGCGCGACGCAAGCGAATAGAGCGTCGCCCAACTTTCCGAAGCGTTGCGGTGCGTTCGACCAATCAGAAGCTGAGAGAGGAGAGGAGGGTCACGTGTTCGCTCGTGCCACTCTGCGAGGTGTATCCGATTCTCCGCTCGCAGAAGTTGCTTTTTCGTTTTGGGGAGCGATTGGGACTACTTTTTCCAAGGCTGCGATGGTTCAAGCTCGACAAAATGTCTGGCAAGCCAGCGGGATTGTCCCAAGATGGAACACTTCAACACTGTCGCTGGGCGCCGCCATGTTGCCGTGGATTTCGCTTACTATTGGTGAGCCGCTAGCGACTGTGGTTGACTGCGTGCCAGCGCAACTGTGTACAAGCGCTCTTCGCAACGCAAAGCTTCCGCTTGCCGCTACGGAACGCGCCGCGCTCAAACGCAGTTGCGGCGTCCTTGCGGTCAGGAGCGGTCGCTTGTGGTACGACACGCGCCAGTACGCAACGCTCGGTAGCGCGACGCAAGCGAGTAGAGGCTCACTCAACTTTCTGAAGCGTTGCGATGCGTTCGACCAGTCAGAAGCCGGGAAACGAGAAGGGTCAGGCGCATGCGCAAGAGCCCGCCTTGAGCGATTTCGGTCGACGAACGAAGGGACGTCCACGTGGTCCACTGCATCCGGTTTTTCATTTCGCTTGGTTTGCGGAACAGTTTGCAGCAAACAATCATGGCCAGCACGGCGATGTCGGTGGCAGCGTGTGCTGGTCGGGAGGCAATGGAGTCGGGGGAGCCCGGACCCATCAGCGAAGCAGATATCGCACCCACTTGTGCAGGGCAGGGATGTCGTCGACGCAGGAGGAGCATCATCGCGGCGATGGATCGCGCAAGTGGAGGCCATTGGATTCGCTGCCCGCCCGTGCCACATACCCGCAAACACACTCGAGGAAAAATTATCCAGTTGCTCACTTTCGAGCGCAGAGGATATGGGCATACCACAGGGGCCTTAGGCATACCAACCCGGAAGGGGGGGGGGGGGGGGGGGCACTTGCCCCCCCAGTTCTCAGAGTGGGGGGCAGGGCATGTGTTTTGCCCCTCCCCCGTGAAACAGCCGCCACTGGGCAGGGCGAACACTGGTCGGCAGCGCCCAAGGGCACAGCCCCCCGGCCCTTGGGGGGGTGGGGGGGGGGGGGGGGAAGTGGTCTGGTTTGCCCCCCACTCAAAAGCAAGTTGGTACGCCACTGGCAGCGGAGATCCTAAGACTGAAGAGCCGCCACGATATTCGTACTACCGCGGGGCGCCGCCATATTTGTTTGGGTTACTCAGCGAAGTCCGTTGCTATTGGTTAAAGGGGGGAGGGGGGCGCAACGATTTTAAGATGAAAATAATTTGCATCTCGTAATTTTTAGGTAGTTTATCGTGTCCCGGAGGATTGAGAAAACATCTCCTTTATTAAAAAAATGTAGCGATTCCTCTGCATAATCGCAAAGCAAAAGTCAAGCTTTTTTCCCGACTTGCACCCGCGAGCGGCAGCCGAAGGAACTACGGTGAGAAGATTACGTGATCTCACTCGGCTCTCAGCTGCAGCATTACGCCCGCTAATGTCAGCAGAGAGAGAGAGAGAGGGAGCGCCCTCGGAGAGAGCACACGGGACCCTGCACGGCACCCCTCACTGTTCATCTCCAAATAGAGAATATTTGCTTGAAGATACAATAGTGCGTGAGGCAGTGGCGTCACAAGGGGGGGGGGGGGGGGCCGGGGAGGCGGACCGCCCGGGTGCAGGGCTCAGGGGGGTGTCGCGGCGGGCCACGTGAGCGGGGGGGGGGGGGGTGGTAGGGAGTCGCGGCGGGTTCGCGAGAGAGGTGGAGGGGGGAAGGGGGGGGGGGGGTTTTTGCGGGGGAGTCGCTGGGGGCACGCGAGAGCGGAGGGATGAGGGGGGGGGGGGGGGGGCTGGGCTTAACGACCCGGGTGCCGCTGACCCTCGTGGACGCACTGGGCGTGAGGTAAAGAAAGTACATCATAAATCTTTTAATTCAAAGAAGTTAAACAGAAGTACTAAAAAAATGTTACCCTTATTTTTTTCTTTTTACTTTTGGAGTAGAGTGCAACGCGTTTCAAAACCATCCCACGAGGCACATGGGAAGGGGGTAATTCTATATCAGTTCTTTTTTTTTATTAAGTTGGTTTATGTCTCCCCTCAACGACATTATTATTTTCATGGTTAAAAAACTTTTCAGCCCTATATAAAATTTCTTCGCAATTAAAGAAATTCGCAAGGTCAAGACGTTTTCATCACTTCTTCTGCAGAGAATATTGCACGCCAAGCATTTGACAAACCAGGCAAGGCTCTATCGTATATTAATGGAGCTCAACACCTGCTCCATAAACCTCTGTAATAGCAGACAGGAATATCAATATGTCGAAATCATGTCTAAAATTCAGACTTGTTTCGCTTCTCGGCTTCAACATATCGGCCGCGTGAGTGGAATTCCGAGAGTAGCCCGAGCTAGATTCGACGTCCGAAACAAATATAGTGTTTATAAAAAAAAAAAAAAAAAAAATCACCGAATCAATTGTGAATAACAAATGTGACTGTGCAAAATGTCGACTATAGTGCTAGATTGTGTACTATATTTCTTGATATTATTAGCGCTCTTCTTTGGACGGATGCCGTAATGGTCACGACCGGCTTGAGTTTGCGCTTGCCGCTCTTGAAGCTGTTCCAGCTGCTGAAGGATACTCAACTCCGAGCAAAAGTGAAAATGTTTCACGTGACATTAGTTCATCTCGGCACACAGCTCGCGCAAAAGCACATTGACGTGGCAAGCCTCTATTGCTGCCGGGGAACTCTTTTTTTTTTTCTCCCACGAAAACAAGGGTAAAAAAAAAGAAGCTTTTTGCCGGCACTGTTTCTTTCTACAATCTATCGCGGAGCACAGATTGCTACTCATTGCAAAGGAACTTTCAACCTTGAAGCTGCGAAAAAATTATCTCGGTTGCTGGCGTCCGGAAAGCCACTTCGCGGCTGCCCGAGTCGCTCGTCCGCCTGCACATCCGTGACGTACCCGGGTAGGGAAAAGTAGGGATTTTCATAGTTGCCAGTAGAGAGTCGCCTCCTGGAACCCACGCGGCCGGCGTAACTTGAAACTTTAATAACTTCCCGAAAACATTTTATATTTTTTTTTTTTAGAATAATTTGGTTATCAGTTGAGAAAGGGTTATTGATGCGGTCTGCAAATTTCCAGCCAAATCGAAGTCTTCCAAAAAGTCGGCGGAGTTCCCTTTTAAATAGGATTGCAGGGCCCCTTCAAACGAATGCGTTGATAGCAAGCTTCCATGGTTGTTGACTGCGGTCGGCTGCGTTGCAATGCAACAGTCCGTACAAGCTTCGCGCGTATGCGCGGCGCAACTCACCGCAACGCCTTTCCGCTACTGAACGCACGGCGTCCAAAGGCGAATGTGCGTATGGCCCTAGTGTTTACGTAGACCGCGGCGCCCGTTTGCGGGTTGAGCGGCGTCGGCGTAACCGCGGCTAAAGTTAGCGGGAAAATTTTCCGTTAAATTTAGCGCCGAAATATTTCCGCTAAATTTAGCGGGGAAATATTTCCACTAACTTTAGCGGGGAAATCCTTCCGCAAACTTTAGCGGGGAAATTTTCCCGCTATATTTAGCGGGGAAAATGACTTCACGACTTCGTGTCACATCATCCATGAACAAATTCAGCGGCAAGAGGAGAGGAGGAGGAGGTTCATAACCTCCCCTCCGTACCTTCCCCTTCTCCTCCTCAAGAGCTGCGCTCTAATTCGGCATTACAGGGGATTGTAAAGATCTTTCATTTTTTTTTTCACGAATAAAAATCCTACAAGGCCCACTTCTCGCACTGCTGCACTAGAACCCATCCCTGGCACTTTCAAATTAGATTTTATGACCCTTTATTGTTACTACCACTGCTACTAACAATAATAATAATAATAATAATAATATTATTATTATTATTATTATTATTATTATTATTATTATTATTATTATTCACGAATGCACCGATATCCAAGTTGATTATCGAGTCAGGTCAAAGCCAGAAGGGGCTTGTGGGATCTGACTCAGCATTACCAATATTCAGCATTAAAATTAATTTTAAAACCTAGCATTTTAGAATAACATTGAAGACAAAAACGGTAGAACTTTCTTTCTTTGATGAATTTTGGTAAAGTTTGGCAAGTTTTTCTCACATATGTGACATACATAACGCATTTTAAGGCGGCGGTCCCACGGCCCCAACTATAATACCGGTGGCAGCTCTGCTAACGCTCCTGTTTGCTGTGCAAATGTCGCGTCTGTGCGCGTGTTACGTATTTCGTTCTTTTTGCAAATAAATAGCCAATTCATCATCACTCTTTTAGTGCAAAATATGATACGCATTTTTCAAAACTTAACGCACAATAAGAAAACAAAAAGTGCAAGTTTTGATATTTTCAGAGACATACCTCTATGCATTCCAAGTTTCTAGACTTGCAATGCATCCAAGACGCGTTCTTATTTTTTTATTGAATAGAAGAAGGACTCGTCTAGTTCCGTGCATACGTGTTTTTGTTAATTAGCACGCTCACATTTTTTAATAATGAGGAGGTCTCAGGAAAATGGAAGATTTCGGGGAAAGGCCGGGCACCATGCCCCCCTCCCCCCCCCCCCCCCCCCCCTGGCTACGTGCCTGCTTTGGTTCGTTGTCATTTGAAAAGAGAAGACGGTCTACGGTGTTATGCCATTTGAACGTGAACGTGCAGACGGCCATAGGAACGGGAAGACACACTGAAATTTGGATGATCTGGACCGCTTGGCGGTTCTCCCGTGTACATGTTGTAAAAATACAAATAAATATTACGACAACAAGTGTGTGTGAGTTAATAATAAAAATAATAATCCTTATTTCCAGACATACGTTTGTCTGAGGGGCTGTGGCAAAAGAATACAAAAGGAAATTCGGCACAGACACTTAAGACTGCTTACGTGTGGGAATGCGAAAGCATTGTAGTCCCTTTGGTGAAATGTTTTCGATTTATTTTTTTGACATGGGTGAAAGTTATTTCTGCTGATTCGGTGTGTGACGCGCGGGAGGCAGCACCCGCCACCGATTCTCCCATTTGGCTGCGCCGTCACGTGCCCAATGACGCACGCACTTGGCCACATCTTCAGTCAGCCAGATGGTTGTGACGGGACGTATGCAGTGACGCATGCACTAGGCACACCTTAGTCAGCCAGGACCGTGGAGCCGCCTTGGCGTCGACAATAAAGAGAAAAAAAAAAAAAAAAAAACCCGCCGTGGAGTCCGGGAAACGTGCCCGTCTCGCACCCCGGAGACCCGTGTTCAATTCCCATCCAGACCGAAATGTACATTTGCGTTCGGAGCGACCACTATGCTTACGAACGAATGCAACCGCTGCGACTTCAACGACAACTGTACGCGACGTGTACACACACATGGAACCGCATGCAACCAAACGAATCAACAGCCAATGAGAAACGAGCTTCAGCTCTTGCTCCTAGCCAATAGGAAGCAACCCAGCTACGCTTACAAACATGGCGGACGGTTTCCTGCCCGACGCGAGGTCCACCGTCCTCACCGGAGCAGCCGGAGGTTTCGGCTACGGCGTACAGTCACGAAGATCTGCTGTGCGCCTACAATAGCTGCGTAAAGGCTGGTTCAAACATCTGAAACGAACCCGTTACCCACGACTGGGTCCGTTGTGACCGGAACGACCGCTCTGCGCTTCGCGTACACTCCTGCGACCACTGCAACAAGCGCAGTGCGTCGGCAGCACGGCGACCGCCTCTCCGCCGCCGTTAGCTGTTGGGGACGCGCTTCCACTCACTTGCGTAACAGAAAATAGATAGACCACCTCCTATGACCACAAACTTTATTTTTTTTTATTTTTCAGGAAACGCTTGCAGGGTAGTGCATTAAAAAAAGAAAAAAAAAAACATGCAGTACGCCGTCTTGCACGATCATGACTTTAATACACGACTTTGCCAACAGTACAAATCTCGCCACACGCCTTTTCTACGATTATAAAAGACGATGTAATCTTAGCAGCGATCTAGCAACGTAGAAATATAATTTCGTGATCCGATAGACGTTGCAAGCGAGACATTGCGAGCGTTCAGGATTGCTAACACTAATCACCTTTCCCGGGTGATGAAAACGCGTGAAAATTCGCATCCTTTATACGGTACGCACCAGTAATACCTTGAACTTGAGCACACGCATGGAATGCGCCAAAAACGAAATCCGGGCGATGTTCGAGGACACAAATGCTAAGAAAGCACCACCGTAGTCGAAGTAAACAAACACGACTGCACGGGCGTTTCTGCTGTCTTGAGAGTGCCGCCACGACATCGCCGGACGAGTAGGTGAATCTTCCCTTCTTCGTTGCCGTCGTTCCCGAACGTAACGAAAAAGTTCAGCCCGGCTCAACTCCTTGCGTTGCGAACGAACACGAACGAAACGACCGTTTGGCGCTTCGTTGCTATGGTAACTCGTCGTTCCAACCGGTTGCATTCGTTCGTAAGCGTAGTGGTCGCTCCGAACGCAACTGTGTGAACGGGCCATTCATTTACTTAGTTTATAGGAACCTTCGTGAAAAATGTGACGTTAATCCGGGCATTTCTAACGTGTTTTTACTCTTTGCGCCATCGGCAATTTTTGGTACCATCGCTCGGCCATGCCGCCGACGACGCCGCCGGATTTTCGCCTAATGAGGCAAATAATCTTTTCGCATTAAAAAGTATTCTGACCATGCCATCAGTCCATTTTTACAGCATTCAACAGTGTACAGGACCAGTGTCAGCATAAAAAGCAATTATACATAAAAAAACTCAAATTGACATTAGCTAAGCATTGTAGTCACAATAATCAATAATCAACATCATCAAAAGCTTGAAATAGAAATCATTCACATCACCATCACTGAGATCACATTCATTACCATAAAATGTCAGCGTTACTGTGAAATTCCCCATTTCTGTTGCATTCAAACAGAACACATGTAAGACGTTGGTATATTTTTTTCAACATCAAATTATCGACTAATTTATTATTAATGAAAAAAAAAAATCAAAAGCACTATAAAACACACTTTGAAATCTGCTACCCACTCGACTAAATATTTTTAAGCTTAGGTCACTGGGACTAAAAAATACACTTTTACTCTTTTCTTGAACATTAAGATTCTTCGACCTCGGCGTACTATTTCAACAATATTTGGGGTGGTTATTTATAAGGTTAGATAACTGATGATCAAGCTTTATCAAACTATCATCAAAATGATGAGTTATATAGAGCGTCCCTCTGAACACCCGTCTTGAAAAAGAGTCTGCTATTGCTTGTTTTATCATAGATCAAAATGCAGTCAAAGACTAAGGTACACAAGCACAAGCACGCACACTAAAAGCGCAAGGCCAAGGTGTATGGTTTGCGCTTGATTGCTTTGACCGGGGACAAAAAACGCACTATAAGACGTTGAGCTCCATGACATGGTGATTTTTGGCTCTGCTTGACTGGCCTCATTGGCCTGTTATGCCAGCTGCGCTCCGACTTACAGCGAAAATGAATTTAAACGTTTATGTCGTGCAAAACCTCTTTCATTCACAAAATGCTGACAAGGCATGTCTTATATATGTTCTTTATCGTTTGATAACATTCTTCATTGATTTATTGATTATATTTTTAATGCTTTAAAGTTAAAACGATAGCTACTGATTTGTGAGCCTCTAACGAAATCGCTTTGCCAACCCTGCAGCGTAGAAACTAAGCCAGAATAAAAAAAAAAAAAAAAAAAAAAAAAAAATTGCCCAGCTAGGCACTCTCGATCGGGTCGATGAGCTAGCTGGGCTCCGCTTCTGTGCGAACTGGGCACTGCTATACTTCGTCTCACCTTAGCATGGACTAACTGCGAAGCCTGTGCAAGCGCGAGCGGCCAGCCTTGACTGCCTTGACTGGAGCACTCGCTGCACGAGCGCCCGTGCAGCCGCCGAGGCTTCATCCGAAGCAACTATAGCTCGCGCTTTTAGCATGCGCGGCTAACAATAGTCCATGCTAAGGTGAGACGAAGTATAGCACCACTGGCACGTTTGCTGGCATTTGTGTCAGCGGGAGCACGCGTTGAGCGCTGAACGTGCACGGGCGAGCAGCAGAAAGGAGAAAATTAAGAGCAGAGGAGGAACATCACTGCCTCGAGCCTGCTTTCTGGCCACACGGATGAGTGCCGCCATCTAGTGGTTGAACTAATGGCTTGTTCAAGATGGCCGCCGTGGGACCGCCGCCTTAAGAAAACCCGTTCACACTCTTGCAACCGAGTACGACCGAGAGAGACCAGACCGGTTTTTAAGCCTCTTACGACTTCTTAGGACCAGCTCCGCTGCAGCAGAGGTCGCAAGAAGTCGCAAGAGGCTTGAAGAACCGACCTGGTTTCTCTCGGTCTTACTCGGTAGCAAGAGTGTGAACGGGCCTTTAGTGCCTATGAATTCAATAATATATGTACAAAATAAAATCCGTTATGTACAGAGTGTCTCCCAAAAATATCGGCAGGTGTTTTTTTTTCTCTTTTTTTTTTCACCGCAAAAATAAATTTTGCATCGCCGAATACCAATATTTTCGCTCAAATGTAGCTCTAGTGGTGTTCCAGCACTAATTGTTTTTTCGTTCGACAGTTATACGGGATTTTATTAAATTTTTAATGGAAAAATACCGGCCTGACAGAGCTCTCGGATACATCAATTATGGCTCCAGTTACCGAAAACGGGCGAAAATGGGCCCCATCTTCCATTGAAATTTTTAGAAAATCACTTCTAACTTTTGAACGAAATAACGGTTAGTGCTCAAACTTTGGCATCCGGCTCCGAGCGCTAGCGCTACATTGCGAGGAGAATAAACGTTCCGCGATGCGTAGTTTATTTTTGCGGTAAGAATAAGTAAATATATATATATATATGGGGGGGGGGGGGGGGGGGGGTGCACGCCGCATATTTGAATCAGCAAACGTTTAAAAAAAATACCTAGGAAATTTAAAACCTATTTTCTTGCAAAACACCTTTTTTATTTGCTTCGCGTTTTACTAGTAACAACGTATGATTTTGTTTTATCGCAAATATAGATATAAAGTATAGTATTTTGTTTGTATGTCTGCAATTGAAACTTGAAACTTACCACTAGTGGGTTGTGACAGCGTTCTCGCATAAGTAATATTCTGCACAATATTATGGCACTAATATGATTAATTAGCTCAAAATAATAATTGAAACGTATGCCTACAGATACCTGAAATTATGCGCAATTAGAAGAAAAAGTTATTCTAATCCGCAGTAAAGCTTTCCGTTTTCCAACACAATTCAAAAGATTCAAGCTTTATTTCCGGTTGTATACACAAAATACCATATTTTATTTACGTTTCATAATAAATCACGATAATGGCTTGGTAAATGAAGCAACTATGTATAATGCATTTTAATTTGTACAAATAATACCGAAATTATATTAAGTAAAAATATAGCTTAATTTTAGCTTTCTGGTGACATCAAGGTAATTAAAATAGCTTCCGTAGTCCTCACGTAAGAACTTGCAAACACTTTGACGAAAATCACGAACGGGAGATTGTGAGCTTGTTAGACATTTTATTCTAACATTTTGTAATACAAGATTTTATTTTGATTTTATTTACCATAATGAAATCTATTTTCGAAGTGTCAGAGTAGGGTCCTAGTGCATTGCTTGAGATGGGACAAAATAGCGAACGGTCAAACTTGGGATCCCCAAGAGGTGGGAGAAACGTTAGTTCTGACCTTGGCCGCTTCAATTTTTTTCATTTCAAGAATGAATTTTAAAATTACATATTTTTGTAAAAATTAAATTATTGACCCAAAATATTTGCTTGAATTGAGATTAAACCATCCAGATGCTTTTTTACAATTTGATAGCAATATGGTAAGCACGCGCAAAGGCGCAGCGAAGTATCGAATATAGTTTTCGGAGATATCGGAACGGTCTATTCAAACTACCTAGCTTAGTCGGCACCTCAAGGAGCACGGTTGTCCGGAGGCACAGCTCTTGTCTAGGCACTTTAATCTAACCAATATGCAGCGCTTTCCTGCCAAACAGTATTTTTAGTCAAAACCCCGAGACTGGGAAAAAAGAAAAAAAAAAAGAAAAAAAAAAACGAAGGACGACAAAACAAACAAAGATCTTGGATTTGTTTTTTCCCCCAGTTTTTGGGTTTTGTTTTAAATTATGTTTAACCACCCCCAGCTGGTTTCAGCCCTAACATTTTGTTAATTGAGGCAGTATTCTATAACACCCAGTCACTTTTCAATTGTTATGGTATTGATCAGATAAGTGAATGGCCAAGCGTCACTGCCTTTTTAGCGGACGTCCGTTGTCAACCTGTGTCTTGAAAGAGAGGGCCTGCTAAACGTTTATGCCGAGCAAATTTTTTTTTTTTTTCACGAAAAATTAACAAGTCAAGCCGCAAGATCGTTTGCTCACTTCGTGATGTTACTCCACTGCTGATAAGAAGCCCATATCAGAGAGTAAAAGCCACCCAGCTTGGTATCCTCCGATAGATGAGCTGGGTGGGCTAGCTTGTTTCCTGTGGTTTCAGGTAAAGCTTCAAATAACTGGAAACCATGATTACAAGCCCCAAGGTGGCTAAGTGTCATTACTCTGAAGCATTTATTTTGCTGCACTAGCGCACTTAGAGCGCACTTAGAGCGCACTTGGAGCGCACTTGGAGCGAAAGCTCGCGCTGCAGGAACCCAAGTATCCTAGGCTCAATCCTCGCACCTGCCCGTTTCGATCTGGAAGAGCATCGTACTGGAGTGTGGTCGTGTATCTCTATTGCGTGATGCACTTTAAGGCATCACGCAATAGACTGGCAGTTGTACTGCACTAGCTAAATTTCTCATCTACAGTGGGTAACAATGTCCCGCTGCAAAAAGAACTAACGACTAATTACTTTCACGAGTATGTTGTTTATTCAAATTTGTAAGGTAACCCACTTTTGATAAATTACCCAAGCACTTAGGAGCCTGCTGCGAGTGTAGTAAATGTGCTCGGTAAATGTGCTGGCATCTTCAGCAAAAACTGAAATAAAAAAAAAAAAAAAATCAAACAAATGGTATTTTCTTTGTGCATGGGCCGACGCCTTATTAGCCTTATTTTTTAGTTGTTTCCTTCGAATGTTTCGTAGAAATAAGTTGAGCGCGTCAAGCACGTGTGCTCACGTTCGCGCTCTTTGGTACCCGGGTAATGGACTACTTCCATAAACCCCTGCATGCAACACGGCGCGGATTGCCCTCTGGGAACTAGTTGGCCAGGGAGAAGAGTGGCATGGTTTCGGTTTCGATCGACACGTCGACAAGAGATTATACAGAGAGCTTGCACTATTACGGCCGTTATCTCACGTTTTCTGGTCCCGAGAGCATCATTTTTGGTCTCTAAACTAACCTAAATGGCCAGACCTCGAAGCTATAGCACAAGCCCGAGACGTATAGCTTGTCTTAACACATACTTGTTGTATTTTTGTACACGATCGAGCCTTTCTGTTAGCGTTTCGAGATATATCTGAACGAGCCAGTACTGGGAATCTCGACGCTGCGTAGCTCGGGTATCTTGCTTGTGTACGAGTAAACAAGCTGTAACGACCAATAAGTTTGTATACATTAAGCTCGCACCTTTACAGCTGGTCAGGAAGTTTGTTTGTTTTGCCAAGGCAGTGACGGACACCTCCTTTTCGGACTGACTTATACCATATTCCATATGACCTTTGCGTTAAATCTTAATTACTGTTAATGTTCTTGTTACTGTTGTGTTAAGTTTCTGTAATACTGCGGCACCGCAGGCCTCAGGTACGGGCCAATGGCCTTTCTGTGATGCTGCGACCCTCCAGGGTCGAATAAAGACTATCTATCTATCTATCATAGACGAAATATAATTTTTTGCAATTACTGTTTTCAGGTGGAACTCGGAGGCGCCATTGAAAAGCTCAATTGGAACACACTTCTTATCTCTTATCTGTACTGACCCGCAGCACTGCACGAAGCTAACTCCCCACCCGCTTGCATTCCACTAATATTCAACATCGCGTATGCACATAAAGTTATCCTGCAATCATAGAGGCACATTCGCACATACAAACCGTTTTAAAGCAAAAGAGGAGCACTTGTGTGAAGAATGTCGCACCGTTCGCCGCAAGTGCGCCGGACGGGCGTGAACACCTAGGCGGTGTGCCATACGAACGAAATTTTTAAAAGCGCATTTGACGGTTGCTAATGGCCATAATATTTGTTATGTGTTTGCTTTCTCTCTGACTGAGTATGCCGAGATAATTTCAGACACACCGTTCAGGCACAGATCTTGGGCGTCAGTAAAGCTCGTCCAAAAAGGCTTAGTGAGGAGTAGGGGACGCTTGTTAGGGCCTCCGTCGTAGCTAGCCGATCTCAGCGTTTGCGAAAACCTAATCTCCTATCAGCATAAAATCTGAGTGGGCGATATATGACACGAGAAAGACATCATAGTAACTTTTGTGCAGTAGTGAGGTCATGCGTCAACACTGGGCTCAACTTTGATACTCCTGTGAGGATGCGGCCTGCTTTTCGCCCAATGAAGTAACAAGAAGCGGACGTTTGGAAACAAAATACGTGTAAGGCTCAAGGTGACCAAATTTCAGTTGTAGTTCGCTGTACTAGACGGGATTATTGAAAATGAGCTCAAAGATGCACTCGTGGGTGAGGTGACTAAGCCACGTCTTACTACGTTTGCATACGCACGCACAATATCCGGTGTTTCAGGAACCAAGGAAAGTGCCCCAGTCTTCGTTTTGTATCGCTCGAGAATGAGTGTATTGTACATTCGTGAAAAGTCAGATAATCGAAAACACAAGCGGCGCATTCGGTCACGGCGTGATAGCATGAAATGAAGGTGCTCAATCGAAACCGAAACTGAGTGGCCAACTAGTTCCCAGAGTGCACTGCGTGGTATTTCGCCGCGATGGGGCGCGTCGGTTTTGGAAGAAGTCAAATTTCAGCCGAGTTTGATTTCGCGTTTTCTGTCGCGGAACGCCCCTAGAATCAACGCTGATATCCGTATTAGCTCAGCGACAGCGCATCAGGCGAGGAGTGACGGCAAAAATTGAACATCCGCTGACGTCTTCATATTGGTCGAGCTTTTTTCTGATGGATATACTTTCTTGCCATCTAAGCAAGTGCTTGCCTGGACTTTTTATTTTTCATGTCGTTTGCGATTGAACAGGCACACTGCGTAATCCTGCTGACATGCAAATTTCACCACCTTAATTTCATAGCTTCGAAAGATTTGGTGCTGATTTGTTTTTTTTTGTTAAATTTGCTATGGCGCATGTCAAAAAAACGCTTCTAATGTCTCGAACTCAACTCAACTTGTGCTTCGCTTTCATATACATGGTATGTATTTATATGGTATAAAATCCCCAACTTTCTTGGACATCGACGCCTGGTCACATGCACTAAATTGAGAATTTCAACTGAACAAAAAGCATCCCGATGTTCACCGCCAATATTTTATTGGTCAGTCATAAAACATCAATAAGCATAATTAAACTTTTGGACGCGTATAGTTTTATTCCACGGCTCTACAAATGTTTTTGCATTGAATCCCATGTGACATATTAACAAAATTGTCCATTCCTGCTTTTTTGGACGCAAGATCGTAATGTTCCCGAAGACTAAAGTCCAAAAATAGCTGCAACCAAATTTTGAAAGGAAACCCGACGATTCGAAACCAGCTCGAAACCAGCTCGAAATACCGACGATTCGAAACCAGCTCAAATACAGCCCGACATCTTGAAGTTTCGTAACCAGCTTGAAACCAGCTTGAAATCCCGACGATTCGAAACCAGCTGCTGCTGCTGCTCCGCGTGCTTTCAGTCACCTTTGAAGAAGAAACCGATCGGCTTGTTTCGGAATTCGGTTTTCCTTTCAAGATTCAGTTGGAGCTTTTCTTTAGAATGTAATTCTCACCCAAACAGGCAGATATCTTCTGAACATATTTACTTCCCGAGGACTGTAATTGTATGGGTATCATAAAACGCAAATCAAGAATAATTTTGATATTTCCTTGAAAACGTCTTATGCCACGGAATGTCCAAGAGAGTCGGCCTTGTAATTGCATGCTATTGGTGTCGGGTCCTAAAAAGAGCGGCAGAACCAAATGAAAACAACATTTTACTTTAACGTGAACTGAAGCAAACACCGCAAGCAGAGCTTGAATGGTCTTCTAAGTCCGCAAACGTTCGTGCAGCCAAGGCGTGTTATAAAGCGAGCCGCATGAGCTTAGTATAGCCTAAAGTAGTTGGATCCTGGGAAAGCAGCGCCAAGGTGTCCGTATGGTCGCCATTTTGTTCCATGAATTGAGAAGTTTTTCTTTTACCTCTCTAATCTTGGAGAGCAGATTTAAATTGATGGTGACAAATTGCTTTAGAAGGATATGTCTTGTGTACCATGATTACGTTATGGACACACCGGCAAAACGAGCGAACATTTTTACATTGCCACCACATGTGTCGTCGATGCTTGGTGGTGTTGAAAAATAAATTTCCTCACCCCAAATACGCACAAAAAAAACTTAGCGCAAAAGATAAGTGGAGATAAGACAGATTGATAAGTTGATTTTATATACAGTGCCCAAGACGCTTATATTGGTGATGAACTATTTTAGTACGATGAAGCACTATCACGATCTTGACATGGCTGGAACAAAACGAGCCTCTCGAGCATTCGAAGTTTTTTAAACAAACCTAAATGGCGATTGCCATAGCGGCAGAGGCCAACCAGTCAACCGCCTTGCGAGGTCTTTGTTTTCTGCATGTTAGTATCTGTTTTTCTTATGCTGACAGGCAAGGAAAGCAATGACGCTCCTTTTCCAAGATGCAGCGACTTTAGGTGCAGGCAACTCAACTTCTCTCGCTTTACGTCGCTCATCGTCGCGTCTACAACCGACAACACGCACTCACGGGGAGCCCCCAGAAACAAGGAGAAATAGCAGTGCGACTTGTTCCGGCCAGTTTTAATTTTTGTTTCTATTGTAGTCACTGACAGAGCGAGAATGACAGGGCGTGTCTTTCGAAACGCCCGGCCTCAAGCACGTGCTACATGCCTTCTGCCTTGCCATAGCCTCCTATATACTGACAAAGCCTGGCAGATCGCCACGAGAAGCGGCCACCGAAATGAAAAAGGTGGAGCGGCAGACAACGGATGAAAGTAAAGCCACGTGACTGGCGCCCCGCTGCGGCGAGACGCCGAAACACACTTCTCCCGAGCGAACAGGTGTGTTTCGGGTCCTCGCCGGCGCAAAAGCTGTGCGCTGACGTCCAAGTTCCCCGAGAAATGGCTCTTTGATGCTCCGTGCTCCCAGACCCTCGTACTCCAAATCTGCGACCGGGCACTTTATGGCTCCTGTCGTCCAACTACCAGACTTTGTGAGTATAGAGAAGGCTATGGCCGTGCTTTGACGGCGCGCTCGCGTTCGAGGTGCACGAGACACTGAAGCGTTGAGGAAGGTAGGAAGCTCGCGCTGGAGGTGGGGCAACTGATGGACCTCCTTGCAGCTCTCATTCTGTCAGTAACTAAAAAGCGAGCTTTGTTTAGACTGCATTAATTTCTGAGTTTACTAGGCAACCCGAGTTTAATAAATTGCAATTGTATTTATATTAAAGCGTTTGAAGAATAAACCAGGTTAGCTAATTACTTTTGAACTTTGGAAGGCTTGCGACAATCGAACGAACGTTCAACAAATTGCAGAAAACTATTATATGTAACTAACATCAGGCCGGTAAGCTGGTACTGTACGCGTTTTACGTTGGACCCATATTTCTCAATGAAACACCTAACACATAGAGCGGATCGCGTTTTCTTGCAAATAGTTATCAAGCGAGTTTTAAGCCTGCCGGATCGGTGGCCCAGTAGGCTAGCGCCCATCAGCTCGGAGCACGTGGAGCGAAAGCTCGTGCTGCAGAACCCAGGGATCCTTAGCTCAATCCCCATTTCTGCACGTTTGGATCTGGATGAGCATCGTACCGGCGTGCGGTCGTGTATCACTACTGCGTGGTGCACGTTAAAGACCCCAGGTTAGTGGTTATACCTCACTGGCTAAATTGCTCATCTACAGCTGAGGTAGCAGACGCCCACTGATGCAGACTAACTTCCAGCTGTATAAGCATCCACGCAACAATTTTTTTTGCTTGAGTTTAGGCCCAACAAATAAACAAAATATGGTTAATTAAAAATGTAAGGTATTGGTTACACGGAAGGAATATCTCAGAATAAGGTTTTATAAAATATTAACTTCTAACTTCGCACAGGTGTTGAAAAATATAGGTATTTGGGAAGTCATCAGTAGGTTCACTCAGGAGCAGATCACCCACTGAGAGTAAAATATATTATTTTTCCGACATTCATTCGTAACTAAATTGACATCTCAGAGTACAGGGCTATTGAACTGTTGACTGCATGGCCTTATTCTACTAAATTGTTATTCTTTCCCGAATTCTATTTTGCTACAATATTTGCAAATTGTATTCCGAATGCACGGTGCTACTTTTGCCTAGAATTTGTGTATGACATTCTTGTTGCGTAATATTTCACCTTCATATAATATTACTTCCGTCAATGATGCAGTCCAAGCGATGTAAAGCGGCGTATAACTAAATAGGAATGAGGTAACAACAACGTATATTGCATCGAGCTGCTAAAACTGTGTGATCTCTTGAATCTAACGCGCCGTTCTTTGGTAGCCGCACAGAACCCACAAAAACAATAAATTCGGGGTTTTAGTTTTACATTCGAATGATCGCAAAGCGTACGCAAAGAGAATGTTGTTGTTGAATTATGTTTATTGATGAGATGAGTGGTTCGGCTGTCTTGGTGGTGGCCTGAGACAGGAAATGGGGGGGGGGGGCATGGGGGTTTAGGGACAAAGGGAATGAATGATGTGAAAAAAAATTATTAAATGGGATGATGGGTCCCCGTCTCCCTGATGTAGCTCATCAGGGAATCTAGGATTGCTTTTCTGTGCTGCGGTGTTCCCTGGGGTCGGGACCACTCCTCAAGCGTCGCCGGTCTTTCCTCTTCCCGAAGACAGTGGATCGCTTTCTTCCTCAGCCGTTCCAGGCCTGCACAGTCCCAGAGGAGGTGGCGTAGTGTGGCTGTGTTATTCCCGGCGCAGGCCTTGCATCTGGAGACCTCGAGGTCAACGAGCCCGAAGCTCGTAGTTTGGCCGGTGCGAATGCTGTTCCGGTCCTGATCCGTCGGACTCGGACAGCTTCCCATCTGGTATAGCTCGTTGGTATGTTGTCTTCTTGTGACGGCAGCAACCCTCTGAGGTAGGCCTTCCTCGCCTGCCTGGCAAGTTCAGCCTGTTCCTCAGGGTCTATCGTGTTATTCGTTTCAGAATGAGAGGTCGGGCCAGTCGCGGAGCCGTGAAATATTTCTTCCGCTGCGGCCCTGTGTGCCCTCTCATTCCCGGGGATTTTGCTGTGCCCGGGAAGCCATGTGATGTGCAGGTCGGTGCCACGTATGCGAAGCTCCGTCGCCACTTTCTTAATTTTTTTTATTGTCCGGCCCCTTGGCGTGTTGCGTTAATCGCTGCTTGCGAGTCTGTAAAAATTCTGGCGTGAGGTGCCGTCGCGCTCTTTCCTACGATGTCCTGGGCCGCCGCCAATATCGCCCTCAATTCGGCCTCCCTCATCGTCGTGCCTCACGGTAGTGATTCGGTTTGTGTCCTGCCTCTCCTTGCGTCGTGCCAAGCCGATGTCACTTTGTCACCGTTCTTTGCGGCGTCGGTGTACCGCACTTCTTCGTTTGGCGCATGTGTTTCGCACCATGCCGCGTGCATCTTAGCGGCTCTAGCCCTCTTCCCTTGGTTGAGAACTTGAAGTAGAGGTTATCATCTCGTCCCGCCACGGAGGTAGCGCCTCTTCCAATGGCGGCTTGTTGCTTGTCTCGTATCCCAGGTCTTGCAGGAATCTACGTCCATGTTTAGTGCGCTCTAGCCTTTGAAACTGAGCGATTGCTTGGGTTTCGGCCCTGTCTTTTATGTTGTTCATTTGTGCTTCCTTTTATAGCATTTCGAGTGGTGTGTATTTGGAAAGGCCCGTGACTACTCGCCTGGATTGGTTGTTAAGTCTCTCGAGTTTCTTCCACTGCGTCTGGTTGAGATTCAGCCAGTTGCAACTGTACAGTGCTCGTGACGTGAGAAGGGCCTCTGTGAGGATACGCAGAGCCTTTTCATCTGCTCCCCAGGACTTACTTGTTGTTTTCTTTATGAGCTTGAGACCCTGAGCCCACGCCTTTTCCATCTCCGGGATCCATCTCGTGCTTCTTGCCGTCTGCTCGAAGGTGACTCCAAGGATTCTGATATGTGGCTTTTTGCCGATTTCTTGTCCATTGAGTTCTAGCCGTACTGATCCTGCTATTCCTTTCCTGTGGTCCCTAGGGCGAGCGACCATCATATATTGCGTTTTCTCTGATGACGCTTCCATCCCCACCTCTGCCAGGTAGGTGGCTACTTCATCTATGCCCCGCTGCATCGTGCTCTCTTGTTCCCCCAGGGATCCCCCTCGGGTCCAGAGCGTCACATCATCCGCATAGATGGTGAATCCCAGCCCTTCGATGACTCGAAGCCGAGCTGGGAGACCCGCCATTACCATATTGAAAAGGGTCGGCGATAGAACTGCCCCCTGTGGCACTCCTCTTTTAATCGGCGTTTCTGGGCCCATGGTCCCTCCGATCTTCACCTGGAACCTCCTGTCGCGCAGGAAGTCTCGTATAAAGTTCAGAGTTCTTCTACGGATGCCGCATGCTTTTGCCTCCCGGACGACTGCCCAGTGCGGCACTGAATCAAACGCCTTGCGTATGTCCAGGGCGACCACGAGCCGTGGGTCTTGCTTGTCTTTTTCAGTCAGCACCTCCTCATAGAGCAACCTGAGGCTATCTTGTGTCCCCATTGCTTCACGAAAGCCCGTTTGCCGGGGATCCAGGCGTTCGTGTTTTTCCAAATACCATTGTATCCTTCTGAGCACGATTTTCTCCATCGTCTTACAGATATTAGATGTTAGAGATACAGGTCTCATATTTTCAATGCGATCAAGCAGTTTGCCGGGCTTGGGTATTGGGGTGACCCACGAGAGTTTCCAGGCTCTAGGTAGCCTACCCTCTTCCCATACTGTGTTGTACTTGTCGAGAAGTTTCTGCTTCGATTCTTCCGGTAGGTTTCTGAGGGTTTGGTACGTTATCCCGTCCGGGCCAGGAGCACTACCGGTCTTCGCCGTGTAGATTGCCTCGATTAGTTCTCCCATATTTAGTGGGTCTTCCATGCCTTCCTCTTCTGGCGTGCGGGTGTTCATTGCAACCGGTCTCTGGTTTGCGCTATCTTCTTCTTGGGGAAAGAACAATTCTCCAGCCCTGATCGCCATCTCTTCCTCGCTGATATTGAGCTTGAGGGCCAGGTTCTGCGCAGCGTTTCTTGTCTTGCGCTTTGCTCCGTTCAGTCCCTTGTAAGTTCTCCAAGCTCTTCCCATCCCGTTTCGTGCGTTAAAGGACCCGCAATGGGTCCTCCACCTCTCCCGACCCAGCTGTTTAGAGTACTGCCTCGCTTTCGCTGCTGCTCGTTTGAGCTTGATTTTTAGATGCAGCGTCCTGTTCTTTCGGTACCGCTGCAGTGCTTGTAGACGGCTGGCCCAGAGGTTTAGCAGGTGATTGTCCGGTGTTGGGGCTCCAGGCTTTACTAGAACTTTCGTCTTTGCTTCGCCCAGAGCCGTCCGAATGCATTCCTCGATGTCTCGGCTGTCCTCTGTCTCAAGCAGTTCCCTAAAACGATCCCATTTGACTACTGGTCTTTGTTCTTTGCCACTGTTGCGTTGGCCGTGGTGGATCTTCATTTCTACCGGAAAGTGGTCACTGTCAAGGTTGTCTCTCCACGTTGACCAGTCGAGCACTAGGCTTGCAGTGGCCCAGGAGAGGTCCGGGGTGGAGTCCTTTTGCCTGCTGTGCATTCCAATCCTTGTCTTGGTCCCCGGCTCGTTGCGAAGTGTAAGGCCCGCAGTTTTCATTGCGTGTTTAATTTGCCGGCCTTTTCTCGTGCTGTTGGAGTTCCCCCAATCTTTGTGTCGAGCGTTGAAGTCCCCGGCTATGACAATCGGGTCCCCTTCGGCTAGACCGACAAGTTCGCCTATCCATGCCGTTGCTTCCTTGTCATCTTCCGTTGCCGTTCCTGGTCTTATATAGATGGAGGCTAAAGTCATCCTTTTCCATTTGTGACTGAGCCTTACGGCTACCACTTATCTGTTGCCAGTGCAAAGTGACGCCGTATCGAGCTGGGCATGTGGTATGTGCCGCAGGACTGCTACTGCTGCCCAGCCTTTCTTCGTCTCTGGGTTCCTTTCGCTCGGTCTTGGGGAAGTTACTATGGTCGGGTTCGTGTAGAAACTATAGCAGGGAAACGTTAGGTTCGGGGTTCGTGTTTCTTGAAGAAGGAGTACATCCGGCGGCGGCTGTCTCTCGAATCTCAACCTCAGCTCTGCACTTTTGGTCAAAAATGTGCAGCAATTCCATTGGACAATGCGGGTCTGTTCCGTGGTGGCCTGTCCTGTACTGCTATGGGAGTTACTTCCCATGTCGCAGCAACGCCAGCTCCTTCTTGATCTCTCCGATGGCCTCGAAGATCATCTTGAAGACGATGTGTACGTCGTTCTTGAGTTTATTCATCTCTTTCTCGGCGTCGACGTCTGACGCCTGCTGGCTTGGTTGTTGTCGTTGGGTAGATTTCGCCCATTCCGGTATCCATGTGGGAAGCTCGTCTTGATCGTTTTTCCTCGATGCCTTGGGTCGCTCCGTGATGGACTTGGCAGCTGCAGCGTAACTCTCTTTATTTTGCGCCGGAGGTTTGGGTGTCATCTTCTTTTTGTCTGGAATTCTTCTTCTTGGACAGTCGTTACTGGTGGCCGGATGTGGGCCGTCGCAGTTACGACATTTTGGTTCTCGGTCGCACTCGTCCATTCCTTCGTCGTGCACGTTCCCGCACTGACCGCACCTTCGTTCCTTGCGAGGGCAGACATCCGCCTTATGCCCGAGCTCGTGGCAGCTAAAGCACACGATCGGGCGCGGGCGGTATTCTTTCACGCTCAAGATTGCTTGGCAGAAGACGACCTTCTTGGGCAGTTTGTTACCTTCGAAGGTAACTAACACCGAACTTGTGCCTTTACCCATAAGTCGGGCGGCGATAATCCTTGCCTTGTCGCATTTCATGTCTGCGAGCAACGTCTCTGGTGTCTCTTCGCTGTTGTCTCCCGGGGGGTATATGACACCGCGGATCTGGTTCTTCTCCATTGCTCTGTAGGGGCAAACTGTATAATGCTTGCTGTTCTTCTCTATTGCCTTAAGCCGTAGCAGCTTTTCTGCCGTGCCTTCTTCTTGCGTAGTGAGCGTAATAGTGTTTGTCTTTGTCTGATACTGGATTTTGAAATTCTCTTGGCTTTCGATTCCTGCAGTTTCCGCGGCCTGCCTGATGTCCCTGGCTCTGAAGCCATTTACTGCTTCCTTACATACAGGCTTAAGGACAATGGCCCTGGTAGTTTTACTCTCTGGCCTCTCATCGATGGACATAGCAGCGGCTTTCTTTTCAGGTTCTTCGATTGACGTCAGCGATCGTTTACGGCGGCGCCTGTTCTGGACTGGTGTCCAGGAGTTGTCCTCCATATTTTCCGCCAAAAGGGTGGCTTCTGTCTCGTTACGTTTAGCATTCTGGCTCTTTAGCGGGGTCTTTGTTAATTGTGCTGCTTGAGCTATCGTGGGATATTCTTGTCCAAGGCTTGAGCTCACCTTTTCTGCTGCGGCTGGTTGCGCGCCTTTTCCTTGCTGTGCGGTAGCGAGGTAGGTCAAGAAGCTTACAAAGAGCCTTCCGATATCTTCCCTCGCAACTCCAAATTCGTTCAATTTGCCGAGGGTGTTCTGGTCCAGTACAATTTGAAGGCCTTCCGTCGATGGGCCCGCCGTGGTCGCGGTTGTCCCTGTAGCGGCAGCCTGAGTTTCCGTGCCTCGCATTCCAGACGTTAGGTTTAGCGAGGTGTCCATAGTCTCGGGTTCCATATTCACCAAACTGGTCCCTCCCGGATCCAAAATCGACGGTCGGAGGGTGGCGGAGGGTTCCCCTTGATCCATGGGGCCCTTTTCCGGGGCGCGAGTGCCTTTTAAACTCGGAGTTATAAATATATGTCGGCGGAGCTAGGAAAAACACGTCCGTTAGAACGAGCGCTTCGTCGTCGTCCTCCTACGCAAAGAGAAAACACCCTTCAGGTACGGAGCGTCCATCAAACTACGCCTATTAGCGGCGAGATGTTTTGGAGGCGCCGTCCTATGATTCCCTCTCGTGACGTCATTACCTTGCAAAGAACAAGCTTGATGGTGTCTGTAACTTGCATGGTGGAAGCTTCAAATCTTTGCGCTCTCAAAGCAGCACCGCAAACACCGTCAAAATTAAAGCTCTCGTAATTCTCTTATTTCCTTGGCTAAGAAATCCTTTGCTGACGTCATAGTCGGCATTCGGCCAATCGTAGCAAGCCGACCACAGTGACGCTTTCGATCACGCACGCCGCCAATAGGGTCACTGACAGCTGAAAGGGATTCTGAAGCAAACATTTCGGTGTCCACAATAAGCAGCGCTCGGTCTTTCCACGAGCCAGCAGCCGCCGGTGTGCGCGAGCACACGCAACGAAATTGACGTCATAGTCCTCCCTTCACGCTTAAGATGACAGTGAAATATATATGGGCTCCTGGAAAAAGGAACATAAAGGCAGGCTTTTAATCTCCACAAGTTGAAGCTACTTTCTCGTTAAACCAGTTAATCGCCAACCTTTTACACCTGAACCCACTGTGGAGATGAAAAGCCTGTCTTGACTCTTCTTTTCCTCGGAGCCCACACATTTCACTGTCATCTTAAGCGTGAATGGAGGACTATGACGTAAATTTTGTTGTGTGTGCTCGCGCACATTGGCGGATGCATGGTTCGTGGAAAGATCGTGCGCCACTTATTACGGACACTAAAGTGTTTGGTTCAGTATTCCTTTAAAAAACGTAAGGCGTGGCGGAGCTCCGGCAGCTCATTATCACTCAGCAACAAATAAAATTGCGGTATTGGAACGCCCAATAATGGATCACAAAACAAGGAGCGTGAACATAAAATTCCACCGTCTGAATTTCCTAACCGGTCAATGTCTATGCGCCGAGAAAGTGAGGGAGAAAAGGAGACGACAGCGCGAGGGGATGTCAGAACGCCGAGCACTGATTGGAGCGATTAGTGGATAGACCTAAAGCTAGCTGCCTTTGTCTCCACTGCACCCGCCGAACGAGTTCGAATGCCAGAGCCAAACGCCAGACGTCTTTTTCGCGTTCTAGCGCGTTCGACGAGTGCAGTGGAGACAAATGCAGCTAGCTTTAGGTCTATCCACTAATCGCTCCAATCAGAGCTCGGCGTTCTGACATCCTCGCGCGCTCTCGTCTCCTACTCTCTCCCACTTTCTCGGTGCATAGCTGCCGCTTCACGAAGACGACTGCCTAGTTTTTCGTTCAATACCTTCTGCGGCTTGCACTGAAGTCACTTGTTCGGCTATAGACATGCAGCTCTCAAGTTGGGAGCAGCGCCCTGGCGAGGAAATTCGGATACTTTTAGGTTGCGTTTCCGCTCTACTTCAAGTTTCATCTTTTCAGACGCTCTGTTATTTAGGCTATGTTATATTACGACGTCGGGCGCAGCAAATGCAGCGTAGCGCAGCGCACACATATACTGATTGATCGCGGATATCGAGTTGCTGCTCACCGGCTAATGAAACACGCGCGTTCTGCGCTACGCTGCGTTCGCTGCGCTCAACGCCGGAGTATAAAGGCTATATTATACGCCGACGTCGAGCGCAGCAAACGCGACATCGATACTGATTGGTAGCAAATATCGAGTTCTTGCTCGCCGGCCAATCAAAGGCCCACGTTCTGCGCTTATGCTACGTTCGCCGCGCTCAACGTCGGAGTATAACAGGGGCCAAACGAAGCTTTTACTGCCCGTTTACAGACGCTGAGGGACGCTGACAATCGCTAGTTTACACCCGTGGATCGTGTATGGTAGGACGTTTTAGGACGCCGCCTCACCTCAGCCTTAAATGGTAGCGTCTCGCGAACGCTATTGGAGGCGCCTCTTTTATGGTCTCGTTTCTTGGACACCACAACGCCCCCCGGCCGAGGGAAACATGCCTATATGCTCGAATAAAATTTCTCGTCTGCAAGCGTGCCTCCCTTTAGTATTGATGCATTATGAGGAATCGATGTCACTGAGCGGTCAGAGTAGAAAGCTGAGATGGCGGCTTCGCACGCCAATGAGCCAGTGCGGAAAATGCCAGCAGCATCTATATAGGCGAGCACACTGTTTACAAACAAGTTCCACGAACAAAGGTGGGCACTGGGAGCCCGTCATTCGTTTTTGAAGCGAAGATCAGCTACCGCATGTGGTCAGTGGCATATCGACGCCGCTTCTTAGTGGACGCCGCAAAGCCCAAGGATTCTTGGGTTCAATCAACACCACCTGTACTCTGCTAAGTCCAAGCGCTGCCTACACTGTAAAAAAAACCGTAAGTTATCAGCTTTTTTCAAAACAGGAAAGCGCCGTGAGAGGCCCGTGCACGGTCAAAACGCCGTAGAGGCGACATGACGGCACGAGTCCGTAAATGTACGGCTTCACATATTTCTTAGTTTAGGTCTGTGTTCCCTTTTCTTTCAAGTAAAAACACATAACACTCGCCACGTTTGCTCTAGGGATAGTATTCTTGTTGGTAGATGTCTCATGTTACGTGCCATTCGTGCGAATGCGAAAATCTCTGAACGGCGGAGGGAAACCCACCCGAAAGCCGGCACACTCAGCTCGCGGACGAAGACATTCGAGCGAGAGGAGCGACCGTCCGTCACGCGATGTTTACTTGCTGTGCGCGGTCCCTACGCTCGCTCGCGCGTGAACTGCGTGAACCACCGCAGGCGGTGAGAGCGGCAGCTGTCTTCGTTGTCGCCGCGATCATCTGTCACCATTCAACCGGACTAAGAAGGTAAGCTAGCTCATTTTCGCATGCGCCTTGCGAGATAACCAAAGTGCAGAAGGAATCAAAGACGCGTAACTTAACGCAATAGCGCGGGCTGAGTCAGAAAACGCGCTAATTTTTTTGCTTTAGCTTCCCGACTCAGTTGCACGAGGGAAACCTATCCACGCATCAGACTCGACTCGATGGGCGTGGGCAGGCACATGGCTCATCGCTTTGGGTGTTTGGTTTGCTCTGGGCTGAGTGGGCTCTCCCGAACTCTTTCTGTTCGTACTTTTGTTTTTTTTGCTTTCGGGCGCCGTCAAACTTTCGCTTTCGGGCGCGGTAAGAACCGGGGAAATCAGATTTTAACATGAAACGCTGAACCGCGCTCGTTGAATAATTAAAAAGAGCGCTCTCGCGTACTGAATTTAAGAGAGCATGTCGTGTTTTCTCTAGTTTATACACTGATGTTTAGGACAATCGCTGAATCGCGTCCCCCCGCTTGATCGCTGCAGCCCGAGTGCGGCCACCGGACGGCAATCTTGCACATGTTGAGAAAGCGCGCTTTTGGAGCGTTGCGGAGGCTGGCGGAAGCGTGCTGAAGACACGGTTTCTACTCGTTCGTCGTCATTCACCGCCGTTGAGAACACGTCACAATTTTAACGGAAGCACAGTGCCGCAGAAAAAAGGCACAACTCGTCGAAAGCAAGTTTCGCCGGTCTCGCGGCGTGTTCAAAGCTTCCTTGGCACGCCGAAGCGCTGCGTCTATGCCTTCGCACTGCTTGGATGCCGGTCAAGAATCGACACCGTGTGGATGTGTTTTGCGAGTGCTATGTGGCTGTAGCCGTATGTGCCTCTGGAGCAGCGTTTTACTTTACTCTGACGACTGTATTTGTAACTAAGCGGCGACGGAAGAGGGGGGGGGGGGAGGTACGTCTTTTTTTCGTTGTTAGACGGTTCAGAGAATACCGCGCACAACAGCTCCTCATCAGTGATCAGCGGTGTCTCATTATCAACCTACTTAATTTCACTTGACGTTTAAGGACGGCTCGCCTAATTGTGATTGGTCAACAGACTGCACACGACCATATGGACCGCCCTTCAAAGATTTTCATTCTCGCCGTCTTGTACTTTTGCCTTCGAAAACCCTCCTTGCTCTACAGCGTTGCTCTATTGGTGCTGCTATGTGATCTATTAGTGTGGATTTGGAACATAGGCATGGTTAACAGTGCATAAGAGCAACTGTGCAGATTGCTTTTCCCCCTTTATTGATAGAAACTCGCCTGAACATCTGTACGATCCAGAACTCTTTGGCCGATATATGATGCAAAGACATCTATGCGCGACACACCTTCAAAACTTGTTCTTTCATGAAATTGAGGAACCCCGAGTTACTCGCTTATATTTGCTTACGTAAAAGCGACTATTAAAATATGGGCTCAAGCGAAAAGTGGCCACTTTCCAAGAGGAGTGTCCAACCCTTAGTTTCCCTTTTGTAGTAGCTTCTCATTGGCTGGAACGATTATTGATGCCTTGCGTAGGAGGAAGAGCGGCGTCAATCATTGTTCCGTTGGCACCGATTACTTGAGGAACACTCGTATGAATCTTCCTCCCATTATTTTAATTTTAGGAAAAAATGCTTGTTGTGACGTGTGGTTTATTCGCTATGTTCAAATAGTTGCGTTGCTTTGCAGTTGTCGAAGATGGGACTGATTTAGTAATTGCTTCGAGATTTAAAGGCATGAGGTCCTTGCCAAAGTTCTGTGTTTTTGCTTTCTATACCCTTTTATTACAGCACTTCCAACAGCAATCTTTTTGCTGCGAATAATTGTGTGTTATAATTTCAGTTATAATAGTTTTTAGGGCACTGTGAGGAACTGCGGGAATTTCTATAGTACTTGCATCACTTTTTACAATGTGAAAAACCGGAATCGCCTGCTCCAAAAGCTCAAATGTGGGGGACACGCTACCACAGCCGTGATGAAGCACTTACACATCTTTTCGCTGCAGATTATACTTATAAGCATCGCCAGCAATGACGGGGCCCATATGCTGGACGAAACACAAGACGCCACGGAATTGATCGTTCTCGAGCCAACCACGGGAAACCAGTGGCTCCTGGGACCCATCTTGGTGGATTTCAAGTTGGGAGCATTAGGAGCCTACCAACACCGGTCTTCAGCTACGATGCCTCTACAACAGCCGTTATCCCACGCCAGTCATTCGAGGCACGCTACCACAGCCATGATGGAGCGCTCGGACATCTTTTTGCTGCAGGTTCGTTATTTGAATACTTCAGCTTGCCGTCGTTCAAGCAACTATTGTCTGCTAGTGGTATCCTGCCCCAGTACTTGGTTGCGCCGTTTTCGTTGCATGTGCTCTTGCTTTCAGGACGTCATGTCCTTAAGTTTGCAGTGTGAAATAAATGAAATGAAATGTGTGCTACAAAAGCCATGTTTTTGCTACAATAACTGCTACAAGCAGTTCTTTTGTAAGTTTCACCACTGATGATTACATTTTGTCTGTTAATGCATGGAAACATTAGCCACTTGTGCTTTCTTGCCTTTGAAACATTCTCAGATAATGATATGGTTTGAAGTTGAACTGCATCATTGTTTACTTTTAGAATGCAACACGCATCTCCGATGTTGAACCCGAAGAGCTTCCCGCAGTGCCCATCTGCATCACACTGGGCAAGCCTTTGTGCATCTTTTGGCATGCAGGATACAGGACTACTTTATTTCAATTGTAGGCTACTCTATTAGCCAAGGTTTGTACTTCGAGTGTGGTTCGGTACAAGGAAAATAGTTTTTTTATATATGTTCACAAATCTGGTTCCCTCCATTTTCAATTGTATATAAGTGACTCAGATAAAAAAAGAATTGTAAATAATTTGAATTTCAAAAAGCCAGAAAAAAAAAAGACGGAAGTGACACATTATTTCTAAGTTCACAGTTCACCATTTGCATCTCTGGTTTATTTCTATGGTATATACTACACAACAAGTAATCACCCTGTGCCACCTATGTTATGTGAATGCTGAGGATGCTTGCTTTTGTTTTTGGTTTGAAGATAATCGATCCTTTTTTAATAAAGAGATGGACCGGATGAGGAAGCAGTTGTCGTTGTCACGAGCCAAAATTTCACCAGCTTCCACATATCCTTGTGATTCTATCCTGATAGCCTGCAGTTATCTGATCTTATTGAACTCTGTCATGCAACCGCATCTGGTAACTGTACTGCCAAATGTTCACACAACACCGAGGGCTGTCTTTGATATAGGGCTTTGCTTGACCTGCGCACGCTATGAAAAAGCAGATCATATATTGTTTCCACCACACAATGCACCTGGAAGCGTCTCCTCTTCCAACGTTTTTTTTTTCGCTCCCCTTCTCTGGTCAATACACTAACTGATATCGATGTGGGTTAGGTTGTGCCAGACGACTTAAGTTGTCTTCTATGTTTTGTGTTTTATTTTTAATTCCTGGTAGCAAACCTCCACTCAGAGTGATCCTTTTGTTTGCCGAGTCACTTCTATCCGTACCTGTTTTTTATGTTTCCTTTGGGACGTATCAACTAGCCAAACTACAATTTTAGTCACCGTGGATTTTTATCCAAATTATATTGACGAGTAGGATCACTTGTGCCTCTGTTTTGGTTGTTGGAGCACCATAAAAATCCACACTATGTTTCATGGAAGTTACTTCAGTTCAAGTTCATTACCCTCAAGGGCATTCTTGTGGAATGCATTATATGGGGGGGGGAAACATACTAAATAGATTAAGCATTAATTTCACGTACACATAAAGAATTGTTTATGTGTACGTGTAAAACAAAAAACAGCTGTAGAAATTATTTTAGCATTCAACTGGTTCTAGACCATTCAGGATTGGAAAAAATGAAATCTAATTGTGTCACTGAAGCCCATTACATGTTACTATAAAACTGCCAAATTTGTTTATCAAGGAAGGCATTAGTTTCACACAAAAATTCTAATTAGTTGCGGGATCCTCGGATCCACCTATTCAGTGAGCCAGCCATGTTCGCAAGCGTTGGTGACAACATCTGCCTCGTCCCTTTAGTGTGTCTAGTCGGTCCCAAGCAGCGAGGCGAGGCGGTGCTACTCGTAGATCTCTTGTAAGTACTTCCAGGCGTGGATCAGAAGGCGCCCAGGCGTACTTCGCCCCAACGTGCTCCTTTGCCCCACTTTTCCGTCCCAAGTTTTGGGCAGTTGGAATATCTGGCCCAACTTGCTCCTTTGAATTCAACGTCACCTTTGGAGGGAGACTGCAGAGGAAGAAATGGGTACAGAGCCTTAGTAATGGAACATGAGTGGCGTGGCGAACGCAGGTAGGGAACAACGAAAGAGAGAGGGTTCAACGTCTCAATCAGAGTCACGTGGTTTAGGGATGAGCTACCGTCGCCACAGTAGGAGTTTTGTCAAGGTATCCTGGTCACCAGATAAAAACGACGAACACTAAAAAAAATAAATTTGCAAATATTGGAGTTTTAAACATTCTGAAATGTTATGTGTATGTCCAATAACCTATGGTGCTGTAGTGTAGCAAATACTCTACCTTGCCTAATTTCTGTGTCCATGCCCCTTTAAAGTAATTTCATTTGGGTTCACAGCTTTCGTAAATCACACTGGCACCTGCAGTGCACTTACGTGTAACTCATAGTTTGCAGATATCCGGAGGTTTAGTTTGTCATCGCATTCTATTCAGAACCTAACCACATTCCACTTTTTTGTTTTGTTTTCCAGGTTCTGTAGTTGTTCATATGGACTTGATTGCTCAGGAAGTTATGTTGATTGCCTTCCACTTGAAAGCTGGATGTGACCCACTAATTAATTTTCAAGAATAAAGGAGTGCACGTGTTTTACTTCCTACTGCATCTTGTGTGCACTTCCTCGAAATTTCTTACTAACACGGTGTTCAAGCACCTGTTTATCTCTAGGAGGTGCACTTTCTTAAATCACACTGGCACCTGCAGTGCACTTACGTCTAACTCATAGTTTGCAGATATCCGGAGGTTTAGTTTGTCATCGCATTATATTCAAAACCTAACCACATTCCACATTTTTTGTTGTTTGTTTTTGTTTTCCAGGTTTTGTAGTTGTTCATATGGACTTGATTGCTCTGGAAGTTATGAAGATCGCCTTCCACATGAAAGCTCGACAGGACCCACTAATTAATTATCAAGAATAAAGGTATGCACGTGTTTTACTCCCTACTGCATCTTGTGTGCACTTACTTGAAATTTCTTACTAACACTGTGTTCAAGCACCTGTTTATCTCTGGGACAGCAGGCTTGAAGAAATTCATTGAATGCAGCAACTCCATCTTCGAAGGAATTTTTCAAACTTCCCTTGCTAAAATGGTTTTGTGGCATAAGTCACAAGTTGGTTTCACTGTCTAGCATCTGCCAGAATTAAGCTGAGGTTCCTGCACGGCACAAGTTATGCGTAACTCATAGTTTGCAGCAATCGGGAGGTTTATTCTGTCGTCACATTCTGTTCAGAACCTAATCACATACCACTTTTTTGTTTTGTTTTCCATGTTCTGTAGTTCTCCATATGAACTTGATTGCTCAGAAAGTTAGAGATTGCATTTCACGTGAAAGCTGGACGTGGCCTACTAATTATTTCAAGAAAAAGGTATGACCATGTTTTACTTCGTACTGCATCTTATGTGCACTTGCTTGAAATTTCTTACTAACACGGTGTTTAATTATTTGTGGAAGGCACAGTTGGCAGAAACTTCTGAAATTAACTCGTGACAACAAGCTTGAAGAAACTCATTGGACGCGGCAATTCTGTCTTCAAAGGCATTTTCCGAACTTCCCTTGTTAAAATGGTTTCTTATCATAAGTCACAAGTTGGTTTCACTGTTTAGTGCCCGCCAGAGTTAAAATTAGGCTCCTGCAATGCGCTTACATGTAACTCGTAGTTTGCAGATATCGGGAGGTTTATTCTGTCATCGCATTCTGTTCATAACCTAACCACATTCCGCTTTTTTTTTCCAGGTTCTGTAGTTCTCCATATGGACTTGATTGCCCTGGAAGTTAGATTGCCTTCCACATAAAAGCTGGACGTGGCCCACTAATTATTTCTCAAGAATAAAGGTATAAACATGTTTCGCTTCGTACTGCATCTTACGTGCACTTACTTGACATTTTTTACTAAAATATAGTCTCGTGCGAATAGTAGATTTTGAGTTGAAAGCGAATAGAGGAATTGGCCGAATATTGTCGATTGCAATATTGAATAGTTTTTCCACGCTTTTTACTATCATTGCATAATGCTTAGACGAAACCCCAGCTAAACTCGTGAAGGTTGTTCCACTTGTTCGTTTATAAGCCAAGTATATTCTATCTATATATATGAACTGTGACCTCGGAAGTTTTGATGTCTTGGGATGGCAAGTAAACGATGGATTTGGCATAAAATGAATCCTATAGAGATGCCCAATTGAGTGAATTTACAAATCTTGCTATATAAAATAATCTTTCTTTAATTTGAGTTAAAAAATGAAAGCCGTTTACAATTCCCTGTAACGCCGGATTAGAGCGCAGCTCTTGAGGAGGAGGATGGAAGGGTACTGAGGGATAGGTGACTCCCTGAGGTCATGTGACCTCATGGGGGGGGGGGCGGGGTCACGTGACCTCGGGAGGGTGACCCTCGTGAGGGTAACTCTCATAACCCTCGTGATCTTTGTGAGGGTGACCCTTGTGCGAGTAACCCTCGTGACCCTCATGAGGGTAATCTTTTTGAGGGTAACTAACTCTCGCAACCCTCGTGAGGATAACCCTCGTAACCCTCACGAGGGTAACACTCGTGACGTCATTATGGGAAACGTGCCATAATGCAACACGCGATTACGCCGACGGCGACGCCGACCAAGCCGGAAACAGGCACCTAAGAGCTGCGCTCTAAAAGAATGAATCGCGCATGAGGAACGCAGGTTGTAAGGGCATCTCTGCCTAACATAGTATACTCTTGCATAACAGCCAGCTTAATTTCGAAACTTTTACTACGAAGTAGGTATACACATTCACAAAGTTTCCATTTATTTTCAAATACAGCCGGCACGCGTGCACCATCCCATGTTCAATGTATGCTTTTCTTCCAGGCACGCGATTGCGATATTTCTACTTTCCCATGTGTTTATCGTGGCGGGTTATCCTGTTGAGTGCGCTTCTTACCGAGCACTGATGTAATGCAGAGAAGCAACACCCGCGGAGCTCACTTCCGCGGGTATTGCTTCTCCGCAGTGCAACGGTGCTCGGTTAGAAGCGCACTCAACGGGACTGGGCCGCCGTAACCAACGCTTCGAAACACACGAATAGTGCAGTTCTTCTCAATGCTACTATAGTATAGTGTATTATTCAAAACTGCTGTTCGAAATTCCGAATATTCGCACAACCCTACTAACACGGTGTTTAATTATTTCTGGGAAGCACAGTTGGCAGTAACTTCTGAAATTAACTCGTGACAACAGGCTTGAAGTAGCTCATTGGACGCGGCATTCTGCCTTCAAAGGCAATTTCCGAACTTCCTTTGTTAATATGGTTTCGTATCATAAGTCACAAGTTGGTTTTAGCGTTTAGTGCCCGCCAGAGTTCAGCTGAGGCTCTTTCAATGCGCTTACATGTAACTTAAAGTTTGCGGAAATTGGGAGGTTTATTCGGTCATCGCATTCTGTTCATAACCTAACCACATTCCACATTTTTTGTTTTGTTTTCTAGGTTCTGTAATTCTTCATATGGACTAGATTGCTCAGGAAATTAGAGATTGCCTTCCACATGAAAACTGGACATGGCTCTCTAATTATTTCTTAAGAATAAAGGTATGAACATGTTTTACATAATACTGTATCTTGTGTGCACTTCCTTGAAATTTCTAACACAGTGTTTAAGCAGCTGTTAATCTCTGGCATGTGCAGCTGGCATTAACTCCTGAAAGTAACTTGGTCTCACAGCCTCGTCACATTCCCTGGGCACTAGATATTTAATTTGAATTGTTCCTGCATCAAAAATTAGTTTACGTGTTGTCTGTAACTTGCAGCGGCAGAAAGCTGTAACTCTCAATCACTGAGCTGCACGCCATGCGTGACGACGGGAATCGTTCCGACATTAAAAATTAGCTGGCGCGTTGTCCGCACCTTGCAGCAATGGCCAGAGCCTGTTGAACTGATAGCTGCAGTGATTTAACAAAACGGACATCTCAGTGCACAATTAATATAGCAGTAAAATGCTATATTTATTGTTTACTGGGACGTCCATTTTGTTAAGTCACTGCAGCTAGCAGTTCAACAGGCTCTGGCCGTCGCTGCAAGGTGTGGACAACACGCCAGCTAATTTCGTATGTAGGAACGATTCCGGTCGTTGCGCATCACGCACAGCTCATTGATTGAGATTTACAGTTTTTTGCCGTTGCAAGTTACGGACAACACGCCAGCTAATTTTCGATGCCGGAACGATTTCCGTCGTTGCACATCACGTGCAGCTCAGTCATTAAGTGTTACGGGTTTCTGCCGTCGCAAGTTACGGACAACACGCCAGCTAATTTTCGATGCCGGAACAATTCCCGTATCTGTGGATCACGTGCATAAGAGTTACGGTTTTCTGCCATGCTTCTACGGGTCAAGTTACGGGCAAAAACCGTAGGGCCTCATTACTGTCATGCACGTAATACCTAGTTAATGCTGTGACCGTAATGCAAGACAACGGAAATTGTACCGGCATCAAAAATTAACTGCCAATTTCAGGAATTTGACGGGATTTTTTTTTACAGTGTACTCCGTTTCACCTTATGTGGTACCGCAACGAAGGCAAGAATCGCGAGCTCACAGCGTAGGCAGCTGCCGTTATTGCACGAGAGCTTGTGCCGCCGTGATGTGCCCTAAAGCAAGGAGCTCGCGCTTGTAGCCTTTCCTGCGGTACATCATAACGTGAAACAGAGTATAGCTGCAGTCTCGCCATGTACACGATACCGACAGTGGAGCACCTGCGATTGGCGGCAACCTTTCGTCCGGCTAAGGGCACGATAGCGAACACAGATATAGTACACACTTACCCTGCGTGACGCTGTTAGCGAGAACACGATCTCGGCGTTTCTCCGCATTCGTCCTCAAAGGCGAGTTAGCAGGCTCGCGCTAACAGCGTCGCGCAATGTGCTACGCTAATCCCACGACCACTCGCATTCGTGCTTTCCTCTCGGAAACAAGCAGAAAAATATTTCAGTAGCTGCGCTCACCTCTTTGCGTCGCCGTTTTTCCACGGCGCCGCTGTGCCGCTCTCGCTTACGTTTTCGCGTGAAGAGCGATGGCACCACGCCATGCTTCAAATAGGCCTGTTTTACAGGCAAGCCCAGACTTTGCAGTAACTTCGGGCTCGTCTTGTAGTCCTCGTCTTCGAAGTGCTCCGTGCAAAGACAATCGCCTTTGGCGGGCTTCCATGTTGGCTGGGAAGGACGGGCCGCGCGAATCCACAGCTTGCGCAATGTGGGCTCACTCGGAAACTTGTGCGCAGGCCTGCCGCTGTAACATACGCTGTTCAAGCAGTCTTGTGCAGCGCAGTACCGCGGCATAACTATTGAAGAAACTGGATCAGAATGAGGAACACTCGGCGCGGTTCTTCATTAGGACTGCAGCGGAACAACGGGGACCACCAGGCTGTGAGGTCTGTGACGTCAGTTCCGCTAGGGCTCCTCCGCGGTGGCGTCAATCGCACCGGCGGCTTCCGGCCGACGGATTGCCCGATCGCGGCTCTTCAATCAAAGAAATATAATAATCCGATCACCATCCCTTGGTATGGTCTTGATTTTTAGGTATAGTAACGTTCCGGGCAGCTCGTCCGGGGCTTATTTTGAAAAGTTCAAATATCGGTTCAGTATCCCTTTAATAAACATATGGGGTGTTTCACGAAAGGTGGACAAATTCGATATTAGAAAAACTACTCGTCGCAACAAAAAAATGCCTGTGTCGTTTTGGTCCTGGCCAGGGGCCCATTTTGGAAAATAATAAAGTCCGGGGTAATCAGATTGTTAATTATGTTTGCGTAATTAACTGTTTAATATTGAGTTCATGGGCATGGTTTCAATTAGAAAATTGCTCAGCATCATCGAAGAACACTAAATCTACTAATTGCTGAACGATAGAAGGCACGCGCAGAATTTTACGGCTTTCAGAAGAACCGCACAATTTCGACGGGTTTTTAAGTTTCAGTTTGCAATCGGAGCGTATCTCGGCCCCGACGGCACCGCGCCCCATGGAGAAATAGTCCAACCAGCCTCTGCTGCGTTGTGCGAGGACAGCGCAGCAGAGGTTAAACAACTTTAATTTGGCAAATATCTCTTGAAACTGAAAACTCGGATAAAAACACGTTTTTTTCACTCTGCGCATTCAGTCAACGTTTAGTGAATCCTTAGCGCCATCTCTGGGTAAGTCAAGGAAACATGGCCGTCTTTCGGTGGCTCTCCGACAGCTGCCGCTCCGACATTGAAAAAATCCCTTTTTATTTTCTTATTTTCTTTGCACTTGGACTTGCGACTTGAAATTTTAGCGCAAACATGTGACCAGATAAAGACAATTCTGAGAAAAGTTGCTGCAAGATCCGTCAGGTTCTTCTTGATTTTTGTGAGTCATTTTTGCGTGTAAATGTGTTTTTTTTTTGTGACACCCTCTATCTATGAGCGGTTTCAGTAAGGTAAGCCCAGACTTGTGAAGCAATGCGTTACAAAGAACGAATTACATGTAATCCGTTACTTTTTCAAGTAATTTTGCAATTGCCACTTTACTTTTTTTTCGGAAGTAATTTGTAATGTAATTTCGTTACAAAATATTGGTAATGGGTTACTTTGATTACTCGTTACTTTTTAAAACTATAAGCGTAATACAGTAACTCGAGCAAGACGAGCAGAACATTCAGCAGCACAAAGAGAGCAAGTTCAGCGAGAGAAAACATCAGGAAGGGGAGAAAAGCCGAAAAGAAAACGCGATTTTTTTTGTATGACCGGTCACTAGAATCACTAGAAAAACGGGTAAGGCATGTACAAATATACGAAAGACAAAGATCAAATAAGAAAACGCCGAGTAGGCTCTCCGTCGCCTTAAATCGTGTTTTTCTTCTCCTCCCGGGCAGGAGAAAGCTCATCGTTTTTATTTGTTTTTGTCTTTTACAATGTTTCATCCTTTCCAACTTCTCCGACGTCTCCCGCCACCTGCAGACACCAAACGCGGGCTCCTACCCACTCGATCCGCGGGTTCGCAACTCGCGTAACATGACGATGTAGCTTCGCGCGAGGGGATCGAATTCTCTTAGTTTTGATGTGCACTACTGTATTCTAGCACGCTTTTGAGGCACGGCTGAAAAGCGACCGGCGCGAGGCTAGAAGCATCGTCTTCGAGGGTACGGCAGTGTTGTTCACGTTCCTCAAAAAGAGGAACGGAAGCTCCTTCCTCTTGATTTTTGGAACGCGTTCCCGTTACAAGTTCCATCTTCGAGAAAGTAACTCGTTCCCGTTATACTTTAAAAAATAGAACGTATCGTTACATATAAGTTACATTTGTATTTTGCTAATTACAATATTTAGTTAAATCAAATTAAGTTTCTATGCCATCAAATAGCAACATAAGAATTTGAATGCCGTGATGGAAGGACACCCGGAAAAGAAAACAAGCGGCAGCAAGATTTCGTTTGTTGTTATATTAACTTTTAAAAACCTCAGCGTTTCGCCATATACATGTTTGTGATGGGCTATACAGACGAGCGATATGTACTGTTACCCCACACTGCACGAGCGTTTTACAACAACCTCACAGGTTTCAATCTAATAAAGTCCCGTTTTAGAAATTAACAACAGATGCTTGTCGATGCAGCTGCCCGCGAGACGAGCAAGTGGAGAAGGTAGGGCTTTTTGAAAGTCAATCTTGAAAACTACCAGCTTCGTTCATGAAGGTTGGATTCGTTGTTCAGTTTGAAGATCGGTGAGGAGGAAAGGGAATGGAGGTTAATTTTTGTGCCTCTGCCAAAGTTTGGGATACAAGGGTGGGTTTGATGTCTAGTAACCTGTTCTTTTGGTGTAACTGGTTTCTTTGTAGAAGTTCAGTGACGCCTCCAGTCGGCCTTAGATTTCTGGGTGTATGAGGATTCGTGGAAGCAAAGAAAGTAGCTGAGTTGAAGACGTCCCTTATTCTGCCTTTTCCTTCGACTAAAAGGTTTGCTTTTTGTCCCGCAGTCTGAAGCACTGAAAAGGGCATCAACGCTCACTGGCTCTCCTGCATCGTACTGTTACCAAGCCAGGACCCTGCAAAATAAGCCCTAAGGAACAAAAAACTTAACAGAATCCTGCTCTTTGTAAATGTATTGTATTTATACTTTTTTTATTAGAATGCCCCTCTTAGAAATAAAATAAAAATGACCCCACTGGACGAACAAAAATGAAAGCCGTTCCTTCTTCCGTTCCCGCAAAAATGCAACGAGTTCCCGTTCCAGTTTCATCGACGCAAAATAGAACGGCGGCGTTGCTTCGTTCCTCCTAAAAGGAACGCGTTCCAGGAACGCCGTTTCTTGGAACGCCGTTCCGTACAACACTCGGGTACGGACGATACTTTTTTTGGTTTACTTGTCTAGGCATAGTGGTCATATCCACTTCTTACTTTACAGACAACTATTAACATAAAGGGGGGGGGGTTAGGTCATTTAAGGAGTGCTGACACAGAGAGAGAGAGAGAGAGAGAACGCGTAAAAGTGCTGTGATCTTCTATACTGTTTTGTGAGGCCGACTGCCACCGGTTCTCTCGCTGTCTATGCCTCCCCTCCACTGGCTTCCACAAATATTCGTTTGAAAGTGAGAACCGATGAAACATCAATATCCCGTAACCAGCACTTTTTTTCTGACTGGTCAAGTTTTCGGTCATGGAGTGTTCGTCGTCTTCATGGCCATCTCTTGATGGGATGTTAAAAATTCAGAGCAATCAGGAGAACGGAAACCTAGGGATTTGATGCTTGCTTTGCTTGCCAAAAAAAACGCACACATTGTCATTAGAAAGAACAACAAACTCTAATTTACGTAAACACACCAAGGTAAGCTGGGACACCTTCATTCTGCATTGGTTGTACGTTGTAACGTTAGAACCAAGTTTTTCTTTTCTTGTGAATAACAGGTGAAACCCCCGAGTCAAAATGGAGCTTTCGTAGATAGTTTCATTAGCTCCGAATGTCGTAGCGGAGGTAGACGCTACCACTATGCATGTGCAGCGCTAGCTTTGTCTGCACAATTCCAGGGATCATTTCCGGAGACCGTAAGCTAGTGGGATGGGGGTGTGGTTGCAGCTCTCGGTGCCTTGTCAGCTTACAGGTGAACGGAGTGCATCTACACTCTTTCTTTTAAATACAATATTTTATTTCTACAAGTACTACCATAATACGGACGTATGAGAAATGAAAAGTAGTGTTGCCGAATATTTTTTAAAAAATATTAAAATTCTTTCTATTGTTTTCTGGATAAGTGCACCGAAAAACTAACGTAATTTGTAACGTAACAAGTAAAGTTATCCGTTACTTTTCAGCGAAAGTAACTTGTAACGGTAATTCATTACATTCGAGGCTCGGTAAGTTTTAATTGTAGTCCATTACATTTTTCTTGTAGCGAGCACAAGTCTGGGTAAGCCTTGCACACAAATGCTAGATTTGCGAGAAAATATAATTTAGTCTATTACGTATGCGCCACGTAGAACTTCATATATTTTGTTCACCATAAAAGTGCTATGTTTGTTGAAGAGGCACTTTATCTTTTTGGAGGTACCGATGCACATTGCACATATTTTTTTTCTCAAAATACATAGACATTTTACGACACTCTAGGAGGGTGTCAAAACAATTCATCCATATTTACTCTTCGGGAGTCCTAAAGAAAGAACAACGAATGTAAGGTTAAAGTTTAACACGTAAGTTACCTCGCAAATGTTATTTGCATCTCAATTTCGATAGACCCCGAACAAGCTGGCTTCCTACACACACCAATTTTGCATACCTGAGATGCGTCCTGGTACTTTTCGAGCTCAGGCTTGAGCTCTGGGAAATGGAACGTTCCGCTGGCATAACTGAAACCAAGAATACCGAGAAATCTAAACAGACCAAGAGTCATAGTGGAATCGGTATGAGGGTACGAATTCTGGTCGCACGAACGGAGCAATGTGATTGTTGCAACACTCCAGCGGATTCTTATAGCACAGGCAGCGAGTGATTATGCCAGTTAGCTATTCTTTGCTGCGGCGTGCTAATAGACGAATGCCGTCCCTACATCTTGCAGATTTTATTCTTACCTTTTTGGCGTTTTAAACGTTATCTAGCCAGCTGCGTCGCGGTGGGATCATGCGCTCAACTGTTACCCCAACACTTTTTGGTCTGGATAAACATTGTGCTGAGAATTGATGGTTTGCCACTACTCGGTGACTCCGGTAAACTGTACGGAGTACCGCAATGGCTATATTTTCCTTCTACAGCGTGAATTAGTGTAGCAATACTCCGGCAGAACAACTTCATATATGTTTAATATACTCGATAAAAGGTTAAAAAAGCCTGTACTTGCTTCGACTATAGGACGCTTTGGCTGGCTCCAAACAAATTTAGTCCCTTGAAAAGTAATGAGCAGGAGGAAGGTACATCCTATTTGTGACTTTCTCTCACAACTGGAATGCTGTAAGCAAAGCTTTTTATGTTGTCGACAGTGAGAGTCCTGCGGGTTAAATTTACCTGTGAAATTTGTAGTTTTTCAATGGACTTTGTCGGACTAGGGGTGAGTTTCGATTAAAATTTGTAACGCGATTAATCGCCCCGCTTTAACCGATCAATTCATTCCATTAATCGGTATGATTCATTTTTATGCATAAGAGGTCTACAAGGTCAAAATTATTTTCATTTCCTTCCTCCTGAATATGTGATAAGCGGAGCATTATAGATTTTCGATTATGAATCAAGCTTTGTGTGTGGTTGAGAACAGTTTAAGGACATTCACACTAACCGATTCTTAACTCGGCAGCATAAGGCAGAGGTTGCTTGATATTCTCCGGTAAGAACAATCTCCCATGATTGTTCACAATAGCCTGTGCTGCGCTAAACGAAAACTCGCACGTCATTGACGTGGCTGGGACATGTGAAACCTGCGTTTGTCTGGAGTTATAAATCTCGCTTCTTTTTACCTAAGCTTTACCTAAAGTTTGACCATCTCACAGGTGTACTCTTCCACGTCTGCGTGGTGAAAGCATTTAATTCTTACTTTTTTTAGTTCGACAAACTTTTACCAATTAACCGGTTAAAATATTAATCGCGATCAAAGCATTAATCGATTAATCGGTAGGTTAATCGATCAATTGTCCAGCCCTATGCAAGCGAGGAGCTAAACAGATAATACGTCGCACTCTTTGCGATAAGTGTGTCCCGCTGCCGGCACTACGCTGACTTTGTCGTGGTTACTATACTGCGCTGCATATGTGTCGCACAGTATAGACCATTCCATTTAGCGCTCTCAGGGTGGCACCATTTTGTTCGACAGCCGCGCCCTCTCCATACATTCGTGAAATTCAGCGGGTTCGGCCGGGTAAAACGAGAGAGAGGGCACGCGCCCGACTCCGCTAGCAGACGACAAACCGGGAGGTTGCCATTCTCCATTTTTGGGCTGTATCGGCGCGCTGTACGGAACATCGAACTCTCGCTCGTGGCTGCCGTTGTGAAGTGGTTCGCGTTCTAAAATTAGTTATGTCTACTCCAAAATCAGCCTATAGCTCTCTGTTGTTCTATTTTGGTAAATGATCAACTAGCATATCTTTTTGTTCCGTTACTTAAAGAGCAGTTGAGTCAGCCGGCAGTACTACCCTCAACTACTGCGTGTATTGCGGCAGGAGAGCACGTTTTTATTTATGATTACAGACTTTCACTCATGGTCGTTAAAGGCCTACACCAGTACGAACTTAGTATAGTAAAAAAGGTACAGCAACCGGATTTACTTTTCGCCAGAGAGACCGGCCAATCTGACACAGTCTCCCCTATTTGTTTTTTTATTTGCACGCAGGTAACAGCGCAATTGGACCCTGTTAGTATTTTTATCTAGCATAGTTTTACACGATAACTGGCATACAAAAATCTGCGCATCCGCGCTTAAAATTCCAAAATGACGCGATATTAAACAGAGTTTGCACGCCAGCCGGATGCTAGGTATACAGCCATACAGCCCACTTGGCGGAGACGACGTGCGGAGTGAGAGGGGGAGGGCATTTTTTTCTCTCTATTACCCTCTCTGCTATGACCCTAATGGAACGGTCTATACATATTCCGTCGTTTGAACTACTTGCCGCATGCACAAGAAACTAACTGTCTCTAATAACAACATTCCTTTGGGTCAGTAAAATAGAAAAAAAAAAAAAAACATTCTCATAACCCAAAACTTAAGGCGACAAAAAAAATAATCGCCGATATTTTAATTTCATTTGAGGGTTCTAGGTGTGGCGATTGCTTTTATTTTGTCTTATTATAACCGTCCACATCCCACAACTTGTGCTGACAAAGGAGGTGTTCGCAGCGGGCAAGTATATTTGGCCACAAAAAAATCCCATCGGACGTTCGCCCACACCGCAATGCCGTAGCACTATAAGACGTCGGGAATCGTATTCCGCTTGTTACTCTAAAACCTTTTCTTTAAAGGATCACAAAAAAAAACGGAGTCTTAATGATCTCGACGCACGTAGAAATTATAGAGGACGTCAACACAACCAATGATTTACACAAAGATTCTGATGGGTGCTAATCAATGCCCGTTACATGAACAGGAATGTAAAATAAGCAGTTCGGCAACGGATGTTTAGCATAAAGGGGAAGGCTGCCCCACTCATAATCAATTGACGCGTGGCTTGCTGTAGCCTAAAAACGGTCGACCGCTTCCTTTGAAACGAGAGGCACGTTGAATATGCTGTACACGTTTTGTGCCTGTTTTCAAAACATAATGTCAACGAGAAGGTTCACAGAAGAGACAATAATAATTGTTTCGTTGTAAAATTTATGTGTAATGTGTGCTGCCGCAAGCGTTTTATATTTTAGTTATTTGACTTTATATATTAATTTGAACACCGCCCATTGTGCGCGATATTGTGTATGAACAAATTGTTCACCGAAAAAAAATATTAACATTTTTTTTCAGATTTTTTTACAATATAAAATTACATGAATGTATTTATTTCTTCTAGGTATAATTTGAACATGTCTTCTTGTAGAAAGGTTTGAATTTGGGCTTGTTGGTTGAACCTGTTTAGGGGTCTAAAGCGTTAAAATAACTACAGACGAGTAGAAGAGACACCGCCCAGACCGCCACTTACAACTCGTTTAATCTTGGAAAAAAGCACCCACACCAAAATCGGCTAGACAAACATCCCATTCACTTCCAATCTCCAATCATCACATTTGTTTTGCTTACACACTCTGCATCAGCGTGAATACAATAACTCCGATTCATACAGGGTGTATTGATAGCGCACTAACACAGGTACCGTCGTCACAATCTGGTGCGAGATGTGGGAGACATAGTCGATAGAGCCAACAGTGATAGACGCATTTTAGACTGGGTTTATACCCGTCCTCGACAAAGAAGGGGCGTTTCCTCAATAGACCTAACGTCGGGTAGGCTGTGTCCTTTTGTTTGAACCAACATCTTGACCTCTTGTTAGCGGACAAGAAGGGCGCGTTTGTCCTTGTTCCTGAGAGTGATTTTTTAGTTAAAAGCAAAGACGCTGTAGAAAAGAATTTTCAAGGAAATAAAGACGGTTTCTCTCACGAAATAAAAAAAAAGGCTGTTGAGCTTTGCCAGAGCTTGAGCCTAAACAGATTAAAAATGTCGATCATGTGGGCTAATGATCTTCACCTGAGGGTTCTTTTCACCGTGAAGACGGGTAAAGTGGACATGCCATTTAGGGCTGTTGTGACACAGAGGGGATCGTGGCAGATTCAGATGTCATCATACCTCTAGCGTCACCTTTCGCAGCTCCAGTTGAACAATCCTAATTCAGGGTGATCAATTTAGAAAGTGTGGTGGAGTTTCTGGGGATGTTTAAACCTGGTGCGTGGGATACTGTATCATTTGGCATCGAAAACCTTTTTTTATTACATCCCAAATGACGGCCTCTTTGAAGATATTCATGAGACAATAGATGTGTTTGGGTATGTTCAGTTTCAAAATCAATGTGGGATTTTGCGATGAAAGTTTTTAAAGTTGCTAGTCTTTTATTTGGAATCCACGAATATTGTTTTTAGATACGTACAACTTGTGCAGAAAAAGCGAGTTTGTATTAGGGCGAGTGTGGCTCCAGTGTTTAGTGATTTGTACTTAGCCAAGTGTGATAGGGAAAATAAGGGTAGACTGGAGGCAGACGTCGTTCGAGTCTTCAGATTTGTAGACAACTACCTTGTTCTTTTCCGTTCAAAAGTAGATACTATAACGGCAATGTTTGTATCAGATACGTTAGAGATTTTTCTTACTAGAGCCTCGGGCGCGTGTTTCATAAGTGAGAACCCGATGGAGGCTGCACTGATCTGAAGTTGGAACTTCTGCCGTCGCACGTATGTTTGGCTTACTGTCCTAGGGCAAATAATGGTGTTTTAACCTATGACTTTGACCACTCCAAGATGAATAATGGGGGTATTGCAACGACTTGCTTGATCGCGTCCTTAACGGAGTCCTGCCCGCACAAGGAAGTCGATCGCTTGGAGTTACAGGCAGGACTCTAAAGTACCTAGGTACAAATAGTTTGAAATCGGTATCAAGGAACGTTTGCAGTACCTGAGGAGCAAACCTAGGTACTTTCATTTCTTGGTATCTGTATCTCGATTTTTTGTACATCTTCCAATAACTTATAACTAAGTGAAGATACGTTTTGCAGGTACTTTTCTACTCAATTCGCTAAAATTGTAGATTCTACAAATCTTGAAGTATTAACACACTACCATGTGCCGTGACTAACGTTGAGTCGGGTACGACCTGGGAGGCACTGACTTGATCGCACGGCGTTTTAGTTAACGAAGCCCTGCCCATGATGTTTCATCAAACGATACTTTAGCGAATTGCAGCGTTCATTTGAGCGAACGGTGAATTAGCGATGCCGTTCTAGCGACATCAATTTATCGAATCGCTTCAGAACTCCATTAAGAAAGAATAGCGACCTGCTTCCTTCACCTCAAACCGAAATCGACTCAACTGCTTGTTTAAAGTCCCTGCGACAGCTATACAAGGGAGGAGACAGATTGAAAGATGTGCACAGTTTCTGTTAAATACCCTGTATTCGGGAAACGTGGCGCACTCTCTTCCCTCCTCCTAAACTGCGATCGAAGACGTCAGATAAACACTTCGAAAAGGTCCTCATTCTAAAGTCTTAAGTCTTAAGCGAAAAAGATAACGTGTCCTGAAACGCTCATGTGAATGCGGTTTTTTTTTTCATTTCTCACACTGACCCCAATAAAGCACATTTAGCAAACTCGTTTTTGTGTGCATCCTTAGTATAAAAAACTTTACTTCCAATATATTCTGACAAATTTGGGGAAAATAAATAGAGTATCTTTGAAGTAACTGTACCTTTACCTAGGTACATGTTTAAGCGAATACCTAGGTATGTACCTAGGTACCTTTTCGTTTGATTAACTCTAAATGTTTCTTAGGTGCATTTTTGAAGTAATGTTACAACCCTGGTTACAGGTGAGGAAACTGGAGGAGAGAGGATTCCCCTTTGGACTCATTAGGGGGTAATAGAGGGCTTGTTAGGGAAGTTTCGCGTAGGAGAGAATAGGGCGGAGAGGGTCAAGCCAGCTAAGAGACCAGTGGTGATTGCGTATGTACATCATAATAGACATAACATAAAAAGGTGGGGAAAAAAACGTGGCATTTGGGCTCTCCTCCCAGATCCACGAAACTTGAGCAAGTTATGTGGGTGGGTGGAACGGGGAGATACACCGGAAAATATGTGTCAAAAAAGCCCGCGAAAAAGTACGTTAGCTGCAAAGTGGGTGTTGTGTACAGAATCGCTCAGTCTTGAGAGAAGGTGGACGTGAGGCAGTCGGGGAGATGCGTGAACGATAGGCAGAGGGAACATGCCCTGTCGTTGAGGTCAGCACCTCTGGTAATTTAGCAGTACATTGTAATAGGTGTAAATTTAGAGCCTATTACGACAAAACCGTTATCTTGGCACGAAACAAGAATACGAAGACAAGGGAGAAAATGGAAGCGTTTTTTTTTTTTAATTTCATATTGTGATAAAGTTACATGTTTTAGTTCCCCATCAGTAGCCCTGTATGAATCGGAGCTACCGTATCTACGATCATTAACAGTATAAAAGCAGAACATGTGATGAGTGGCGACTGGAAGTGAATGGGATCTGTGTCTTGTTGGCTTCGCGGTGGGTGTGTTTTTCCCAGGATTGAACCAGTTGTTTTAACCCCTGAAAATGTCTTCTCTTTAGAAGGAATAAGCGCATGATGGGGGTATGATTGCCTTGTGATATGTAACTGTATTGTTAATTACTCCGTGAGACCAAGTATAGTGTAGAGCTCTAGTTGTTTTCCGGAATATTCTAACAACTTTATTAATTGATCACTAGGTGCTACCATAGTGGGAACGATTGCAATTAAATGAATGCGTCTGTGATCGTATTTGTGCGGCTCTAAATACATACACAAGCAATTTAATTGACGTATGAGCACCGTCACGAATAATGTTAGAGCCGCGTATTCATGACCGCACTCAAGCTCCGCCGACCCCAGCAACTATGCACACTGTCATGAATAAAACTGCAGAAAGGAGTTCCAGTTGACCCGACTAAAGCTGGAGCATTTTACATTCTATAATGCTTCGACGTATCGTTAGCACAGGGCGTGCACGCTAAGCCAAAGCACTGTGGAAGGACACGGGCGCGGGTTGGAGGCCTCACATTTGAAAGGGATGCCCTGCCGTTATCATCTACTCGGTTGTTACAGAGCATTAAAACCTTTTTTCGTTGCCATTTGAATTGTCGATGTGTTGCGCGACGATCTCATTCCTTGTTCTTCAGCGAAAAGATTCCCGAGGATTGCTTCTGAGTTCATTAACTTGTTCAGGTGAGCTCCTTTGCGTTCTTGAACCGTGGGTTTTCTAACAGCGGAGCGGGCAAGTCACAAACTCAGAAACAAAGCACTGGTGTTTGCCATAAATGAAATGCAACGTTGTGTCATATTCTTACATATTCATTTGAACATTATGTCGGCCTACAGAAATTTACATGGGTTGTGTTTTGGCAAGTATGGACACTTTTGAATATATAGATTGTGTGGATGCCCTTTTTTAAATCATGGAGGACGCTTAAGCTTGTTTTAAGTTTTGAACCCGGGCCCGGTTCGCAACACCATCTCATTTGCCTGGCCAGTAGCGTGTCCGGATCGCAACTAAAGGGTCGTGGGTTCGAATCCCGACTAAAATTCATGGAATTTTTGGTAATGGAATTTCGCATTAGATGTCAGTTTTCAAGCACTGTCATTTCACGCGTGACGTCACGTTTCACGCGAGCGTTTAAGTTGTTTGAAATTCCCGCGCGAGGTCATGTGGCTATGACGTCATGACAGCAGCGTCCAATCAGAGTTTTCCCGTCATGCCATTGACGCCGGCTTTTCTGGGACACGAGCTCCTTAACGCTATCGCGTTAAAGGCTATTAGGGAGTTTTCGTAGATGGTTTTTGCGTCCCGCAACGCCCTCCGCAAACCGCTACGATAGCCGAAATTCTACAGTCAAGGCTATCGGCACGCAGGCGCAGTAGCGGCTTCTTCGTTGCGGAGGGCTTATCGGAGGGGGAAACGCGGTCTACGAAAACTCCCTATTTTCATGAAGGGGGAATCTGGGGAGAGGTATCCGTGATATAACAACGCCGTGAAAACTCCCTCTTCGTCTTCGTCACTCACACGGATGAGATGCCGGTGGAAGAGGTGTGTGCGGTAGCAGGCGAATTCCAATTTTAACCCTATTCGCCCTACAGCAGACGAATTTAACTGTTTCCACACATGACGCCAACACTTATTGGCGAGGAGATCTATCGATAGGGGGCGTTTTTTTCAGTTTGTTTTTCAGAAAGCTTGATGGTTACTCAACTCAAGGCTTGTGGAATGGATCTTTTTACGTCTTACACCTCGATCGAGCGCAGGCATAGATCGGAGGCGAGTGCGGCGTCAACGTTCGCCTAAAAATCGTTTTAGATCAGCGTTCAATTGATTTAACACGAGCCCCGGACGAACGCTGACACAGCGTTTTTCTACGTCAGCCCAGCATTGCGTCATAAACACAACCGGTACATTCATATTGCTTCCTGCATGAGTTCAGTTCTCAACTTCGCGTATAAGGGCGCGGCGGTTGAATTATCTCCCTAATATCGACAAAATAGGGTAAAGTTGCTCGAACAATCCTTCCACTGCAATCGCCGTGGAGTGACGCCAAAAGGCTGCATCTCAAAAGCGTTACGTTTTCTTCGCGTAGTACGAGCTTAGTGGATAACGAAATCTCTCGAATCTCTCCCTCGTGTAAACGTTCCCCCGCCCTCCCCTCCAAAAAAAAAAAAGAAGAAAAAACAATTTTTGGCGAGCAATGAAAGAGAGTGTACGCATACTTATGATTAAAAATAAATTTGCGGGATTACGTTGTAAATATTATTGGTGGACCTCCCTTTTTTCAACAATTTTTGTCCACGTTACGTCCGTTTCACGTGGTTAAGGACTGGTAAATATTGAATTTACATTTCAACGTTAAACTTGCTAATCGAAATGGCTGCTGGAGGAGATCGGCCACGGCCCCTCAGTCATGTTGCTTTGTCAAGCAATGATTTACACCAATAACGAGTCCCTCTGCTCGCGCTGGTTGAGAAATGATAAAAAATACATATGTATATATATATTTTTCACTTGTGCATGTATACACTCATTCAGGTATATACTCATCACATCATCATCTTCACTAGACACGACACCGCGGGCCTCCATGGTACGGGCTGCTGTCTTTCCACCGTGCCGCGGCTCTCCAGAGCCAACTAAATAAAGACAAAAGAATAAAGACTATTGGTGGAATGAATTCATCTACGATCTCATTTATGCCGCTTGAAAGTGGTATTCTTAAATGGTGCGCTCTGTAGTCCAACGAAAAGTAGAAGTAGAGGAAGCTGCCGACATAGCGAGCAATTCAGAAAATTTCATAATCTGCAGCAGTGTTGTTCAAAACTCGTTGGGTCGTTTTGATCGAAACTGGGCTCGAATCTGGACTGGGCGGGGTTGTTTTACTCGAACCTCGCGCTATTTCGCTTGATTTATTGCTGTTATTAAAACAACGAAGCCTACCTATAGACCCAGCCGGTATTATTAACGTTTTATGCCAGGTATTATCCACGTGAGACAAAAAGCATAGTCCCAACTTGCACTGCAATTAAACTGCCTGGCTTCGTGGTGCGCAACTCATTAAAAAATTGCTCTTACATTTACGCTAGAATTTTTTTGCGCGCTGCAAACTCTAGTCGGAGATGAAGAAGAAGAAATTTATGACGAAAATGCACATAATTAGCGAGCAATGTTTAACGGTGTAAACGAGCCGGTGTATTTCAAACTGTGAGCAGGACACATAACATATTTGAGAAAAACAGTGTAGCATACACTCAACGAATGTCAACTTGGTGTATTTGTTTGTTTTACTATTTATTTGATCAGGTGGTCTTGAATATGGTTGTGTTTGTAACGGAGAAAACAAACACTGAAAACTTTTTTTGAGATTACATTTTACCTGGTTTTATAATCGCATTTAATCTACGAGATATGCCTGTTGACGTAGAGCGTTTAAACACAATTGAAGAGCAAGGTTTATATTACAATACTGCGCTGGAGAGGCCATGCATATTTGAATGTCTATCTACTCACACGTTTTCTTTTTCGGTAAATTTGTGTCGAGACTTAATTGGAAGTGTTTTGCGCTTTCCTTTAGGATTATGAAAACTATTTGTCTTAAAGAGACGTGAACGTCCTCGGCCCAGGGCTTCGTTTTCACGGCAAAACGTAAATAATTAACTTAATTTGGGCGGACAGGTACCGCATCAGGATACTGCACCAGAGGTCTCTGGTTCGAAGCCGGCCAAGCTTCCTTGGGGGGTCACGTGACCTCGAGGAGTTGGGGAGTCGGGGGGGGGGGGGGGGTCACGTGACCTCGGGGGGGGGGGGGGGGGGGTCGGGGAGCCACGTGACCACAGGTAGGGGGGGTCGGGGGGTCACGTGACCTCAGGTAGGGGGTCACGTGCCCTCGGGGTGTCACGTGACATCGAAGGGGGTCACGTGACCCCCCTCTTCGAGGTCACCGAAGGTACCGGAGGTCCTCCCGAGGTCCTCCCGAAGGAACCCGAGGTCCTCCGGAGGTCCTCGAGGGGTGGGGGGTCTCGCATTTACGCCGACGCCGCTCAAGCCGGAAACAGGCGCCTAAGAACTGGGTCGCTAAACTCGTCAAGCACAACTTTGTGCCCGAAGTTTGCGGAACGCGCTAATTGGACTCTCGCGACGCTGACGTCGCGCCGAGCGAGGTGTCAATCATTCGAACGCTCATTTCTTTGAGACAGGCAGAATGTAGCAAAGTTCATCGAGGCGCGCGTGCGGCGCTTGAGGGGCGCGAAGGAACCCGAACCCCGCTGATTGAACGGCTTCGCCGATGACGTAGCGCCCATTTGTCCCTACATCCCTACGCCAAGCTAAAATTAATGCTTTACAGATTGTCCCTAGGCGACCTGCTGACGCTCAAAATCCGTCCGAGGTTTGTGTAAAAAAGAAACCTCGTTTGTCGAAGTTGTCGCTGACGTCAAAGTGACGTTTCCGAACTTAGCGAGAGCCGTGGTTTGAGCTCGAGATCTTCGCTTCGGATCGAGGCGAAGTTAAACTTTGTCAACATGGCGGTGCCGTACGCTGCGGCCGAGCTTATCTTCCGCCACCGTCGGCGTCGCTACTGAGACCACCGGGGACGCCTTTCAACTCTCCGACGACGACTTTCGGCGACAGTACCGGCTATCGAAAGCCGTTGTGCGTTGACTCTGCGACGAGCTTCGTTCGGCGCCCGGACTTCGAGGCGGCGGACAATCGCGTCTACCATGACCGTGGAACCACAAGTTCTTTGCGCGCTCCGGTTCTTCGAAACCGGTAGCTTTCAAGGCATGGTGGCGACTGACGAGCACCTGTCAGTCTCCCGCATGACTGTGAGCCGGGCTGTCAGAGTTTTTGCGGCTGCCATCGTTTTTTTTTTGTTTTTTTTTCTGCAATATCCGAAGAGGTACTAATAAGATGGTAAACAATTCAGAATGTTGGAAAACAAACAAGAGCCGGGATAATTCTTGGGTAGGTTCGAGTCTCCCGGCAGCCGGCAGAATTATTTCCCCGAAATTTTACTGGCAGTCGTCACTCATTGGCGGTCAAATCAGTTCATCGAACGACGTGTCATCGACAGACCGTTTCATCGGCACGCGATGTAATCACATGAAGGAGATTTTCTTCCGTTAGAGGTATATACAAATTAAACATTTTCACACCTTTATACATGTAAGTGGGGTTCCAATAACTAACCCCCTAATAAGTGTAGTAATAGACCTTATAAAAAAATGTAAACCTCACACCTTTAAAAATGTGTGATATTTTAAACACGTTTCTTAAAACGTGTGATAATGACACCTTTTTATAAAGATGTAAAACTACAATACCCCTTCTCGTCAGACACGTAGCTAGGGGGGGGGGGCATAAGGCCCGCCCCCCCCCCCCGAAATCTTCCATTTTGCTGGGGCCTCCTCTGCCCCCTCCCCCTCATATTGCACTTTGTCATGGGCGCCCCCCCCCCCCCCCCCTAAAACAAAATCCTGGCTACGTGCCTCCTTCTCGTCAAGGTGTAATTACCACAGTACATTCCTTTCTTGGGGTGTACACAGTGGCCCGGGACCCAATAAAATGACTGAAAAATTAAATTACACAAACGAGTCACCGAAACAACACGTTGCTTCTTGGCGAGTGTCGAGGCAACTTCGGCCGAAAACCGGCTTCAATATTGGCCGGATGTACGGTTTTGCGCCTCGTCCCGACATCCGGCAGGTATGGGTGTACCGATGCAAATAAACGATTTATGTCTAATAGCACTGGCACCACTGATCTCTTATTAGGCTGGATCGCGGATAGAGGCTTGTATTGCTGGGGTCGAGCGGCACCACCGGCAGCCATCGCTTGACACGATCTAATGCATGCTATAGGAGAAACGGGAAAACTCAATTTTATTACGTTAGTAGGTTGTTCTCGATCATGAAACTTCTATCGTGTTTCCGCAAATAACAGTTAATATTGTGGGCAAGAATATTAAACGCGTTAGAATACCAATCTTGTTTAAATAAACGTTGTGTGGTTGAGGGTCGAGGGCGACTTTGTTGGGCGTATGTGTTTAATGAGACAAGGGCTACCGAGAGTTATTGTGGTGTCATCCGTGATCTCAGAGTCATCAGAGCTCAGCAAACGATAAGTTGGAAGGCCTTTACTGGGGAAATTCGCATCGTTTTAACCGCTTGTACATAGTACTTCATGGTGAAAGATTTTTCTTTGAACTGCTGTGAGGGCTTCCGTGACAAACTGAAACTCGGAGCGTGCCGTTCAGTCGCTGAACGTGCCGTTTATTTAGCAACCGAAGCAAGCGACATCAGTAAAGTCGGTGGTTCTCCGGCCCATTTTTTTTAAATCAATGTTTGAACGTTTGACGAATGTCTAGTTGATCTCCAAGCACCCGACATAATCATCGCAGCACGTCATAAAATACTCGCCCTCGAGCACCGCGTACAAGCTTCCTATTTTTGCGTGTTTCTCCCTTAGACTTTCGTGTATTGCCTCATGGTGTAATACGCCAAAACAACAAGGACGAAAACGAAGGGAGAACTAGACAGGACGCGGCGTATTGCCTGTTGTCAAGCAATGGCCGCCGGTGAGGCCAGTGACGGGCTCCCGATCCGCGGGTGCAATGCACTCCGCGGGTGCATTGCACCCGCGGAGTGCTGCACGGAGAACAGGCCCCGGACGAACTTGCCGAATGCACCTAGTGCAGACTGATGCTGTCGCCATAGATGTTGTAGAAAAGTGCCGACCTCAAACCGGAACTAGCGCCTTTTTGTTCGACGTGATGGGTGGGAATGCGGGAGCGCAGTCGCTGCCATCGTTTATCTATAAACGTTGGTTGCTGCAACGTGTCACTTATATTTGCGATGATTTCCAATTAAGGAACTCGGCTGTCAGAGATATCTACAGACGGCGTAAGTTTCCGAACCCAGCTGACTGCAAAACAGCATGCACTTGAGAAAATTTATGGCAATGTACGCGCAAAAGCTTGCTTCGTTTTAAGCATAGTATTATGAGGGAACCACTGAAAGGATACTGCTTAAATCTAGTTCTTTGGAACATCTAGCAATACGTTTCGTAAGACTTTTTTTTATTTCCCTGGTGAGGGCATTGAGAACGAGAGCTTTCTCAAACAAAATACGACGGGGCAAGATAGCTGCCGTTCAAATATGACTGTGCTTGAGCCTCGGGCAACGTCTCCATGTTTAGCCTTCCCGGACGCTGAGTGAATGGAGAGAGAAGTAGGCGTTTATTAAAACAGTGATGTCATCCAGCGCCTTGTGCTGGTTTGCTACACTGTGTAATGAACGGAATAAAGAAAAAAAAACAGAAAGGAGTAGAGAAAGGTAAGAAAACAAAATTAATATAAAGGAAGAATAAGAAAATATAAAAAAATGATACAAGGGAAAAATTAAAATAAATGTAGATGTGAGTGTTTCAATGGCAAGCGTCATTTACCACTTCAGTTCACTTTAGAACACTACAGCCTATGCTGTAAACGAGTATTCTTCAAAAACTTTAGGAGAGCTTCTGTGGCCTTATAACCGTCAGAAGATGTCATCCAGGGACCAAACACGATGTCGATGCTTATTTGTTCTTCCTCTTTGATGTTGAGCTGTTTCTTCATTGACTGCCTTTCATGGCTGTACTCCTCGCATTCGCAGACTACGTGTTGGATGTTATGGACGCCGCCGCACGATGCACATTCAGGAGACTGAGCCTTTCCGATTTTGTGAAGGTAGCTGTTGGTGTACGCAACTTTAAGCCGCAAGCGGTGTAGCACGGTCTCCGTTGGTCTTGGTAAACCTCGTGGAGCCCGAAACTGTAGCTTAGGATCGATATTGTAAAGGTATCTGTAGTGGTATTGAGGGTTTTCCCAAAGAGACAATGTTATTTCTTTGCCGATGTTTCTGATCATGCTATTTGCATCTGGTCTTGAGAATGGAATAGAGACAATAATAATGCTTTCGTGGGCATCTCTAGCAGCTCTGTCGGCAAGAACATTTCCGGTTATACCGGAGTGGGCAGGAACCCACTGTAAAATAAAATGGTGTCCTTGGCACGAAGCTTGGCGAGCTGCTTCCAAAATATCTTGTGCAAGTTGTAGATATGGGCTACTTTTTTTCATCGAGGAGAGGGTGTAGAGAGCGGGCTTCGAGTCAACAAATATTGCCCAAAATTTAGGTTTTTCAGTTCCCGCTTGTGTCACTGCTTCTCGAATCGCCGCGAGCTCTGTCGCCGTTGATGAGGTGACGTGGCTCAGCTTTGCTTTTATGGATGTTCTCATAGAAGGAATGTAGACTCCCAGAGCCGATGATGACGTCATTGTAGAGCCATCAGTGTAGATGTGGTGGAATGAGTTGTATGATTTATTGATGTATTCAAGAGCAATCTGGGTGATCACAGGCGCAGGCATCTTTGTTTTCGAAGTGATCCCTGGGATACTTGTTCTGATTTCTAAGTGGGGGTACTTCCACGGTGGATATCTTGGAATTGCAGCCGCTTCAAATGATCTGGGAATATAATCCTCCAAAAGCGTAATTACTTGGGCAAATCCTGAGGATGGTCTCTCTGTTGAAATATTTACTAGATGATGTTTATGTATTCGAGTTTTGTGACGAAGATGAGCTCGCAACGTTTCCTGTGTCCTTAAAATGGCGGGCGAAACTGCTCGTGCTTCAGCCAGAGTTCCCACATTCGATGTGCATTTCGGCAGTCCTAAGCAAGCTCGAAGAGCTTGTGCTTGGGCACTTTCTAATTCTTTAAGAAGAGACCGGGATACATTATGGATAACAGGAAGACTGTAGCGCATAAGGCCGAGAAACAGAGCATTGTATAGGGCCATTAGCGCAGGGACAGAACATCCCCATTTAGTCCCACTAATCATTCTGATTATATCGATAAACGAGGTCAGTTTTTTCTTTAGGCGCTTTATGTGGGGGCTCCATGTCAGTTGCCTGTCGAGAGTGACACCCAGAAATGTGTGTTCAGTGACGTATGGAATTGGTTTTCCATCGATCACGATTGGGTATTTGTCCGTGTGTTTTCTGCTGAATGCCATCACCGCTGATTTTTCCGGTGATATATGCAGACCCCGCTCGTGGAGGTAGCGTGCTGTGATGTTTATTGCTTTCTGTAGTCTTGCTTTGTTTATGTAGAGAGACCTACTGCACGCCCAGAAACAGATATCATCAGCGTATATGGATACGTGAACGGTTTTCGGAAGTATTTAAGGAGGCCTATTAGAGAAATGCTAAAAAGCATGGGGCTAAGGACCCCCCCTTGCGGTACTCCCCTCTTGATTTCGTGAAAAACAGTGTTGCCCTCCGGCGTCGATATGTACACTTGTCTCTCTTTAAGGTAACTTGCAATCCACGTATATATGCGTCCTCCATAGCCAATGGCACCCAAATCGTGAAGAATGGCCTTATGTTCTACAGTATCGAATGCCGATTTTATGTCCACGAATACAGCTGTTGTTATCTTGTTGACACTCTTCGTTTGTTCAATGCTTGTCACTAAATCAATAACATTGTCGATGCTGCTTCTTCCGCGTCGAAATCCATTCATGGGCGAAGGATATAATCCTCTATTTTCTAGATCCCATTCCATACGGGCTAGCACCATTCGTTCCATTACTTTGCTCATGCAACTTGTTAATGCAATTGGACGATACGAATTAATATCTAGGGGAAACTTTCCAGGTTTGAGGATTGGCAACACACGAGCAATTTTCCATTGCCTCGGTATAATTCCCGTTTCCCATGAGGAGTTAAATGCCTTTAACAAGAAGGTTCTAGCCGCTTCCCCCAGGTGACGTAAGGCTGAGTATCGTATTCCATCCGTGCCCGGGGACGACTTGACGTTAGAGGCAAATAGTGCCATATCAAGTTCTTTTAAAGTAAAATATGCTTCAACAGCCTTGCATACACTTACGGATGGGTGGTCATCCGTCGTATTCACTCCGCAGTCGATAAGAGTAGAGCAGGAGGTGATCTTGACACAGAATTCCTCGGCTATGGTTACTGCTGAGACTTGGTGGCCCAAAGCGATGGCCCGGAATGGACGAACTTGCTGCGGCCTCACGCGCAAGCTTCGCATCATGGGCCATATGCGAGTAACTGGCTTTCTGGGATCAAGGCCGGCACTAAGAGACCTCCAGCGTTTTTTGGAAAGCTTGTCCAGGTGTCTTATAACGCGCTTTTGTGCTCTCCTAGAAGCCCTGACATCCTCAGCTCTCTTAGTTTTTCTTGCCCTGCGTTCGGCCCGCCGGCGGATGGCACGCAGTCGTTCGTATTCTCCATCAATAGCTGTCGGGGGGTTTGTCATATTGACTGTTTTGGTCGCTTCGGAGGTTGAAGAGTTGATGGCCGCAACAAATCCTTCTGTCTCAGTTAGTGTAGTACAGGCGGACTCCATTTTTGTTTTGAAGATATCCCAGTCAGTATAATGCATTGTAGTACGCCTCTTCAAGCAATGCAATCCTTGAAACGTTGTGTAAGTCGGCACGTGGTCACTACCATGAGTTTCAATATCAGCGAACCACCTGGCTCCCTCAGCGAGACATGAAGACACGAACGATAAATCTAGAGAGCTACTCGTAGATGCACCTCTGAAATACGTCGGACTGCCGTCGTTAAGAATTGCAAGGTCATATTTTACTGTAAGGTCAAATAAGGCTTGCCCTCGAGCATTATTTTTTCTGCTTCCCCATAATGAGTGATGGCTATTGAAATCTCCTGTCAGAAAGTGGGGTGATGGGGTTTGCTGTAAAATTGTATCCAGCCTCTGAATGTCCAAGGCTGCTCGAGGAGGTATATAGCTAGCAATAAGTGTGAACGAAATGTCTTCTATCTTAACAGTCGCAGCGATATACTCATTTGTCGGGTGCGACGGAATATCGTGTTGAATATAGGTCAGGTCCTTTCGAATGCCGACCAAAACTCGGCTAAGACCAGTTGTTCTGTGGGAATGAGAAAGCTCGTACCCTGATAGTCTGATGCTGTGCTTCACTCGCGACTCTGATATTGCGATAATAGGAACAGGATATTTGAATATGAATTGTCTAAAGTCCGAAAGTCGATTTCGAAGGCCTCTCGCATTCCATTGAAGGACGGTGGCATCTCTACGAAGCTTGTCTATTGACACCAGATCATAACAAGCGGAAGTATAGCATCTAATACGGTTAATAGCGCTTGGGCTGTAGGAGAATCCCATGACCGAAGAATATTACGGACAGCGTTGGTGATGGTTTGGAGTTTGACCCCGGACATAGGTGGTTGCTCCCTGGTTGATGCACTTGACTGGTCCCTCCTGGGCTGCCTATTTTCTTTATCTTCTACACGCGAAGTTGATGCAGATCCAGAAAGTGCTGGAAATTCTTTGTTATCCTTTAGCTGCAAAGTAGGAGCTGTAGCCTCTGTAGATTTTGAATAGGTCTTGCCTTTTCTCACGCTGGATAGCTGCGTTGATGGGGAATCTCGTTGAGAACGAAGATCGTGAGCTGCGACGTCGTGTCTTGCTTGGTTGGCTGCTGTCCTGGCATGGCCAGTGGACATCTGATCTTGTGTAGACCGTAGAGCCTCTTTTGCTGAGGTGTAACCAACCTTGGCTTCGCTCTTGTACCTGTATATTTTCTGCTCTCTTTTGTATGCCGGGCACAAACGAGATGTAGAGTCGTGTGCTTTGTTGCAGTTCATGCAGAGTGGGTCTTCCGCTTCGCACTTGGTGCGATCATGGGGACCCCCGCAGCGACCGCATCGCAATTCCCTAGTACAGGCGGTTCGAACGTGCCCAAAACGGTTACATTTGGAGCATTGACGTGGTTTCTCGATGTACGGTTGTGTCTTGTATCTTGTGTATCCGATTGTAACGTACTCTGGTAGAGTGTCCGTGCTAAAGACGAGCTTGACGGTCTCGGATTTACCCAGTCGTCGGATGGAGATAACAGGTGCAGTAGTGCGTACTGCCAGTTGAAGTTCGACCTCGGTGAGGTCTGCTGGTACTTCGTAGATCACCCCGGCCGCCGATTCTCGTGGAAGCGGTTCGTAGGCCAGGACAGCGATCCCGTCTAGTGTGGTCAGTGCAAGGAGCGCTTTCGTAGCGTCTCTATTTCTGGTGTCAATTGCCAGTACATTTAGTCTTCGGTTTGGCCTAACCAGGATCACCCCGTCTGGAGCAGTCATGTCCAGTTTTTCTTGAATTTTCTTCGGGTTAATGGTGGCGATCACTTTGTCTGGATCCTTGGGTCTGACTATCACCGTGAGGTGGGGATCAGTACGATTCATAGTCTTGACCGTCTTGTCGCTTGACTCCGAACTAGTTGAGGCTTTGCGTCTCTTTCGGTTCTGAACAAGCTGAAAAGGTGCCGAGTTGGTGTCCAGCTCGTCAGAGATGCTCTCATAGTAAGAGACTGTGCTTGAAGCGCTTGACGTACCCAATGATGGCCGCTCAGCCTGTCCATCCAGTTCCATTTCGATCGACGGTGAGCCTTGGCCGGCGGGATGGCCCGCCTCAGCCATGGTCGGTGACCGTTGCGTCAATAGCGAGGATGGTATGGTTTTTACCTTGAATTAGCAGCGGAAATCTTGAATAAAGACACAATATAGCAGGAGAACCTCGATAGCAGCCAAGGTAAATCCGACTTCTTCTTCTTTTTTTCGCTGAGTGAATGCGTCACAGGTTTCTGCTGTGGGAGCTTTGTCGAAAAATGTTCCACTTTTCACCTGCACACAGATGATGCGAGATCTCGCGGCCTCTGTGTTTGTCCTGGGCCTTTCATTACACACTGCTAGGTTTCAGCGTCTGTACGGCAACAAAGCGACCCAAATTTTGCAAATAAAACACGGGTCGTCGATTCCTCCCTTCGTGGAATATCAGACGCTTACAATTCAAGCTCGCGTTTGAGTTTGCGGCCCGCGGGACGCGATTTCGAGCAGAATACCAACTTTTTCTTTCAGCTCCGCTGTGCGAATGCCGCCTCGTAGCAGACGAACTCCCGTCGTCTGCTCTCGCTCCTCAACTGGGCGAGGCAAAGTTACGACCCTCCCTGGCCGTAACTTTACCTGCCGCTTCTACAGTATAAAGGGCCGGTCAATTGGACTCCAGTTGAAAGTCCCTGCAGTCAGTTTCTGCGAGCGAAATTAGGCTTTTGTGCTTGAAGCGATACGGATTTCTCCGCCATTAGACAGGGACGCCAGGTACTTCCTTGTTCCCATGGAGCTGGTCACGTGACAGAAAAATCCCTCTTGGCCGCAGCCGCGGCCGCGTCCGCAAGATGAGCAAACCGGCCCTGCTGGGCTTTCCGGTCAGTGCTTTGTCGCCGATACAGCGCAGAACACATTCCAAGACCCAGCGCCACAATACAAGAAAGCGTTAAGTTGTTACAGCGAACTTTCCGATTGCCCTTAGTGAGCAGCATTGAAGCAGTGTGCTGACATTGCGAGAACAATTTGTCGAACTTGCGTTCCTGTAACTATTTCCCCAAAGCCATACCATTCGTAGTTTTTTGTGTGTAAATGTAATTAGTGTGTTTTCATCTTGGCATATTGTTTTCTAATATTACGCTGTTTTCTACTTCAAACTGGTCTCGTCTTTCTTAATTCACGTACCTGATACACACGATTCCTCACAATTGGCGTCCGCGACAGGATGCGACCGTTTGAATCTTGTGGTGCATAACAGTAGAAATGGAGACGAGGGAAATCATATCTCTGGGCCAAGCGCTAGGTCACGCAGGAGACGACTTAAACAAATGGGTAGAGGCGGAACGAGCGCGTGAATGGGACGCGAAGGTAGCGGAAAGAGAAGCGACAAAAGAAAGACTAGACGCCGAACGCGCGCAGGGTTCTTTTGAGCAGGAAACTCTCCAGCTAAAACTTCGCTTGCCAGAGGCTGCAATCCCAACAGCATCCTCCGCCGCGGGAGACAACGGTACAGGTTCAGAGCCGTCGTTCATGATCAACCCGCATAAGCTAATCCCAGCAATTGACGACAAACGCAATGATTTGAACGCGCACCTCAAACGGTTCGAACACATCGTCGTTGCGCACAGCTGGCCAAAGGAAAAATGAGCCACTGCTTTGAGTATGTGTCTAGGCGGGGAGGCATTAAAGGTTTTCGGACGATTATCAACGGAGGATTCAAAGAAATATGATCAGGCCAAGCTCGCGCTACTCCAACGCTTTCGCTTCACAGTGGAAGGCTACCGTGAAAAGTTTCGCGAGGGCAAACCCCGTGACGGTGAAACTGGAAAGCAGTACGCCGCGCGACCCTCCAGTTTTTTCGATCGCTGGATGGAAATGTCCAAAACGGCCACAAACTTCGAGAGTGTACGAGACATCGTTGTCGGAGAACTGTTCCCCAACAAGTGCCACAGCCAGTTCGCGTTATTTTTGTGCGAGAGGAACTGTAAAACACTCAGTGTATTGGCCGAGGCGGCAGACCAATATCTCGAGGCGCAACGTCAGCGAAACTTGCTGTTGTTCAGGAAAGCGCCGGAATCAGAGAAATCGAAGGACGAGAGTGGAGAAGCAACTAAGAAGCCTCAAATCAGATGTCTCGTTTGTGACGAAAAGCGACACAGAGCATCCGACTGTCGCTCAAAGCCTAGGCCACAGTACTGCGTCTACTGCCGTCGGCCAGGCCATGATTTGAAGACCTGTAGGAAGAAGAGTAACGATTCAAGAGAAGCTTCTTCGTGTGTATCTCCCAAGAACTTACGCCGGGAGACACAAACCTAAGGAAAAAAAGGCAGCCAAAGAGGTTGCAGATGTTGCCCGAAGGAGGACGATTGAAACGTACGACATGCCTGTCGTTGAAGGTGAACTGTTAGGACAGGCTGTTTCGGTTTTAAGAGACACTGGGAGCAACACCTTGATCGTGCGCCGCTCGCTTGTCCCAGAAGCAGCACTTACGGGGTCGAAAGCTACTCTTCTGTTGGTAGACGGCACCCAACTGAAGGTTCCAGAAGCCAAGGTCGACATCGCTTCACCATATTTCAAGTGTACCGCGATCGTGAAATGCCTAGAGGCACCGCTTTATGACGTCATAGTGGGAAATGTTCCCGGCTCGCACGAGGCCACTTGTGCCGACCCATACTAGAGGGGATCGTCCAAAATTGCTGAACTTCCGACGTGTAACGACAAAGTCGGCAGTGAGACTCAAGGTCATGAACCGGCCTTAGTTTTGGCGGGACTAAGTTCTCCTGCTCAACGTCGCAGTGCTCCGTTGTAGACATCGGTTCCCTACAAATGACGAAGAAGACATTTCAAGAAGAGCAAGGAAAAGATGCAACTTTGCAAGGTTGCTGGGCAAAAGTAGGAAAAGTATTTCCTGGCAAGGGGGACACCTCACACACGTTCAAAGTGGACAAGGGAATCTTGTTCCGCTGTTATCAGCTTTCACCAGGCAAGATCTTGAAGCAGGCGGTACAGCCTAAAGTTCTGCGGGATCAGGCATTAAACATGACCCACGAAAGTCTAATGGCAGGGAATCAAGACATAAAGAAGGCCATCGACCGCATCTTGGAAGCATTTTATTGGCCCGGCTTACAGAACGAGGTTTGTCAAGTCATGCGATGTCTGCCAGAAGACCTTTCCTAAGGGTAAGGTGGGCAAGGTCCCGCTTGGTCGCATGCCATTGATCGACACGCCATTTGAGCGCGTCGGTGTAGACATTGTCGGTCCGCTGTCGCCAACATCAGCTATGGGGAACCGCTACATTCTCACGTTGGTCGACGTTGCTGCACGTTACCCGTGCGCCGTAGCACTGCTGTCAATAGGCTCCACCACGGTGGCAGAAGGACTCCTGGAGATGTTCTCCCGGATAGGATTTCCTGGCGAAATTCCCTGTGATCGAAGCACTTTTTTCATTTCTGACCTGATGAGAGAGGTAAACGACCTGTTGGCAATCAAACATCTCAGCACAACTCCCTACCATCCGATTTGCAATGGGATGGTTGAGAGGTTCAACTGCACCCTAAAGCAAATGTTGCGAAAACTAAGTCATGAGCAGCCCAGGTCTTGGGATAGGTACCTCGCACCACTTTTGTTTGCGTATAGGGGGGTGCCACAATCTAGCCTCGGGTTTCCTCCATACGAGCTCATCAATGGACGTCACGTGCGAGGCCCGCTTACGGTTCTCAAGGAACTATGGACAGAGGATGAGATCAGTGACGAAGTTAAGACCACGTACGATTACGTCCTGGATCTCAGGAAGCGACTTGAAAAAACTTTGAAACTAGCGCATTGAAATCTAGTTCAAGCACAAACGAAGCAAAAAAAGGCATTATGACAAGAATAGCGAACGCCGACAGCTTAAAGTTGGAGACCGGACTCTAATTCTTCTACCGACAAGCCACAAGAAGCTTCTGATGCACTGGAAAGAACCTTTTCCTGTCACGGGGAAAAAGAATGAGTTCGACTACTGGGTCGACCTGGGCATACTACGAAGCTCTTCCACATTGACATGTTGAAGCGATATGAAGAGCGCGAAGGGGGAACACCTCTTCAAGCATCGTCCTTCATTGTTGTAGAGGAAGCGGACTCAGATGCTCAGCTGCCAACCTTCAACGCAGAAAAAAGTCACGGGTCTGAAGCTGTGACGGTATCCAACAATCTGAAGGAAGATAGACGGACTGAGGTGCGTAAACTTTTGAAGTCGTACGAGGACATATTTTCTGAACTCCCAGGAAAGACGAATCTCATAGTGTGTCGGCTGGACCTGACTGACCTCGGAGGTGGTGAACCCACTACAATACCCTCCTTTCTTTGCGGTGAAGTACTTGGTGGAGGAAGAGGTGAACCAGATGTTGAAGATGGGATCAATCAAACGCTCTCGCTCACCTTACAAATGGTCTCTGGTGCTGGTGAAAAAGACAAAAAAAAGACAACACGTATCGAGCGTGTATTGATTTTTGCGGCATCAATGACCTCCTGATCTCAGATGCGGAGCCCATACCGAGGACTGACACGGTGTTTGCAGAGGTCGGAACCAAAAACCTTTTCTCAAAGTTTGACCTCGCCAAAGGATATTGGCAGGTGCCACTGGAGGATGGGTCACGGCCTAAAACGGCTTTCTCGACACAATCTGGACACTACCACTTTATATTCTTGCCCTTCGGCATCAAGACGGCCTCCGCAATTTTCACCAGGCTTATCAGGACTCTTCTCCAGGGGATTGCAAATGTGGTACACTATCTAGACGATGTTCTCGTGGCCATAACAACGTGGGAGGGGCGTGTTCAGACGCTGCGGTAGTTGTTTGAAAATATTCGTGAGGCAGTTCTGACAATCAAGCCGCAGAGTGCGAGGTTGGGGTAACCTCCATCACATTCTTGGGGCATCAATTAGGAGATGGCGAAATTGAACCGATGGAAACTGTAGTGACGAAGCTCGTTAACGCGCCGAAGCCGGAAACCAAGAAGCAAGTCCGGTCTTTCTTGGGACTGGCGTGGTATTACCGTGACTTCGTCCCACACTACGCACAGAAAGCACGACCGTTGGTGGAGACGACTCGGAAAGCGGAGAAAAACAAGGTGACGTGGACACCTGAGAGAAAAACCGCCTTCGAGGAGCTCAAGACAGCGCTGTCTTCTTCGGTGCGTCACGGTCCAGGAAATGGCAGCATGAGCTTGGGGCGGGTAAATTTAAAAGATTAGTTTAGGGTTGGGTAATGTGAAAATTTTGTTAACACACACATGCATTATTATATTAGTATAATAGGTTTTAATATGTAGTAATTTTTGTTGGTGTCTGAAACACGCAAGGAAAAAGAAGTTCCCACTAAATAATCGTTGGTAGTCAGCTGTCTTTTCTCTCCTGTCTCAATTTCTCTATATATCTTCCCCTGGTTCAAGCTGTCAAATATACTGTCTTCTAGGCCAGATCTGAAGTCGCTGGATGTCAAGAGGGAGTTCGTGCTCCTGGCAAACGCCTCTAACACCTGCATAGGAGCTGTTCTGCTACAGGAGCACGGTGGACTTCTTCACCGAGTATCGTACGCTAGCAGGCAACTCTTGCCACGCCAAACAATGTACTCCTCTGTCGAACGCGAATGCTTGGCGGTAGTATGGGGCGTAGAAACGTTCCACATCTTTCTTTATGGAACTTCCTTCGTGGTTCAAACAGACGACCAGCCTCTACTGTACCTAAGGCCAAACACCTAAACGGTAAAGTTTTGCCGTGGAGTCTAGCCTTGCAGGATTATTGCTTCCGAGTGGAGCAAATCAAGGGCTCAGAAAATGTGGGGGGCAGATTATATGAGCCGCCTTTTTTCGCCCTCCGTAAAGGGGTAGTTTTGTTTGTGTGTTTTTTTATTGGTTTTTCTTCTGAGACGACGGCTATTGATTTAATGGTGTGAATCTCGCGCAGTTCCCTGGGTTGTTGTTTAAAAAAAAACTTCCTGAAAGGGGGCTTTGTATCGTGCGCGGATTTCGACGGTGTGTATGTGCGCGTGCCGGGTCATCTTCGTGCCGCGTTGTGCACGCGACGAACTGTGTGTGTGTGCGCGCGCGTCATCCTCGTGGCGCGTGCCACGCGCCCTGCATCAAGAAACAAAAAAGTGAAGGAAGGCGGGGAACAAAAGAATGAAGTGTGTTCAAGCGGGCAGACCAGCATGTGGAAGGGAGCCGCCGGGCGTCCAGACCCGGGTTCTCCAAGGGTTCCACCTGGTCTGACCTCCGGCTACCGCGAGGCCTTCACCCCAGTTGAAAGCAGGTACACGTGTTGCGGAGCACACGTCAAGACCACAGCGGCCCCGTCTATTTCAACACGCCACCCCAGACCCCGACGCCATGCCAACGCCGCCGCCGACCCACCGGCTTCAAGCCGAACCCTGGGCTTTCCGGTACGTGCTTTGCCGTCGCTCCAGGGCACAACACCTCCCAAGACAAAGCGCCACGAAACAAGAAAGCGTCAAGTTGTTACAGCAAACTTTCCGGTTGCGCTTAATGAGAGCATTGAAGCAGTGTGCCGACATTGCGAGAACAATCTGTTGAACTTGCGTTCCTGTAACTATTTCCCCAAAGTTGCTTTTTGTAGTCATTCATAGTGTTTTGTGTGTAACGTTAATTTGTGTGTTTTCATCTTGGCATATTGTTTTCTAATATAATGCTGTTTTGCACTTAAAACGGTCTCGTCTCTCTTAATTTATGTACCTGATACACACGATTCCTCACACCCTCTGTATGGTGTGAGGCTTATTCTATAGCTCGTGCTATGGTTCCCTTTACCATCGTGCAATAGCTGCCTATGATTTTTTTATCTTTTTACCGCAATCCCATGAAATGTACAACAAATTATTTGTTGTCACTGTACATCTTAATAAAAAAAGCGCCGACCTTGTATTTAGATATAAAACGATCTTGGGCATCTCAAACTTTTTTAAGGACTTTCGAACTTGATAAACCCATTTAAACCATTGAGCGAACGCTTCAACAAAAATATGAACTCGCCCAGGTGTTTGCAAAAGGGCAGTGTTAAGAATGGAACTTTCGGCGACCTTCTTCCGAGTTTCAACGCTGCGGAAACGAGTCACGATCTGTTCAGGACTGTCGCCCACCTGTCGGAGCCTGCCCAAAACGAGTCTCAACGCGTCCGTGACGTCAACGGGACGTGTGTGTGTGTGCGTGTGGGTTCGTGCGCTCCGGAAGGGGAGAGAGGCATGGCCTAACTGCGGAGAACCATGGCTACGACGCACCTCTGGCTACGACGCGGCGGTCTTTGCTGCAACGCACTTAGCGGCGGTTTGCTACTCGCACCTGCTGCCCTGGCGGAGAGTGAGGGAGAAAACGTGAGGCTGCTCTGTTGTTCTCTCGGATTTGACGACTGTATCCCAACCATGTAATTAAACCGTTCGTTACGTTACCAAGTCTCCCACCTCCACTGGACCCCTGGGTTCTTCACTTCGGGGAATGGTCGTCGTCACGAGCCAGGAGGCCTCCGGACGTGCGGCTTAAACCCCGCCTCGAACAACTGGTTGGAAGCGGTTGGGATCGGACCATGCGACATCGTGCTAGATCTGTGGGTGAGCATTTGGACTTTGCTTTGAGATTCGCCAGGCTTCAGATTATGGGTAATTAATTTTGAACTGCTGGGAATCCTTAGGTTTGGACTCGTGCGCTAGGTTTCTGTACAACCTTGCGACAAGTTTTAGAACAAAGCCAAAGCTAAAAAGCAGCGATCATGGATCTAATGAGGTTACTGAGAGCAGATTTACTCTGTTCATGTGAAGAATTGGGTGTGGAGGTGGAGCAAAAGATGAAGAAATCTGAGATCAGAAAAGCGATTTCAGAGAGCGCGGAAGCAGAGGAAATTAAAACTGCGTGGGGACTGCTTCAGAACGCTAAGAGCGAAGCTGCAGCTAGAGAGGAACGAGAACGAGAGCAGGCTGCAGCGAGAGAGGAACGAGCGCAGGATGCAGCGAGAGAGGAACGAGCGCAGGCTGCGACAGAGGAGCGAGCGCTGAAAAGGCTAGAGCTCGAAATTGAACAACAGCGATTAAACTCGCAGAACAGTAGAGTCTGGGTTCCGGTACGAGCAAGTGAGACCGAGTCGTATCAAATGAAGAAGCTCCTGCAGCCGTTTAAAGTTGGGGAAGACGTGGGCCTGTTCTTAGTTAACTTTGAGAGGACATGTGAGAAGTTGAGCTTCGCCCCAGAAACGTGGCCGCAACGGCTTTTGACTTTGTTGCCCTGTGAGGCTACAGAGGTTGTCGCGCGCCTTAGTGCTGGAGACGCGGACGACTACGACAAGGAGAAGTCCAGCCTTTTGAAGCGGTACCGCCTTTCTGCCGAGGCGTTCCGTCAAAGGTTTAGAAACGCATCCAAAAAGAGCAGCGAGGGCTACTCGGAATTCGCGTACGGGCTTAAAACCAACTTGATAGAATGGTTGAAGAGCGAGGAAGTGTACGAAAGCCGAGACAAGGTAGTCGAGTGTGTGTGCCTCGAAGAGTTCTTTCGTAGCATTCCGCAGTCAGTCAAGCTCTGGGTGCAGGATAGTGTGGGAGTCGACTCTGTCGAAAGGGCCGCTGAGCTAGCCGAAGAGTACGTAACGCGTAGAAAGCTGAGCGGAGAGGAAAGCGAACCCGGCCGGAGCGATCAGCGCAAGACCTTCCGACAGGGAAACGGCTCGCGAGAAAACGGGCCCGAGAAGCCCAAAGCAGGACAAAAGGTCCCAGAAAAGAGCGCAGAACACTCGAACGGAGACGAGGCGCGGAAAAGCCCAACAGGGCAGTTCGAGGCAAGGAAGCCGTTCCTGTGCTACAACTGTCAGGAGCCGGGACACACAGCGGCCAGATGTAAGAAACCGCGGGTTGTGTTCTCGTACGTGAACGGTAGTGACGGGGACCTGAAACTTCTTCGTCCCTATCTTCACGAGCTCCAGGTAAACGGAAAGCCGTGCAGGGTGCTTCTTTACAGTTCTGCGACGATGGACGTTGTTCATCCGTCGTATGTAACGCCATCCGAGTTTACTGCAGAAAGGTAGTTTGGATCAAGCAGCTGCTCAAAAAGCACAGTGTCTGTCTGCCTATGGCGACAGTAAGAATAACTGGCCCGTTCGGAGAGCTAGTGACAGAGGCGGCTGTCTCGAAAACAGTCCCGTTGGAGTATCCTTATTTGTTTTCTAACCGGTCAGATTTCCTGCTGCGCGAAATGGGTCAACAACTGGGAGAAGGGCTAGTTCAGTCATGTACGAGGTCCAAATCGCGTCAGGTCACCCCTTTGTTGACGAGTGATCCAGAGCCAGAGGCAGCTGACGGGGAGCAAGCACTCCCAGAGAGTGAGGCAGAAAACCGGGATGGGAAGGACCAGGTTGTAGAACAGCCTGACCTCGTAGCACTAGAAAGCGTACGCCGTCCCAACGCGCCGGCGAAAAAGGCGGAGGAAGACGGGATCAGTGAAAGATCTCTCGTAGCTCCGGCGTCACGTAACTTTGGTCCTCTGCTACGAGTAGACAGAGTGTCTTTGACAGTCGAGCAGAAGAGCGACCCTAGTGTGTCAGGGTATCGCGGTACAGCTCAGGAGATTGCTAGGACCAATGTGACGGGGCATGAAAAAGGCGGATTGTTTTATCGGCGCTATAAGGACCGCATTTTCACGTCTAGAAATCACGTGACAATCGATCACTATGACTTCAGCGTAAGAAAAAGGAAAGGCAAATTTAACGGCAATGCCGATGGGTTGAGCAGATTTTTCTGACATCACGAAAAACAGTAGGGATGATCTCAGAGGTCTTCGTCATCCACGGGAATGAGGATCAAAGTGGGGGCACTTTGCCCAAAATGACCTCACAAATTGCGAAGGGTTTTGTCTTTTGTATTTTGTTCATTGTGACCTCTTTGGAAAAAGGAGTTTTGTTTTGGCGACAGCGGGTCAATTTGCATTGTTTTGGCAAATTATGGTAATCCGTAATCCAGTCTGGCGGGTCTTTGGCGAATTCCGAGCGTTTGACTGCGGTGTGGCGTGGTGTTGTGGGGGACGTTTCCGCTGATGCCTCCGTTGTGAGAGGTTTGGGAGTTTGTTTGGTGCTTGCAGCGTCTTCTCAAGGCCTACTCTAAGCCCACCTCTACAGGCCAGCGATTGTATCACCGGCCATTCGAGGTTTCCCTGGCCCCGGAGGGGCTGTTAAGAATGGAACCTTCGGCGACCTTCTTCCGAGTTTCAACGCTGCGGAAACGAGTCACGATCTGTTCAGGACTGTCGCCCACCTGTCGGAGCCTGCCCAAAACGAGTCTCAACGCGTCCGTGACGTCAACGGGACGTGTGTGTATGTGCGTGTGGGTTCGTGCGCTCCGGAAGGGGAGAGAGGCATGGCCTAACTGCGGAGAACCATGGCTACGACGCACTTCTGGCTACGACGCGGCGGTCTTTGCTGCAACGCACTTAGCGGCGGTTTGCTACTCGCACCTGCTGCCCTGGCGGAGAGTGAGGGAGAAAACGGACCCTATATAAGGCGGAGCGTGAGGCTGCTCCGTTGTTCTCTCGGATTTGACGACTGTATCGCAACCATGTAATTAAACCGTTCGTTACTTTACCAATTCTCCCACCTCCACTGGACCCCTGGGTTCTTCACTTCGGGGAATAGTCGTCGTCACGAGCCAGGAGGCCTCCGGACGTGCGGCTTAAACCCCGCCTCGAACAGCAGGTAAACAGACACAAGGATTTGTTTTCAAATCTGCTGGAGGTTTATTACACACAACCTATTCTGTAAACAATAAGTACAAACTAAGCAATCTGTACTCTGTGAACCGGTACTACCCAGCTGTTATACAACTGAGAAGATTGCAAAGCATACAAGAACCGGGGTAATTCTTGGGTAGTGTCCAGCCTTCCGGTAGCCGGTAGAATTCTTTCCCCGAAATTCTACGGGCAGTTGCCATTCATTGGCGGTGTAATCAGTCCATCGAACGACGTTTCATTGACAGATCGTTTTATCAACACGCGATGTTTCACACACAACCCAGAATAACCTTTTTGTTTTGTTTTGTTTTTGTAATGAGCCCCTGGAGATGCACCAAGAAATGGCGTGAACGGGTGCGCTGGGTCGGTGAGCACGCGCCTCAAGAATACACGCGCAACGAAATGTCCCTACAGCATGCAATCCGCGTGACCAATGTCGATAAGACGTAAATTTCGACAAAACGTTAGTCCATGAAACGTGTATCCCCGAAAAGGAGGCTGTAAAACCTGTTTTCACGGAACGCAGGGAGAAAAAAAAAAGTGAGAGCACTACCTGCAGTTGTGACATGATTTCAAACAGCTAATGGCAGGCGACTGTCGGTAGAATTTCGAGGAAAGTATTCTTTCCGCTGCCAGGCCAGGAGATAGACACTGCCTAATTCTACAATTAATCCGGAAGAGTACCCGCAGAAGAACGGTCAATTGTCGCCAAGTTGGTTGCAGCGCACTTACGTTGAAAATACCGAACTTGAAAGATGAAACCCGAGATATATGTCGACTTGGGCGCTACAAAACGGCCACTCAAACACAAAAAAACGAGAAGGAAAGAATCCGTGATGATTCAACACTATGTAGCACAAGCTGTCCTTTGCTGAACCGAACACTAAACGCTTCAGATGATTTTCTTGGGCTTGTTTAAAGAAACCACTTAATTATTGCCGATATACGGGTAGGACTTTTCGAACGAGATACCATTTACCACAGAAGCGAAATTCACTGCTGCACCGCAGGCTACACCACACGCGAAACTAGGTCGGCAAGAGGCATTCCGGTATTGTCAGCGGCTAATGGGCCATCCGACAAATCACGTGATCCCTCATCTGCCATTACTCGCGCATTGAGCGCGGAGTCAAGCGATGAAAAGTCTACAGTTGATTGGTACAGCAAGTGCACACCTTCTACAACACTTTCAGATTAGGTAGAGAGAAAGTGAAAGCCGTTTACAATTCCCTGTAACGCCGAATTAGAGCGCAGCTCTTGAGGAGGAGGACGGAAGGGTACTAAGGGGAGGGTATACACCTCCTCCTCCTCCTTCTCCTCCTCCTCCCTTCATTCTTCAATCTCCTCCGGTGGTTGGGGGGGTTACGTGACCTCGGGGGGAGGGGTTTCACGTGACCTGGGGGGGGGGGGGTCACGTGACCTCGGGGGAGGGGGGTCACGTGACCTGGGGGGGTCACGTTACCTCGGCGGCTCACGTGACCTGGGGGGGGTCACGTGACCTCGGGGGAGGTCACGTGACCCTGGGAGGGCTCGCGCGGTGCATTATGGCACATTTTCCATAATGCACCGCGCGGTCACGCCGACGCCGACGGGGACGCCGACGCCGCTCAAGCCGGAAACGTGCGCCTAAGAGTTGCGCTCTAAAAGAGAGAAGAAAGTGAAAAGCAGAACCGCTTCAAGGACAGCTAGAATGGGGGTGTGCTAACAAAGACTAATCTTCTTGGGCATACCAGCAATGAACACAACGAGATATTGTGTCACTTGTATCCTCTTAAAAGGTCGACCGAAGTTTGATAGTTCAGTGGATGCTATTTGTGGCCTTCGGCTTGAGGCAGGTGCCGTGTTCTACGTTATCACTAGCTTCGAGACTGTATTCACTAGACCCTAACGGGAGACACGATAGACCTAAAACAAGCATAGCGCCTACTCTGATGTCAATACCGAGCAGGGTTGCCAGGTTGGGCTATTAATAGCCAAATTGGGCTACTTTGTCATGCATTTGGCGTCGAAATGTGGCGGTTGGATATGTGGCTATTTTTGGGCTATTTCAAATCCTAGCGCAGCACGTTTTTTTTCTTGGTTTAGAGTAGATGTACAAAGGACACTTCAGCATGGACACAGAGCGACAGTCCACCATTTCTGGATTCCCGCTTTCAGGGATTTTCTCTGTGAAGATCCGTGGGCGTGAAGGCAAAACCTATTAGCTCAAGTGAGCTACCGTGAACTATATTCAGCTCCGACGACATCGCTTTTGTGTTAATAGTGGCTCATTTTATGCTCCCAAGTTCTTTCTGCTTCCTACTGGCGTCTCTTATTTCCTCGAGTTTCCCACCATCCTCCTACAATAAGCACCTCATCCGAGGAAAAATTATACTAAAGGCAACTCAAGACATCTTGGAGAATTTTATGTCGCCTGATAACGGGTGCTGTACCGCATATAACAAAGGAGGTTTTTCCGCGAAACATGGAAGTTTCTTAAAGCACAATGAGCCATAACAAAAGACAACAAATTTGGGGCAATGAACATTCCGTACAAGGCAAAGATCGATGCGCAGGAGCAGCCCTGTTTCCGCTGCTATCCGAGCTTGCCATCGCGCTCCCGACACTGCCCATGTCGAATACCGCCGTGGAGAGAGTATTTAGTCAAGTATCCTTCATAAAGTCAGGCCTAGGGAAGAACGTGTCCCATTCAACTCTTCAAAACGTCCTCCATGTAAAGTTTGCCTTTCGTGGGAGGAACGAGTTTTGTAAGGACATCAACCCTACTGAAGAAGTTCTTGCCCGTTTTAACACGGAAATCATGTATGAGGCGAGTAAGCCGGGCACGAGCGAGTGCTTCTTAACTACGTGACTGCGAAAACGCGTGTGGAAAATATTTGTACTCTTGTGTTTAAAAATAAAACATTCAATACATTTCAAGATGTCGTAGATCTTGCAAGCCGCTCCTAAACCCTAGACATGCAGACGCAGTGTCTTCGAATTGAGCTGGGACATTCGAGCGCATGACTTTTGGGCTCTGCAGAATATGGCTACTTTTGGGCTACATAAATCTCTTGCATTTGGCTACTTCTGGGCTACACCGTGTGGTTTTTGGCGGATTGAGCTAGAAACTACCTGGCAACCGTGATACAGAGTAAACAAGACAGGTCCGTGAAGGTCAGCTTTTGGATATCCAGAGGAGCTGCCCAGCCCAGAAGTGGCCCCAAAACGTGGCAAGTTTGCAGATACCATGTTTTTAAGCCGCGTAGCCAACATTATATTTTAAAATGAAGAATTAACCGCGAATACATTTTGCGCACGATGTCCACGAATAAATAAATAAATAAATATATATATAATATATATATATATTTTTTTTTTCATTATAAAATTTAAAATTATGTGTACACTGTTAGGTTCGTATTCCTCAACTTTAATTTTTGGAATCGTTGTGGCATTTCAGATTACGTGTTTAAAGCAATTTCTGCCTTAATATATTTTTCATTTGTGCGTTCCGTCTTTAGCACTGTCATCAATTACAATATCTCCGCACCACGATGCCATATGGTGAGGATGTGCACTCCAAGAAGCGTCAGCGACTTTAATATTACATATTTTAAAGACGAATAAGAAAAAAAATTAGCAACAGCGCTTGCTGTTTTGGGGAATTCGCACAACAGAGAGGCAATATGACGTACCTATGGTTGCACGTGCCTAACGATATTAATTAGATTTTTTTTCGGCCATTAACTTGTGTTTTCTGTATTTGTCGCCGTTCTCGACGTGGGCGTCGTCGGACATCGCACCGCTGCTTGCGCACCCACCGTGGTCAGCTCATCTGTTCTCACGACACTCTATCGCGCCATCGACGCGCCCATTTAACGCTCACGAAGTCTCAATAGAACTGAGTGGAATGCCCGTGCACATGTCAATTATTTAGTCAGAACAAAGACGCAGCAATCACGACGGGAGAGCCGACTGCGCCTCGATCTGGCTGTCCGCATTCTCTCTCATAAAATGTGAGCGCGGGACTCAAGATCAGTGTTAGCTTGCTGATGAAGGAGGACCCTGCTTTGACGTTGAGAATTTTTGCCCTGCGGCAGAGATTCTGAACGACATAAGTCGAAAGCCTAAGCGATATAAAACACCTTTGAGCCGCCTAAAAAAAAAAAAAAAAAAAAAAAAAAAAAAAGATGGTCGCGAGTCTATAGCTCGAGAGACATACATCCCTCTATAACCGGCTAAAGCTCATTAAAAGGTCGGAGGCTATAGGTTCGGCGGTATAAAGCACTTTTAAGACGGCTAAAGAAATTTCAATGTTCGCGAGTCTAAATATTCAGAGACATACCCCGCTCCATAGCCGGATAAATCACATTGAAAGTTCAGACGCCTATACATTTGGTGGCATAAAACACTATTAATTCGGCTAAAGAAAATTCAGTGGTCGCTAGTCTATAGATTTAGGGACATACACCACTGTATAGCCGGCTAAAGCACATTAATACTCGCGAATCTCTAGCATTAAGGACCTACGTTTTTCTATAGCTCGCTAAGTATATTGAATAATCGCGAGTCTATAGCTTCAGAGCCCCATATTATTCTACACTCTTAGAAAAAAGGTTATCGATAGTCCTCCCTAAGGGGAGGAACGGTCTTGTGACCTATGTTCCTTTAGAAAGGGAGAAACTTTCGTCCCTGAAGCAGGGGAGGATATAGTTCCTCCGTCGCCTGCATCTCATTATGGCGGCTCTGAATCCTGCAAATCGAGCTCAGTAAGGCTTAACGAGGACTCTCCGTCTCTTGAACGGGACGAGAGGAGCAGCAAATAAAAGCGTAACACGAGCTTTCCGCGAACTGTGTTTATTTCCGAAGCCAGATTTCTCCCGCAGGTACAGAAACTTGCGTTTTGAAAGCAGTTATTCAGTCTTCTCGTCGTCAGCACTGCGATGTTAAACGGAGACAACCGATACCCAGTTACTTCGAGCACTTTACGTGTTACCTTTGCTGTTACTCGAGTCACAATTCCTTCGACAACCGCACATCACGGAGGAATGACAAACCAATCCGCGAAACCAAAAGCCGCTCTAGAAAGAACAAACTCGAAGCCGCTGATTATCGCGTAGCGTGAAAGGAGGTTAAATCGCTTGCCACCAGATGGCAGGAAGCAGAGTAATTGCAAGTAGCTAGGGTAGGTGGCGCTAGGTATCACCCAATTCATGGTCTACAAAAAACAATTTTATTTCCTCAGGCCACCATTGCGCTTCGGGAACCTCTACTATATACACACATGTAGACACATTACGCATACTACAAGCATCAAGTAACCATGCATTAAGCGCATAGACATACATGGCACACACACTCATCAATACAGCCGCACACTAACCCGAACCCTACACCCGAGTTAGTCAGAGTTTTGAGAGTAAGGAAGTCAAAGGAAGTGTGTGTGTGTGTGTGTGGGGGGGGGGGGGGGGGGGGGGGCGAGCCGGAGGCACGGTGTAAGATACACTCTTTAGATGAGGATAGCGTGCCTTCATGTGCGCTTTGCTTGGCGCAACGTTACTAAGGGCCGGTTGCACCAACGTCGCTTACCTTAACCCAAAGCGGCTCTTTCCTAAGTCGGCTTAGCGCCCTAAACCGAGCTCGGGTAAGCACGGGTTTAAATTCCGGTGCACCAACGTTAACCCGGCTTTACAGACGCGCCCCTAGCTAAACGCTGGATTTGCCTAGGGAATGTAGGGACAAACAGAGCGAACTAGGGAACGCTCAGAGGGACGAATACGATTGGCGGAGAGGAATCTCGTGATGTAAACAAAAAACCTGCTGTAGTAGCCGTCGTCGGCGTCTGCTTTTCGCTCTATTTCTTCGGTGAGTAACGAATTAAAGGTCTCCAAATTCAATCATTTTTTTCGCTTAAGTTTCAAAAACAGGAGTCTACGCTTTAAATAAACACAAATGCTCTTTACATCTGTGATTGTGTGTTTATTCTCGGTTGATTAACAGAATATTTTGACAGTGACAGTAGTTTTCGTGCTCACATTTTGAGATAAAGGAGCCATCGGGGGCCCCAAATCTCACCGAACGCGAGAAGGACGCTCTACTCGTTACATCGCTGAAGACAAAACATCATCGAGAATAAGTAGGCAGGTAAGATGACTACTAAAATCAAGTCATGCCTGAGACCGATGAAGTTCAAAACAGTGACGAACTCGCCACGGCAGCTCCGAAAATGCCCGGAAATTGTCGAATAGAAGTCGTCGAGTTGTCGTCGCCACGAATAGAAGTTGTCGTCGCCACGAATGAAAGATATAAAGCCAAATATTCCTAAAAAGCGCGATCACCAGAAAAGTTACGGTTATGGAACGATACAGTTTTCTGAAGCCAAGATTCTACTCGCGAGACAAGGAAAATTCACTGAAGATTGTCTCGAAACTCAGAAAACGAAAGAAATTGACTTTTCGCTGTTTTATAATTTAAAAGCGCCGCAATCTGATGCAAACGGCAGAAGGGTCGACAATCAGCTGATCGCCGAGTTCATGTACTGCCCCTATTCAACGCGCTCATCGGATTGAAGGATATCCGTGTCAAGTAGAAATAAACAAGCTGGTAAATAACAATACATTACAGTTATGCGAAAATCAGTAAGGTATACATACGAATAAGCTCGTTGACAGAATAACCAACGTGAAGACAGACGTGAGCCCCACAGTTCCGTACGTATCTCGGTTAGGGCTAACACGCACTGAGAGTGGAGAGCCAGCTTGAAAACAGGGGTCGATAAACACTTCACGCGACAATATTTTGCATGCTTGTCACAATCGAAGGTCATTCTGTCGAGACTCCCACGCTGTTGTAGCCTCAAACACTTTGTACAACCAATTTCGTCCACCGCGTCGACCGCCAAAAACCAGCCGCCATGTTTTAAATCCAGGATTAAGAAACAACCAAAAGCAAAGCGCCCAATGTTGAGCGCTTACGATAAGCGTAGTTTAGTGCTAGGTTTAGCGATAAGTGATTTTGGTGCAACCGAACGAAACCGAAACTTAGCTTAGGTTCCCGGCTAAGCTCCGCTTTGCGCTAAGCGGCGTTGGTGCAACCGGCCCTAAAACACTCAGTTGGGAAACTCGCCGTCAAAACCTGGGCTGCTGGCGTCCACCGAGACCGAGCTAAATGCGACAACAGCGCCACTCTTTATCTTTTTTCTGTACTGTGGTCACCTTGAGCTTTTAGAAAGCCTGTTTTTGCGTAAAAACAAACAGAAAAGGCTCTTTTTGTAGGAAATTTATTGGAGATTAGTACAACATGAAGGGCGCGTGATGTTTTTAAAATCTTTGGTTTGCAAAGTTTTGCGGCGCAATTAATATTGTTTTTATGCAACCATGCCTCAGCGGTGCTTTCAGGTAGCGCGTCCCGACCTAGGTGCATTTTAACTTTGGTAGCAACGCGCGGCGCATTCGCTGGGGAGATGAGGGTGGCGCCCCTGTAACCTCTTCCACTGTATCTGTTTCGGCGCCGAAATGGCCGATTAAAGCCAAAATAGAAGTAACGTGCGGTTCCTCGAACGGCCGCTGTGGGAGAAATGGTGGCGTTGTGTTCGTCATTAGCTCGGTGCTCGAGGACAAATCGGGGACACTTTTTCAGAGCAGTCTCTTTGGCAGTTTCCCAACTGAGTGGTTTAGTAACGTTGGCTTGGGGTAATGACATCTGGCCATTTCGTTTCGAACGCTTATTTTTATTTTTTGTTCTGAGGCGCGTGAAAGAGCGTGTCCCTGCACGCGCTCGTGGCGCTGACTGTGTTACGGCGACATTTAGTTTCCTGCGATTTCTTTGTATTTTCCCTGTGAGCGCGTACTGTCGGCATCGGGTACTATAAACGATGGCATCACCCTAAACAGAAGGGCATTGAGGCATACTAGATGAGGACACGGCGGGGCTGAACGCGCGGCGCAAGGAATCAGATAGCGTTCGTTCGACGGGCATCCAAAAGGCTGCATCCTTCCGCGGCCACCGTGCCCGTAGGATGCCTTTATACACACGCGCGCTTTTGCTTGAGTGGTGACATCTCAGCCATTTGTCCGCCCAATGTTTTTTTTATGCATTTCGAAGCGCGCGCCATATGGTGTCACTCAGCTCGAGCGCGTAGCTTTGGCTAATGCATAGACGCCATTTTACCGCTCAAGTCACGCAACGAGTACGCGAGAGCGGCACGCGCTGGCACATTCAGGGCAACAATCGATGTCTTTACTCTCAAACAGACAGACATGTACGCTCCCTACGTGCCCGCGGCTGACAGTGTCGCCGGAGGGCAAACGGCGAAACTATGTGAGAGCGAAAAAAATTATCGTTGCCATGACACCCCGGCACACCGTGGTCTTTCTGCACGTGGACAACCTCGCTGGAGCCCTGCGCGTGTGGAGCATGAGGCGGCACGAGCCGTCTTGTGCATTGCCTCCTACGTCTTACACCGTGCCCACGGGTCGACGAGTCATCCGCCGGCGCCTCTTAAAACCATAGTGAGAGAGAGAAAGAGATAGAGTGAAGGGCGGACTTTACCAGCACGTCGCTAGGAGCGCGCTGTCCTCACCTGAGGAGTTTTGCCTTACACCGTGACCGGGGGTCTACACCCGAGCTCTAAGTCTCCGTCTTTAATAATGGTCGTTTTGAACGTACGGAATTTCTCGGTGACTGCCTAAGCAATAAAAAATATTACTAGCATGGTGATTTTTTTCCAGCAATGTCATACATCTGAGAGTATTTTTAATGGCTCAGGGGATGAATCTCTTATTAGAAATCAAACGCTCGATCATGCTGTAATTATTTGAAAGCCAATAAATCAAGCCGCTCAAATGCGGTTCGAAGACATGAGTTTGTTTCCCCACATGGCACGTCGTTGCCTGTATTTCTATAGTAAGGCTTGTTTTTCTATTTGCGCTGCTCGCGCACGGCTGCAATTGCCGTCTTCAATTAATGTCTGTAGAGAGGATATTCACTCAGCTGGAAGTTATGCTCCACGCTCTGAGAAATCGCTTTTCGATCAACTTGAATGCAGTCAAAGTCGCAACTTGCGGCAGGTGTTAAGTGTACGGAGCTACGCCATGGCGAGCTCGAAAACTTTTAGCGCTCATCCCAGCTCGCCACTTAGAAGACAGTTTCTCCAGGAACCGTAGTATATTTAAACAGCAAAATAAAAGGTAGCTTGTTTTTTCGATTTTACCATTCGTTTTTAATGCTAAATTTCCACATTGTAAATATACGTACTTTTCTTTATAATTTCGTACTGTTGAGTCCTTTCCCCAGAGCGCAATCGCTCTCGGGGAGGAGACAACCGACAGTCACAATGGCCACTGTACGATAGGAGCTTACTGTTCAGACCAGCATTCCAACATGACTATCCGCATGTCGCTTGATTGCACCTAATCCCTCAAGTGGTCTTAAACCTTTTAATGTAAAGTGGAATGTCAAGCTGCGAAACCCCGCCCCCTCCGATCACGGCCCGACCAGCGGCATCAATGCCCGACAGTTTACGTCATCTCATCTTGTGTTTACACGGTAACATCGGCGATAATTCCAGTCTTCTGTTAACAACCCACAACACTGCAATCACGATGTTGCTGCTATGTTGCTGATACGCAGAAATACAGAACCACGTTGAACGCCGCTTGGCGCTCCGGCATCGGAAAACGGAACCGAACTCAGCACGGAAGGCACCCAGGCAGCCGGCAGCAAAACCTGCCTGTCTTGGACGCCGTTCCTGCAATCTTCATGACGTCGAAAACGTCGACACAGTTCCGCGTGGTTCCGCTAGAAATAGTTCCGCGTGGTTCCCGCAATCCGGAGACGTCCATCTTACCCAGTGTACATACGTAGCGCTGCTGACACTGCTCCGGAACTCTGCTATCTCTAGTGGCTTCGTTTGCTCGTTTGATAAAATTAGTGATGAAAACGTCAATGCAACCGAAATGTTCTGCACGTTTGGACTAGAAGACGGAATTACAGGCGGCTCTCGCTGCCGCTGAAGCTCAACCTACTCAACAACATTTATGAAACAACGTGCGCGACGTGCTCAGAAAACGAAACCGAAAGGAGATGAGTCGGGAGGGCAAAAGCTTTCTCCCGTCTGCCTGGAGAAGGAGAAAAACTTCTCGGTCCTCCCTTCGTCTCCTGTTTACTTGGGGGCGCGTCAGTAGAAGAGAGGAAGACACGCCGTTGCTACCTTTTTCCTCCATTTTTTCTTAGAGTGTATAGCAAGGTATAGAAATCTGAATGGTGGAGATTCTATAGCTTTGAGGACATAGATTATTCTGCAGGTGGCTATAGGGTGTTTTATTGTTTCTTACGTCTGACCATAAAGAGCCATGGTGATATCTCACCATAACATTTTTCATAGACGTTCATAGACCGTTTTCTTATGGGTGTACCACCTCCAGTGAAACGGTCCTTAATACAAAGAGGCCAGGTGCGAGTTTCAGCCCAGCCAAGCTCACTCTATGAACGACTGGCTCAACCCACCAAACCACCAGACAGAGAAGACGCCTAGCGGAGTCTCCATTGTGAAAGTAAAAAACAGACACATAAAAAAAATGTCAAAGATTGCCATGATATTATTTTGCGGGGTGCCTTGCACGATTAATCCTCGTAAACGGCAAGGCAGGTGAATATTTATTCACCATTTACAACTTCCGTCATCGAGTTGGTACTTATAAGTACCACACAACAGGTCATACACGAAGTCGCAAATCATCGTGGCCTGTCCAAGATGGCTTTCGGGAACGACGACACCGCATGCGTCCTCTGTAATGTGCGAAGATGTGTAATATACATTATATCTTAATGCACACGATATATCTAATTACTCGACACGTAGCCTTATATCAAAATAAACTAAACTACATTTGTGTAAAACATGGTTTACCGTTCACTCGCGTCGACTTCCGCCCACAAAACAGTGTAATGCAGTAACTGACAGGTGAGCTTTGCAATTTGCTTTGATTTTTTTAGAGAAGAAATGCTTGCCATGGTGGTTTTCATTTCCTGTGTGAATATTTCAAGCTTTCGTCATTAGCAGAGAACCCGATAATGCAGTTTTCATGGATATAAAGGGAACATTTAATTCACAATAACACGTAAGTTTAATTGGACATCTCATGAACACATACTAATCAGTACGGTCTTAGAAAATAAATAGATTTTTGTTTTCAGCATTTATATTAATGGAACTGAAATACAAAACTGTTGACAGGCATCCCCGACATGGTGTGAACGCGATTATGTATTTGTATTCCATATCCTCGGGGTTACGCATAATGACGCTATGCCAGCTAACAGGTCCATTTTGTGCTCTTGGAGGAGAGACTCGCATGTATTGCAAAAACAAACAAAACAATACTGAGACTGAACATTTTTAAGACGTCAAAAAGCAACACGTACCGCTCATGTAGGCGTTCCTTATTACTCCGCAGTTGCCGACTTCCAAGAAAGTAACGTAAAAGGGCAGTGACCCATCCACTGAAATTTGATTAAGTTTTGAGAAGGGGTAATGATATATTAGGCCGAACGTAAATTACTGGACATCAAAATGCCTACTGTCGCGGCTTTAGTTGTTAAACGCAGATATGATCGCAAGGAGCGTTTTTAAAACATCGAAAGCTTTATAACAGAATCCCCTTCTCCCAGAAATTTTTCCGTCCGTCTTTTCCTGCGTCCCTCCATAGTCGATGGCACCGCATGCCAGCACCGCCAGTTTTAGTTGCCACGACATCATAAGCAACACAATATCACGAGCACTTACTGAGAAATGAACCAATATACATCCGTTAAACAATAATTGAGAGCTGAAACTCGCTCGTACAGGCAAAATATGGCGAACTTTCGAAAGAGGGGCTTTTTTCTTCTATATACAGACCTAAACAGAGAAAACCATAAGAAATCCTAAATTTTAATGAACTTAAAAATACGTCCTACCACAGAAGACGCAAAGCAAAACCGGAAGAAACTATTTTTAGCTACTGACCTGAGGATTACTAGGTTGTTAAAAGCAGTGAATGCCCTGGGGCTTACAACGGATAATATAAAATAAAGAAACTCGAACAAAAGCATCAAGGTTCCAATAAAATCATCTCTAAAAAAGTACTACAATCGACAAAAATAATAGTCAAAGACTATTCTTGCAAAGTCACTCAAAATCAAAATACGAGGGAGGCTTATTCTCCACAGTGGCACGCTTCAATATTGTTATTATTTCTCTAAGCAGACACGTGGGGTAATTGCTTTCGGTCAATGCTACTTTAGCAGAGTTCAATATAGGAAAACAGTTCCTAGAATTGATCAAGTGTTTTGACACTTCCAAATACGGTTCCTTATTTTCTATGCAACTTTTATGGTGATTTAATCAGGCATTAAAGGGTAACTGCAAAGAAAAGAAAAGTTTTTTTAAACAGCCTAATTGGAACAAGCATGTCAAAAAACAATTGTTCCGCGAAAAAAAAAAATTTTACTGCAATATTTATTGCGTGAGACTGATTGTAGTTTGCGGCTATTTCGTCCATTTTAAATCGCGCGCCACGAAGTTGGGGTTCCGTGACGTCAACCCCAATCGGCTGCTATACTTCTCATTGGCTAAGAGTTTGATTGACAGCTCAGATCTTGGTTGTTAAACCTTTGTTATATGTTGCAATTTCTTTTCGAGTGGCATATTTTTACGTTTAAAGAATAACCCATGTGATGAAAGTTTCTAATTCTTTACAAAAGGTTTACAAAACGGGCACTTCCGTTTGGATTCATACCATAACAAACAAAAGTTTCGCCATTCTTTCATGGCCGCCGAAGACTGCTCCTGCATGTCTCGCCTACCTAGTCTAGTCGTTTCGCCGAAGTGATCAGTGTTTCGTTCTGACCCAGGTGCTTGAGTGAAACTTCCTAAAGTGAAGTAGTGTGTGTTTAGCAGCTGTCGCAGGTGTTATTGATAGGAAGCGACGCAGGGTTTTGGCTTTCGTAGCGCGGTTGTTTCGTTTTCCTCTTTGCTTGCTTAGCGTGCTTTTTTTTTTTTTTGCTTGCTTGCTTGCGAGTGCAAATGCCGACTTTTCGGAGATGTCAGATGAAGTGATCCCGACAGCGAGCCTTCCAGCAGCCATGTCGCCCCGAAAGGAATGCTATTTGGCTGGAGGCAATCTGGGCGTTCGCGTAGCGACAAACGTGTCCAGTTCCGTTCTCGTCATATCGCTCCGGAGGCCGTCGAGATTCGCACTGGGTGCATCGAACTTCCGCGACTAGACACACAAAATAAAAAAAGCACTGTGTTCACTACGTAAAAAATGGTCTCAGTTCATGCATCTGTGGGCAGGTACGAAATCTTGCCCAAATTTATTCACACCGCACGATGAGCGCAACACGTCGCAGTGCAAACGCAGTCCAACAACACGAAGCATAAAAACGGCAGATTTAGGGCAACAATTCGGAGTTCATTGTTCAGTTAAAACGACGTAATTTTGTTGAAAACGCCCGCAGCTTTTTACTCACGGTATGCGTCGGGAATCTTCTACATTTTGAAACGAAACGAAGGAAGATTTACTTTTAAAAACGCTCGCTGCGTCCTCCCGGACCAGTTTGACTGGATCAGCTGACGACGATGGGACTGAACCCGTAAAACATCAACCCCACAAAACCAATTTGCGCTCCGTGTTAGTGTGGGTGTAAGTTCCAAGCACCGCACCACACACACCACGAATATTTAAGCTGTTTTTCGCATCGCCGTGTTGCACCAAACAGAACGAGATCGCCGAAGTCAACGCAGCGCCGTCGTGAACCTTGGCTTGTGGTTGCGCACTCGTAGACCCTGTGACTCCCTTCGCTTTCAAAGCACACACGACGATTACGAATGATACTTTCCGTCTACCGCGAACATCACAGGGGCTCTTCTCCGGTCACGTCTTCGCTATGAGCTCGCAAAGCGCGCAGCTTCTGGTTTAACGTGCGTTGTTGCCAGATCTTACCGGAAGTCGAGACGCTGCGTCAGGAGAGTGAGGGGCGGGGCGTACTTCTTCTCCGCGGGGGTCGAAAGAGCGGGAGTTTCAAATGTGGAGAGGTTCTGACTCCGACTAAATTACGTCCTGTGGTGTAAATATTGCTAAAACAAATTATTTTTTTTCGCGGAACATTCGTTTTGTGACATGCTTGTCCCAATTAGGCTGTTTAAAAAAACACTTTTTTTCTTTGCAGTTACCCTTTAATGCGCCGTTTTGTCTGACAACTGTAGCAAGGTTCGCAATCAAAAGGAATATTTTACGCAATACTAGAGGCACAATATATCACCAACGTTTGGACTGAATATGTATAATAGCAACATTTGAACATTTTTTTCTCAAAGAAAGAAGCTCCCGAAGAATGCCAGCCAATTAAGACGTGTTTTATTTGTTTATTTTATTCTTTACCCCATAATCTAAACTACATGGGTCACAAATTGAGTCTAAACACCAATTTCCGTTATTATTGCTTTAAAAATTTAATTAATTCACTTTCTGTCAGAGGGGCCTACTGAAAAAACACAGGGTTAGAAATATCGATGGTACCTCCTGAAGTGTGTATGAATTCCCTTTGGTTCTGGAGGTTGTGAAATTTATCAGACAAAACACTGCATTAATGACGAGTCGAATGCACATAAAGTTTACATAAAGATACATAGCTTTAAGCAGAATTGTTGTAACACCTCATCTAGTGAAAAATTGAGTGTCTTTATGGAACTGTACTGAACAAATAGTGACTGAAAGGAATGAGCACAATCGTGTAGTAAAAGCAAAGAACCAATAACAATATTGATTCATGAATAAGTTTTATGTGTGTTTGAACAATTGAAGTAGTTTCATGTCTAGTCACTAGAGCGCAGCTCTTAGGCGCCCGTTTCCGGCTTGAGCGGCGTCGGCGTGTCGGCATCGCAGTCAGCGTCGGCGTAGCTGCGAGGCTGCCCCCCCCCCCCCTCCCCCGAGGACATCGGGTACCTTCGGTGACCTCGGGGAGGGGGGGGTCACGTGACCCCCCGTCACATGACCCCCCCCCTCCCCGAGGTCACGTGACGCCCCTCGCGGTCATGTGACCCACCCCTCACAAGATCACGTGACACCCCCCCCCCCCAAGGTCACATGACCCCCCCCCCCCCCCTTATACTCTTCCCTCCTCCACCTCAAGAGCTGCGCTCCGATTTGGCGTTACAGCGAGTTGTAAACGGCTTTCACTTTTTTTTTTTATTGGCTGTAGAACCGGGTTTGATATATTTTTGTATTTTCTCCTTCAAGCTAAGAACGGCGCATATTATTTTTGCTTATTTCCTAGGTTGTAAACTTGAGCGCATTTCATTTTTTAAACACTCTCACCCGTAGTATAATAAATGAGTTCCTTGTATTTCCTTTCCCTGGGTAACTTTTAGGTTGGGCTCAATTGAAAGTTCGGAAACCAATTACGCTTGTGTAGTGATAGTAAACGGAAGTTAACTTGTTGAAAGAGTTCCATAATCTCTTTCTCTCTTCATTTGGTTGCACGTTAACATGGGGTTCTCTAAAGGACGTCACGTTGTGACGTCCTTTAGAGAACCCCATCCTTGGGGAAATTCACCATGTACAGGAATACTTTACACATAATCAAACCTAGAACACAGCGATCCGCGAAAAATTGCCTATTCTCTGCGCCTGTTGGGTGATTCATTAATTGTATTATAGTTTTCCAGAAAGAGCACAACTGTTGCTAGATTTAAATATCGTCCCACGTTTGGGCTACTGTGCTAAAAGTGCCCTATTTTTGCGAGAATGTAAAGGACACCTGAGCAACTAGTGGCAGTATTCACAGTGTTCTTTATGGGTTGATTCACCAGACTCACACTTTGTACTTCTTATATATTTAGACGAATGTTATTTTTTTGGCATCTCGGAGCACTGTTAATTTGCGCACTGTAAACGTGCAGCGTTTAGAGTGTACTGCTCTAAAGTACCGCATTACAGTATCCAGCCGCTCTCTTTCCACCGTGCATGGTAATATTTAAAGGGTGGGTGATGGCAGTGATAGAGCAGGATGTTCTTCACTCCGCCAAAGCAACATTTAAATATTACATAAACAAATGTAAATTATCGCTTCATAAATTATATATCCCATGCATTCTGGGTGTATTGGGTGAATGTCGTTGTACTTTTTATACTCACGTCAGCATTAGTATTTTTTTCGCTAAGGACGCAATTCGTGGTTATAAGCAGCACGAGCCTACTTACCACCATCCACCGTAAACACTGCCTTGTTTTTTATGGTATAGCCTTCACTGGATTCAAGTTCTGTATATGCCATCCTGTGGACCAAGCAGATGTGATAAAACTCTTAGCGAGATAACTTGCTTGAGAGAGGCATGCACTACTATTCGTGAACGGAATGTATATAATGCCCATAATAAATTTGTGCTCTAAAACGAGCCATTAAACTGGCATATCCACGTAAGAACCTATAACCTTCATTGGATGTGCATTGAGGGGTCGATTTTATCTAATGAAATTATAAGACAGACCTCTGCCTTGAAAAATATTGCAAAAATCTAGGAATGCCAGCGATTGAGGAGTTGGCTGACGCCCTTGTTAGCGATGCTTGTTACGCCTGGCACCTTTTTGAAGATAGGAGTTGCGAGAAAATGACCTGCTCTATGCGACGTGGTGTCATCCTCGTGTTCACATAGTGGGCATTTACCTAGTGTATTCCTATACTGCTTAACGGAATTCTCGGCACTAATAGCGAAAATAACAGGCTAATATATTAACGAATGCCAGCAACTTGATATGTGAATTTTGTGCGGGATGTTTGTTCTTAAGTTTTTTGGAATTCACATCGCGAGAGGCTTTTCGAGTGCCTGCAGTTGATGGTGCATGAATCCTTCTGAAATGCCACTTACATTGACTGGTTGTCTTCTCCCCACTGAGCTAATATCGGGTATCCGCGATCCTCTTCTGGGCCAACCTGACTGAACCTTACGCATTTGGCAGTGCCAAAAAATGGGTCTTCATCGTAGTTCCTGTACAGCTCGTAAAATGGCTCGGTAATCGGGTACACCTAAAGGTTGTGATTGCAGAGAAAAGGGCGTTAGAAAGAATTCGGTAGAAAAGTACCAAACGCAGATGCCGTTGTAAATGTATATTTAGGACGTCTGAGTTTATACATCCGATACGGTATTAACTGACTTATTACCTGCCTTTTGTTCAATCGCAAGTTTGACTACTTTCGCTCTCCTACTTATTTTGATTAGTCCATTGAAACTTTTCGTGGACGCTTGAAGTGGACAATATGCGTGTTTATTATCATTTTTGTTTATTCTTTAGATATGTCTTTAATTTATATGCAAATCTCCATCTGCCTGACGATGCATGTCAAGAACTAGGAAAACTACCGTGTGACGTAATTAACATGTTTTAATAATGTGAATATTTCCGGAACGCCCTTACCCTATTACGAAGATATAAAATTTATACATGAGTGTGCCAATAAAAATATCAAAACTCATATAAATTATATGAGGCATCGATAAGTTCCTATAATGTCTTGTACGTATCTTATGTTACTTGGAAACATTTATCCAGATTAATATTAATTTTGAGAAAATTGCTATTTACTATGCCGACATATTAATATCTTAACATGTGAATATTGTCACAAGTGAATAATGCTTGATGTCACAGTTTTTCGCGGTTAATTTTTACCGTTATTTGAATGCGGCGCGCAATTGGCCTAAGTAGCAGAGGTACAATAAAAAAAAAATAGGCTGCTGCCTTGAGGAGCTCTCCATAGAGTTCCTTCTATTAAATATAGAGAGGGCGTTTCAGAGAACGCAGGTCAAGTCGCTCCTGCGAAAACTAAGTATCGCACAAAAAGAAGGTTGATGCCATGTTGGTGAGTGCCCAAGTGCCTATTTAGAAAAAAATAACGTTTGGAAAAAAATGTTTTTTTCTTAGAATGTAACTTTTTATTTGTTCATTTTAAGGTCATGGTTGTTTCAATTAGAAACTTACTGGGCATCATCAATAACCCCTATATCAACCCTCTGTAGACAAGTTTAAAGCATGCCGAACATGGTACCATGTTTTGAAAAACCCTTCAATTTTGACGCGCACTCTGGTTTCGGATTCCTATCCAAGCGCATCTTCGCGGCAGCTCTCCTGCCCCCCGACGGCCAAAGCGCGGAACCAAGGCCAGACAATTCGCCTGTCTCGCCCGTCGCCCGCCCGCCTCCCTTGCCACGCTCGTAAAAAACGAAGAAGTGCAGCGCGCGCGCGTGGCCAGGCGATAAGGAACGCCTCGCTGTTCGAAAGAGCATGACATTGCAAGACTGAGCTTTTCCTTTTATGCTGGCCTTGGTTCCGCGCTTCAGCCGTCGGAGGGCAGGACAGCTGCCGCCAAGAAGCGCTTGGATTAGAATCCGAAACCACGGCACGCGTCAGAATTGAAGGGTTTTTCAAAACATAGTAAAATGCTCGGCATAATTTATACTTGTATAAAAATGGTTGATAAAGGAATTATTGATGATGCCCAGTAAGTTTCTAATTGAAACTATGACCAAACGCCATGTAAGCCAATACTGGCAACTCCCGCGGATCGCGGGCGAAAAGTGATCGCAGTGCCCCTGGCGAGCTCAGAGTCTCCGCTAGCAGACGAATTCTCCGCTACGCATTGGTTTTGCCTATCTCCGTGCGAGGTGACCAATGAAAAAAAAATTGTCACGTGTATTCGCTGCTTTGAATGTTACAAAATAGGTTCCACCTCATTAGTCAAGGACATTTTCTTCGCGTGGGAAAGATGTCACAGCTTGTAGGGTGAACGTTTTGGGCTCTCCTGAAGAAAACACTCTCAGAACTTACGTCTGCCAGGCAAGACACGAATGTACCTTCTCTCTGTTTCTTTGAAAATGACAATGTAAAAAATGTTTTAGAATATTGCTACGTTTCACCTTTACTGTGCATATTGATCAATTGTAGAAGGGTGGTAAGCTGGGCTAGTTGGAACTGGTTGCACATGATTAAATCAGCGGACAACGTTGAGAAACTGTTGAAGATAACAGGAGACAGGAAAGACGCTGAACTCACAACTCAATGTATCTTCGAAAGAGAAGAAGAAAGAAAATGACACAGAAAACACAGGCACGTGCAAATGGCTAGCGAACTCCGGAGCGCGCTCCAGGGCGCGAGGCTATAGCTGTAGACATTCAGCGCTTTAAAAAGGATATTTCTTTTTGTGATAAAGCCAAGGAGGTTATAATGGGCAGGAGGTGGCGTCCCTATCCCCAATGCATGGAGCGAAGTGTAACGGAAGTAGGCGTGGCCACGAGCCGCGACGAGCATTTCTTGACCAATGGGAAGCCTAGTGAGTGGGCGCCGCCATAATTTCGGTGCAAACAACCGCGTTGCCATGACATTTCCGTGGCAACGCGATTGTGTGCACCGAAAGTAATGGCGGCACCCACTGTTATTTGAAACAGCGCTTAACGGGAGACTTTTAAACCGGTATGGTCGGAATTGGATGAGATTACTATAAACTAACGCCTGGTTGCCCAGCAGAAAGTAAGTGACTAGAGTTGAGACGCTCTAGACGACGCACCGACTGAATCGGTGTCGAACAGGCGAGATTTCGAGCCCAACACTTGCCTGACCAGTAGGACTAGGAAGTCGGCGTGTAGCGGACGCTCTCGACATCGCGCGACCGCGCCTGGAGCGCCGTCTCGAACGAGTCGTCGTAGCGCGGCTTTGGAAAGTGATCGCGAGTCAGTCATCGTAGGCACGAACGCTGAGAAGGGCATCGCGGGTTGAGAAAGCCGTACAAATTCTGCTTCGAGAAGATGTTGGTTTCACTCCGCCGTGATGAGTATTCGGGTTCGCATCGAAACATCTTTTGGTGCGCCGATCGAATCGAAAGCCAGCCGCGACAGCGAGCAGACGAAGCAGACCGCAGGCACGGAGCAGACCGCAGGCACGGAGCAGACGTAGAAAACCTAACGACCGAGCGGAGAGCAGACGATGGGAGCGTGGTTGAATTTAGTTTGGATGAGAGAGCGTCGGTGCGCGGGGCAGTCTGGGATTGGGTTGTTCTTCCGGCGTCGCTGGGTATGACGTCATGCCGGGTCCTGCCCTATTTAAACGTCCTTGGATAAAGCCAAGGATGGCTGACTATACAAGGTTTGGGGGAGCACTGTGTGAGTCAGCCATCCTTGGCTTTATCACAAAAAGAAATATCCTTTTTAAAGCGCTGAATGTCTACAGCTATAGCCTCGCGCCCTGGAGCGCGCTCCGGAGTTCGCTAGCCATTTGCACGTGCCTGTGTTTTCTGTGTCATTTTCTTTCTTCTTCTCTTTCGAAGATACATTGAGTTGTGAGTTCAGCGTCTTTCCTGTCTCCTGTTCTCTTCAACAGTTTCCAACGTTATTCGATCAATTCGTTTTGTTGTTGCAATTTCAATTTCTCTTGAATGTACTGCTTAAAACCGTTTCGCGAATAGGCACGCTGGCTATATCCCGATCGTCTCCGGATGAAGAAGCAAAAGGCAATTTCGAACCACGTACCTTACGTCAGTATGCTCTGGAAAAAGACGATAGTGCACATGCAAATCTGACTCTATTGCTGAAACTAATAAAAGCGGAGTTACAAAAAAGAACACCCGATAAACGGTCGTGCACCTCCTTCCATTTTTCAAAGTCTACTTTCTTTTTATGTTTGACGCGACCCTACGCCGCCGCGGTCCTTCTTCGTCCTGCGTTTATGTTTTTTGTTTGCGTTTTTTCGTTCTTGTTCTAACTTAACGTTCGAACCATCGCGTATTTTGCTTTGCCTTGTTTGGCTTAGTTTTTACTGTCTTTCCTTCGCTTCTTCGCTTACTGCCACCGGTTCGTCTACTACGCTATGCCCGGGCATTGGGAGGGCCGTCTGCAACATTGTTGTTGTTTTCTTTCCACTGTCGTCTGTGACAACCTCCCATGTCCGCCTTCGATTGAGTTGCTGATCCGAAATCTTCATATGTACTTTTTGATACTTGATCAATATATTAAGAAGTGTATGCTCGTTTACATTTCTATTCGGATTATATTTGAGTACGCGGTCACATCTGCTATGAGTGTTCGTTGGTTGATCAACCGGTCGCCTTCGGGCATACACCAGTGCATACTTGGAGATGGCAGGCATGCCATGTGCTTGTCATCTCCAGTGCAAAAACAAGCTTTTGTGATGTGATGGAAAGTCCTTCTTCCGCTTCCCGAAGACCGAACAAATGTGAGTAATTAAGTCACTTCAAATTAAACTGGAAGAGCTGTTCAAGTCTGGCATCAAAATCGCTACTGACGCCTCAACAGACGAATATTTCACCAAACAAACGTTCAGCTGAAAACGCACTTGAGGCCACTGATCGGTACTCAAAGCAAAAGCACGGTGTGCAAGGATTGCCTAGACATGTACGCCAACAAGTACTGGAATGCACTTTTGAACTGCTGCGCCAAGCGAGCAAACAAACAACCTGCGAAAGTCACTGGGAAAAGAAAAGCGAAAGCAGAACAGGTCACACACTGCTAGCACGTAGCAGATTGCAGCTCTTTTGTTCTTAGTTCGTACCAACGCCGCTAAAGCAAATAAACAAACGTGTAACGTGCAGCTGAAAAAAAAGACTCTTTTTTAATAGTTTTGTCGTGTTGCTTCCGCTTTGTTTGTTGTGGACTCAACACCGACGGCGAGCACCACCTGCTAATTTTCAATGCTCCTACCGACGACCCGTGCGATCGTCGTCGTTGAAGGAGGTCTTTGCTGGGTGATTTGTATCTTTGTATCGTCTGCTAACTTCTTCGTTTCATTCGCCGTTGTTCGCGACGGTTTTCCATCTCTTTTTATTTTCGTCTGGGATGGGGACCCCATCTTTTCTGCAAAGTTCGGAAAGTGTTTGCATGGTCATTTTTCTAGTTACTTTTTGTTTTTGTAATGCTGCAGAGGCTGGTGCGCTTGCTCTGGTAATTTTAACATATTGTTTGCGCACGTTTTAATAATCACCTATTCAGGTAAGAAACTGTGACAGCACAGTTTGTAACGGATAAACAGTGTCTTCTTACGACGTAGGTCGAGTAGCTAAATGCCTTTTTTCCGCTTTCCAGATGCGCTTCAAACGCGTGTGATTCCCCGGAGTGGCGTTTGAGACCTCTAAATAAACTGCTCTATCTTTGTTTCTGCGCGCGTTGTTATTTGTTTGTCGTTGCAGTTGCAATCAGTGGATTCCGCTTTGCAAACGGGCTGACCGTAATTAATTGCTTCAGCTGTTGGGGTGAAGAAACGGGGCTCGCAAAGCTCGAGGGCGTCGCGGAGCCTATACTCTTCCATTGCGTCGTCTGCTTCCGTAGACTCCGAGTCCGCTAGAGGCGCCACTGTCACGTTCGCCGCCGCTCCCATAGGTTTTCGGAGCAGTTTCCAGTATTGGCGAAGCTATATCGTATTTGCTACGACCTTCAAATGAACAACTAAAAAGTTCCTTAAAAAAACGTTTTGTAGATTTTAATATACATATATATATATATATATATATATATATATTTAAATGGGCACTTGAGCAGACACCAACACTGCCTCAACCTTTTTTCTGTGCGATGCTTAGTTTTTGGAGGAGCGATTTGGCCTGCGTTTTCTGAAACACCCTGAATAGATAAGGAAAAGACTTCCGTAGTACGACAAAAAGTGTATAAGAGAGTAAACGTACCTGGAAGCTTTTAGTAAAGCTTCACTAGACATTGGTCGACGTTCCGGCCTCACTCAGGCTGAAAAGTCGAACAAAATGTGATGAAACTCCAATAAAAGCTTCGAAGTATGTTTTCTCTCATATATATATATATATATATATATATATATATATAGGGGGTTGTTTTTTCTTCTTTACAGATTTGTTTAAAAAACAGCATGAAAGCTACATTTATGCGGTTTGCGCGGGTGAATTATACGGCCTGGGGGACAGTATGTAGGCTGCTAATCTTTTGCTTTAAGTCGGATAGTTCAGTGAAATTTGTTAATTTACTTGTTAATTAGTGAAAATAGTCTTATGGTTCCAATTTGAAATTTGCTCAGCATCGTCCACAACCCCTAAATCAGCAATTTTTATAAATACTATGAGCGCGTGAGAAGCGCTGTAGTGCGCTAAAGCTCCACTGGTGGAGCATGTACAAGGCTGGGGTTTGATAAGAGACGGAAAAATTGCGCGGGCGTCTTACCGCAACCACTAGCCTTGTACCTGCTCGCCGAGTGGTAAATGTAGTGCACTACTACGCTGCTCACGGGGTTCACTTTCTGAAAATGACTGATATAGGTGTTTTCGAAAACGCTTAGGAAGTTTCTAATTAGAGCCATATGTCTATTTTCACAGATTAAAAGTTAATTACCAAATATTAAATAATTTGCCGATACATCGCAAACATTAGCCGTACGCATAATGTTCCCCTGGGCGTATAACTCACTCGCACAAACCGCATAAGTATAGCTTTCATGACGTGTTTTTTTTTTTTAAACAAATTTTTATAGAATAAAAAAAAAAACGTAAATATATATTTATAGAGGGTATGAAGTCTGAAGGAGGTATAAAGACGACGACGTGGCGGCGCACGACCATCTCGCGCAAGGCCCCACGGGCCGGCTCGGCCTCCATAAATCAGTCTATTCTATCTCCTGTCATCAGCTGTCCCGTCCTCTATGCTGGCGACAGCTTCATTCTAACAATATATATATATATATACTCAACTATAAAGAAGTTGAGTATATATATATACTCAACTTCTTTGCCGCAGCGATATGCCCTCACCTGTAAGTCATCTCCTGACGAAGCCGAGCCTCTCGGTGACAGTGTAGATTAAACTTCGGCTGTTTTTTGTTTCTCACCGTGAGTTTTTCACTTCGTTATATATACGCCTTCGGCCCCTTGGCTCCTAAGCCACCACGCCCAATATCTCTCTCTCTCTCTCCCTCTACATATATATATATATATATATATAGAGAGAGAGAGAGGGAGGGAGGGAGGGAGAGAGAGAGAGAGATATTGGGCATGGTGGCTTAGGAGCCAAGGGGCCGAAGGCGTATATATCACGAAGTGAAAAACTCACGGTGAGAAACAAAAAACAGCCGAAGTTTAATCTACACTGTCACCGAGAGGCTCGGTTTCATCAGGAGATGACTTACAGGTGAGGGCATATCGCTGCGGCAAAGAAGTTGAGGACTGGGAAGGAAAAACGTGACAACACAAACGCAAAAAAAAAGTATAAGCAAGGTACGCAAGGTACGCAAACAACTTGAACTGAGCACGCTCCTCCTGCGTGGCGGTGAAATACAAAGTGCGCTTTAACGCCTACAACAGTGGCTACAATAGGCCGTAAACGGGCGACGTCGAGCAAACGAGCCAATGCATCCCCTCGACGGTTGCCCCTGGGCCGCTGCGGCTGTCAAGTAAACTGAAAAAGCAAAACATCGCAAAAAATGTTTGCCGACTCTTCCGTTGCCAAAAAAAAAAAAGGACGACAGGGTGCGGGGTTGGGTCGGGGAGTGGGGGTACGTTCGTGTGATGTGTGTAATGAAAAAGGCGCGCAAGAGAACAGTACGGGAACAGCACGGTACCACAGAAGCAGACATGTACGTAACGCGTTACAAAAGTTACTTCTACACAGTCACTATTTTCGGTAACGAGTAACGTATTTAGTTACTCTTTTAGATAAGAAATGAGTAACGTGTTTAGCTGCTTTTAAGGCCAAGTAGCGAATATCGAAATTTTGTTACTTTCGAGAAGTAACGTGTACACACCGCTTAAACGGTTTTCTTTTTATTCTAACCTGTGTATGTGTCTATTGCAGAACGGTGGGTGGGCAACCCGAAAAACAACTAAAGAGTATGACAGTATCGCAACGTATATCGCTGAGCACGTCAGTCAAACTATACAGCTGAGAATGCTTTCACCCAGTGAACACAATAAGGTTCGTTGGTTTAACTTTCTACTTCTAGAACCGGGTACGGACCCAATGGAAACCCGGAGGTCGCGAACACGGGAAAGCACAGAACCAGAGTGTCGCACCGAAATTTTTATCGGTTCGGTTCCGGTTCAGTTCCGGGAAGCAAAACATAACGGTTCAAACCTGGTTCGAACCGCTAAATGGAAAATAAATTTTTCGCGTTGTTCTTGCAATAGACAGTATTTACGCCGTGAAACGATTAACTATATAGTTCCTTCTAACGTCCGAGCAATTCAATTTAGTTTTCAGGTAGCAAAATATGAAATTCACTTATTTAATTTCGACTCAACAGTAGAATAAAATCTAACTTAACGTACATAACGTCGTTTTCGTACGACTCAACATCTCTTTGTTTACCAGTCATATATATATATATATTATCTGAATCAAAGTGTTTAAGTACAACAGTAGACAGTTGAGCTCGTTGGCACATACCTGTAAATAGATCAGCTTTAAAGTTAGGACTATATTGTCTTTTCCTGTCCTTTCTTCGTGTTTAAGTAAAATTCTAAAGTTCAAGCTGATCTATTTACACGGTATACAATGTTGTCGCGAAGTGTGGTAGGTCGCATAAAATACGCGTGATTGCTACAATTTTGCGTTGCAGTATTAAAAGATGAATCGTGATTGTGTCCTTGAACTAAGAAATTAATTACAGCACACAAAATCATGAAATGAGAACCTCGTGGCCATATATATTATAAAATATGGTTTATAAAATACGTTTTCCAATATATATAAGAACGACACAACTGAGCTAAAATCAATGAAAGTTTCAAAATGTCCCGAAAGGTGTAAGACAATCCCTTTCAGTCTTTTTTTTATAGAAACACAAAAGGGCAATCACAATGCGTGCTTTTCTATCAAAGCATTGCTTATGCTAAGCACCGCGATGCGTGCAAATAATCATGCATGAAGGAGTAAACGAAATTGTTCACTCTCATCTATACGCACCTTCGCACTCAGATCGAATCTGGCCCAAAATAGCGCTTGCCCAATGAACATTTTCGTATACAGGATAAGCTGGCATAGCCTGCCTGTTGAGGTTGTTGTCCGTCCCCCTTGCTATGTATCTTCCTCATGTCTAATTACTCCTATTAACACCTTTGTTTTGTACCTCGTGTTGAGGTTTGTTCTTGACAAGATTCCGGTCAATTTAATTTGAAAATGAGCAACACCCTTGCTAATTGATGATTTTAACGCGCTAGCGTTGAGGAGCTCATGTCGAAAAAAAGCCCATGTCGGAGGCGTGCCTTAAAAAATCTGATTGGTCGATAGGGTCATGACGTCACATCTACATACCCTCGCGCAGGAATTTCAAACAACCCAGAATGCTTACGTAAAACGTGACGTTCACGCGTGGAATGAAAGTGATTAAATAATGACATGTAATGCGAACTAAAGGTCACCGTATGTCTCAAATGATTTCACTTTATAAAGTAATTAATTCGCCTTAAAGAAAAAAAAATTAAAAATTTTAGGCGGGATTCGATTTCACGACCCTTCGGTTGCGAGTCAGACACGCTCCTGGCTAGGCCACGCAAGCACACTTGCACGGCAAATGAAAAGGTGATGCCAAAGAGGCGCGTTAACGCTATCCCGTTCCACTTTCAAATGCGAAGCTTTAAGCGTCCTCTAAGATTTTTTTGTTAAGTAAAACGAACCATTATTTCATGTTCTATTCGACATGGCAGCTACTTTCTGACGGTTTTCGTGCGTAATCGTCATATTTCTGCGGCGCGCCCCTGTTTACTTTGTTTTTGTCGAGCCCACAGACACATAAAATTAAGGTTTCCAACATAAAAAGAGGTAATAACAGACTTCTATATGTTTGAGATATTTTATGTGGGAGGAACGCACAGTTATTTTAATTAGCTTCATCATCAGAGATGTGTGTAAGGCTGTACCAAATGACTTAAAACGTGCCTGTCGAGGATAAAAACGCCGGAAAAAATTGGCAGAGCACATTTCAGATAATTTGTGGGAGGGGAGAGGGGGGCATTGCTTTAGGGTGGTCGGTCCTTTATTTATGTTGTCAAAAATTCAGTTAGCAAAAAATATATTTTATAATGATAAAAAAATTACTTTATAAAGTTCACATAACCGCTTGAGACCGACACGGAAGGACGATACTCGAAACTACGCTAACTGTTGAGTCTGTGTAAACGTGTTTTTGTTCGCTGATTGGAAGTGTGAAACGTCGGGCTGCAGAATACACCAAAAACTACTTTGTGCTCACATGATAGATCGGAAGGCAAATACACGAAATGTGCAAAAGAGAGACATAATTAATGGTATTTTTTGTAAATAATCCCATACAGAGCGCCTTACTGCAAAAAGAGATCCATAAAGATGCATGCAATGAAATTCCTGATTTTACATAACTAGCGCGAAGGACAGACAAAGATTCATAAAATCTTAATATAAATCACATTTCATCAGCTTGCAGTGAGCTCGAGACTTCGCAAAATACTGCCTCGGGAGGCTAATGTTATATTCGATTTTACCTGCACTTGTTTTGGGCCCTCACTTTACAACACTATGCTTCAATATTCATGCGCTCTAACATTTCTCTAGGCTACCGTATATAATCGCGAGACTGCTATAAATACTGCACAAATTTACAATTAGGACATCTATTGCTAGTGTTGCGAACATCGCATTTCACCAGAAAGCTGAACTGTTTAACATGGTATGCACGAGACGTCATCACACTATATGCTGGTGGTCATTGTGATTTCTTCTTGCTGAGAAAATCGAATTCAATGGTACAAAATGCACGCTGCAGGAGGTTCAAGCTCAGTGAAAGCCAAGTATTTGAAAGGCACGTATTATTATTCTTAGCGCATCGTCGTGAGGAACGCCGCGAGCGTCTGGCACGACAAAAACGGTGCTTTTTCGCAAGACTGTCTTTTTGCAAACAAAGTAGTTTCCGGGGCCACACTTTTTGCTCTGCGCCGAAGATGCTGGGAAGAGGAACCTTTACTACACAGTATGTTTTTAAAACTCACCCCCCGCTCCCCCCCCCCCCCCACACACACACACACACAAACACACTTCTTTTTCTTTTTTTGTTGTTCCTCCAGAGAATATTTTGTAGTCCTGAGGAATCGCCTCATCGGTTTAAGTGTGCTAATTCAACAATTTAAGCTGTCACTTGTTAACAACAAACTTCCATGGCTTTTATTTTGCACCCCGTGAAGTTTAAAGGGGTCATAAGACGGGATATTATGCTGGAGTGTTCATGACTTTTCAGAGGCGTACTGGTACTAGTCTGGCCCAAGTATACTTCAACAGGGCGCGTCTGATTTAGAGGCTTCTTTATCGCGGTGAAATTGCGAGGATGAATTGAGACTATTTTTTCTCAGTCTTGCCTTCGCAGATATTGATGTTGTTATTGCGAGATCAAAACCACCGGCCCGACGACAGTCGAGCGCGGTTCATGAGTTTGACACGGGAACTGCGTGAGCACTGTACATCGGCTCGTAACAATCAATGCCTCGGCAGACACTTGGGTAGTGGCTCGTGTCCAACCACTGCGGTGATGAGAATAGCCGAACTCTAAAAATGACTGCAGCTCATCACACGTTTTCTACTTTGCCAACCGTAGCACATGACTATGATTAACGTTGGCGGCATAGGATAGGCACCAGGCCACGTGGCCGCTTCTGGGTCCGAGCTGAGGGGATGAACTATGCTCATATTTCTCGAATGTTTGGTGACTGCCGTCGCATAGAAAGAAGAGAAAAAGCAAGTTTATTCATTTATTAACGTTAGAGAGTGATTCTAAGTAGTATTTCGTGAATGTATAAAAATGTTTCTATGGTTCCTTTAAGCAAAATAAAGAGGTGGTCGAAACTTGGGCAATAACTTGAGAACGACACTCGAGTGAGGCTTAGAGCGGTTGCCAAAGTTTGGCTGACCCACTGAGGCCACTAGGATTTTTTTCCCCATTTATAGACACACGCAGTTTTTGTAACGTCATATTAATAAGTCGCATTTAGTCATTTCATTACTTCCATTCTCGGGAAACTATTTCAGGTGCAGTTCAGCAAGAAGAAAAAATGTTTGGGTGCCTCAATGATGTAAAATTGGTCATGCAATTTTGTTTTTGTACTTTCAGTAAATACTGTTAAGAAGTAACCCCTGACATTGATAGCTTGTGAAAACAGTCATTAGTTTTCCCCTCCGCGCAATAGCAGATGCAGAAAAAATAAAGAAGAGAGACAGCTGTCGATTTCCTCCTGAACTCGCAATTTGAACAGTGGCCATGTGGTCTCACGCTAGCTATATACCGTCATTGTTCATAATAGTCATGCGCTAGGGTTTGGAAAGCAAAAGCTTTTGCTGAGTTTCGGATATTGTTAGAGCACGGCTATTACCATATTTAATTGAGCATGAGCCGTTACTCGAATGCTTATCGATGCTAACCCGAGCACTCGACTCAGGGTATAAAAATCGCTTACGTCACGTTGTCACGTGACTGTTGGTGCAAAATCGTTATATCATGTTACGTCACACTGTCAACAGCGTTAATACATATAATGACTGCCTCGAATTAAATCGATTTGACGCAGTCAGTCACGTGACTTCACGGGGTCACGTGGCATTACTTGACAGCATGTATTGACACCATGACGTCACTTGACAAAGTTACACATGGTTAATAATAGTTACAACACAAAAACGCCACGAAAACCCACAATTGATCATACATTGCAACTCTGTATATGAAGATTTGATAAATAAATAGACATACAGACGGCAATTGTTTTATTCCCATATATTCATTTTGGGATACTAACAAAAAAAAAACCCTTGAACCGTTTTGAACCGGTTACCGTTATATTTTTTTCGGTTCGGTTCCACTTCAATTCCAAGATGGCGGTAAATATTTCGGTTCGGTTCAGTGCCGGTTCGGCTAAAAATAACGGTTCGGTTTCGGTTTTAGGTTCGGTTCGGTTCCGGTTCGACTCCCTGCACAGAACCAATTACCCGCTGTCTTCAATAAAGGCGCAGTTCCCGAAGATTCACCAGCTCCTCCTGGAGCACAACACTGCCGTTTCTTCGAGCGCGACGGTAGAACGACTCTTCAGCGTAGCCGGAGATATGTTTTCAAGGAAGCGGAAAAAACACAATTGATGAAAACTTCGAGAGGCAGCTACTGCGTAAGTGCAACGACTACTAAAATGATAATAAACCATGAAACAAAAACAGATGTGTATTCGGTCGTCAAAGTAACGTGTAAAGCAACTCGTTACTTTTGAGGTAACTCACGCGTTCCTTTTGAGAATCGGTAACGAGTAACGTATTTAGTTACTTTTTGAGGGGGTAACGAGAAACGATATTTAGTTACTTTTTGAGCGAGTAACGAGAAACGATATTTAGTTACTTTTTTGGGTAACGTGTACATGTCTGCACAGAAGATAGCATCTACAATATAGGAGTCGTAAAAGAATTATTACGTGGGTCAATTCCCGTTGAAAATAAAGCACCACTATGAAAAGGTAGAGTAGGTTAATGCTCTAATTGATGCAATATTCCTGGACTCTTATATATTTCGTTTTCTATTGTATTGAATCTGTATATGCCGTATGGCTCTCGCTGATCGCGCTCCCGGTTTGATCTAAATCCAGTTTCCAGTAATGTCACAGATAATTCATCAAAATACTGCTTGAGGAGACGGAGGTGTTTTGAAAGAGGGAGGCTTTAGTTAGATTTAGAGTGAGCTCTGTGGTTGTTGAAGCATAGTCTAAACGCTGTCTCAGTCTGTCCCACGGATTAGATTTTGCATACTCTACACTACGTTTTTCAAGAGTTGCATGTCAGTTCCCGTTTAATTTTCATTCAGCACTGCGAAGGCTTGCTTCTGGATGTGTCTGTTTCTTGAATTTGTTGGCAGAATAAACACTTCAGTGTATTAAAGGGCTTGCATTCGTTGTGTTGCGGTGCAGAGTTTAACCGAGAATTTACTAGCGTGCCACTAATGTTGCGTGATTGTCTATAGATCACCCCCGGTGGGGAGGGAAATACGTGTTTTAGGCGGTCACTTTGCTCGAGCATACATAAGCGGTTTGAGTGACGTGAACCTTGTACACAATTTCTAGATTGGCGAAAAATGTTTTTATTGAGTTTACTAAGCATTCACCACGTGGAACTTCATATATTTTGTTTACTATAAAAGTGCTAGGTTTGTTGAAGAGGCACATTTTTTTTCTTGAACTTGATGCACATAGCACACTTTTTGTTTTCTCGAAATCCATAGATATCCCATGATACGCTTGTAGCGTTTCATAAACAAATCACCCATATTTTCTCTTCGGGAGTCAAAAAGAAAGCACAACGAATGTAAAATTAATGATTAACACATAAGTTACCTCGCAAATGTTATTTGCATCTTAATTTTGATAGACCTAAAAATAGCTGGCTTCCTATACACAAAAATGTCGCATACCTCAGATGTGTCCTGGTACTTTTCAAGCTCCGGCTTGAGCTCTGGGAAATGGAACGTTGCGCTGGCATAACTGAAAATGAGAAGACCGAGAAATCTGAAAATACCAAAAGACATAGTGGAAGAGGTATGAAGGCAACGTATTCTGGTCTCTCGAACGGAGTAATTTGATCGTTGCGACACTCCAGCATATTTTTATAGCACAGACAGCGAGTGATTACGCCGATTAGGTCTTGTTTGTTGCAGTGTAATTATAGACGCACGGCGTGCGTCTAATAGCACGCCGTGCGTAAATCTTGCAGATTTTATTGTTACTTTTTTGGTGTTTTAAAGGTTATCGAGCCAGCTGCGTCGCGGTGGGATCATGGGCTCAACCCAACACTTTTCGGTCTGGATAAGTATCATGCTGAGAACTGACGTTTTGTCACTACTAGGTGACTTCGGTTAACTATACAGCGTACCGCAATGGCTATATTTCGCTTCTACAGCGTCGGCCAGTGTAGCAATACTGTGGCAGAACAAATTTATGTACGTTTAATATACTCAATGAAAGGTTAAAAAGCCATTACATGTTTGGCCTATAGGTCGCTTTTGCTGCCTCCAATAGAATTTAGTCCCGTGAAAAGTAATGAACACGAAGAATATACAACCTATTTGTGTTTTTCTCACAACTGGAATGCTGTAAGCAAAACTATTCATGTTGTGGACTGTGCAAGTTCTGCGGGTTGAATTGACCTGTGAAATGTGTAGTTTAACAATACACAACGTCGGAGTGGAGCTGGGCGTCGATTAAAATATGTAACCCAATTAATTGCCACGCTTTAACCGATTGCTTAATCCATTAATCGGTCTCGTTTGTTTTTATGCATTATAGTTTTAAAAAGTCAAAATTATTTTTATTATTTTTCAACTGAATATGTGATAAGGGGCGCAATATAGAATTCCGATTATGAATCACGCTGGATGTGTAGTTGAGAACAGTTCAAGGAACGGTTCGGTGCCGGCATGGGCAACGCAGCACGCTTACGCTACCTTCTGCTGCAGATCTTCGCTGCGGCATGGGCCGTCGAAGAGATGCCTCATCCCCTGACTTCCAACCAACGTGAATTTGAGGAACGCAGCCAATTCCTCCCGTCACCGACAACATCAGCGGACTTCTTGCCTGGCGCAACGCTCGTCTGGCATGGACTGGAACGTTATCTTGTGGCATCAGTCTCCAAAAGGAGCAACCGCCCACTTCTCGAACGGGGTTCGGTGCCGGCCTGGGCAACGCAGCACGCTTACGCTTCCTTCTGCTGCAGGTTAGTCCTGTTTTTTTTTTTTTTTAAGTTGCTCGTTACTCCTCGAAACGCCAGCCGGCATCGTTTCCCAGTGTCCTTGTAAACTTGCGTTTCGGGTGTCGCAATTTTCTGTCAAATCTTTGTGCTACTCTTGTAGAATTGACATTGATTCTCTCCGGCGACGCTGAACTTAACCCCGGGCCCCTTACGGACGCCCAAGTCCAGAAATTGCTGAAGGCAGTTGACCTACTACCAAACTGGATAAAGGACAGGAAACGCTAATAAACGATGTGGCAGAAATAAACCGGAATCAGTTTCGACTCGACAAAAAAAAAATCGAAGCCCTCAGTAAAAAATTCTCTGCGATGGAAACTAAAATTGTTCTGTTAAAAAGCCTCAAAGATAATATGCAGGAAATCGATGCCCTCTCAACCAGTCTATAAGCGCAAGTTGCTGCTGTTCCTCTAGACAGGATGACTCAGCAAATAGATAGAGAAAAAACAATTTATTATTTTACGGAATCAATGTCGAACCTAACAAAACATGGTCCCGTTCTAAATTAAAGTAAGTGAGTTCTGTCAAATAAATCTAGAGGCGACCGTGGCAGGGAACGACATCGAACGTACTCATAGGCTAGGCTTCGAAATTCAGAAAAAGCCTAGATCAATTATTGTTAATTTTCTATCCTTCGAAGTCAAGCAGCACATTCTATTCCAAGGATCCAAACTAAAAAGCAGTGGCGTTTCAGTCGGCGAAGATTTTTCCGACAAGATCAGATTTGAACGCAAACAGCTGTTGGAGCCAGGAAATGCCATATAAGCTACGTTTCAATAAGCTCAGTATTAACAGGGTAGACTATTTTTATGATAGCGCTGAAGAATCCGTAAAAGCAAAACAAAAAACCCAGCAGCTACCGTATCAAGCTCGGCATAAGATAAGAACCACGCGCGAACTTGCTGTTATGATTATAAATTGTCGTAGTATCAAAAATAAAGTGGAAGAGTTTGCTGATCTTATCGCCATGGCAAAACCCAGTGTTGTCATTGGTAGAGAGTCCTGGTTGGATGACACCATTCGTGATACTGAAGTTTTTCCTTTTGGTTATGTTGCGTACCGCCGAGACTGAAATGTACATGGGGGAGGAGTTTTTGTGTTAGTTCATGAATCCCTTCAAAGTTTTCAGATCAGAGTGAATGGTACAAAATGTTAATCTGTTTGGTGCAAGATTGCGTCAGAAAATGGAGAATTTATTACTGTCTGTATTTTTCTGTAGACCTCCTGGCCCTGACGAACGCTCAATATTTTCTCTTGTTGATGTTCTGTCAAGCATAGGCACACCCAATCTTGTACTTTGGGCGATTTTACCTTCCCAGATGTGGAGTGGGCATGTGGTCGACACGTAACTTTGAATACCACTAAGGCATACAAAATGTTCCTTAACTTTGTTTCAAGTTTTGAGTTGCACCAGCATGCATCCTTCCCTACAAGTTTAGGTAAAACGATGGCGACAACTTTGGACTTGCTTTTTAGCAACAGGGAAGGTATAATATCGACGGTCTCTAGCCTTCCTGGAATTAGTTACCGTGAAGTCGTAGTTGGACGAATAACCAATATATTTGAAATCAAGAGGCCACATTTACCTAGGAAAGTCTTCTTTTACGAACGCGGCAACTATGAAGGTATTTCAAATAACCTATGCGACTATTTCTCTGAGTTTGGAGAGCTCTCTCACCAACTTGACGTTGAAACGCTTTGGAACCTCTTCAGAAATAAAGTAAACTCCTTAGTCAATGCATTCATTCCTTCAAACCTACTCGGTTGCAGGCGACGTAGAGACAAGCCGTGGATGAATGGGAAATTGCGTATCTTGGTTAAAAAGAAGAGGCGTGTATACCTGAAAGCTCTTGCACACTCCTTTTAGTGAATGCAGAGGGTCCTCGTTAGTATTTGGGTTATCTGCGTAGACTTGCCTCTGTGCATCTTTGCTCATGCCATGGATGATAGGAAGGAGAATCGATGTTTTTCGTAACATTGGGTCAGCAGCTGATCAGAAGTCTCCGCTTCTCAAAAGTAATCCAGCAAGCAGAGGTCGGCATATTAGGTCGCCCTCACTCACCCTCGCCCTCACAGCCACACTCACCTAAGCCCTCCACTCACCCTCACCCTCACAGCTACACGCACCTTCAGCCGCTCACTCTCCCTCATCCTTACAGTCACACTCACCTTCAGCCCTTCACTCACCCTCAGCCCTTCACTCACCCTCACTGAACCTCACGCCCCTCACGCACGCATGGCCCTCACGCCACTCACTGCCCTCACGCCCCTCACTCACTCATGACCCTCACGCACCCATAGCCCTCACGCCACTCACCGCCCTCACGCCCCTCACGCACTCACCACCCTCACGGCCCTCAACGCCGTCACGGGCCTCACGCTCATCCCACACTCATGGGCCTCACGGCACTCACCACCCTCACGCCCCTCACGCACTCATGGCCCTCACACCCCTCACGCAGTCACCGCCGTCACGGCCCTCACGCAGTCATGGCCCTCACGCCACTCAGGCCCGCTTCAGATGGGGCAATTTCGCCCAGAAACTTGACGTCGCAACGCCATCAACACGGGCCGCCCGTGTTCGGACGCAGCAACCAATTGCTGCAATTTGCCATCATCATCATGAAATTTTATTTTTCTTGCACTATTTAGACACACAATTACGCTCTATAAACGTGTTTTTTTGCATTTAAATCTCATTGAGAATACTAATGCATCTTTCTGAAACAGTTTATTTCCAAAAACCATGAATTTCAAACCAAAACCACGTATCTTGTTGTTATCATCACCGGCACGAGGTATCACGTGAAAATATCGCGTCCCTGGTTGGATGCAGCCACTTCAAACGTCTTCGAATTGCTCCGAGTTGCTCGCTTGTTTCGAGCCGGACCCGATCTCAGCAATTCGTGTCGATCTAGGGAAAACTAGGAAACAACCCGCCATCAACGCCGAAATCGCTGAGAAAGTTCCTCCGTCTGAAGGGAGCCTCACGCACTCACCACCCTCACGCCCCTCACGCACTCACCAACCTCACGGCCCTCACACCCCTCACGCCACTCACCGCCCTCACACCCCAAACGCACTCATGGCCCTCACACCCCTCACGCACTCACCGCCCTCACACCACTCACGCACTCATGGCCCTCACGGCACTCACCGTCCTCACGCCCCTCACGCACTCATGACCCTCACACCCCTCACGCACTCACGGTCCTCACAGCCCTCACGGCCCTCACTCACCCTCACACTCATGAATTTTCCTGGTTCAGAAACTCACACACCCTCACCTCACCTTTGAAGATGAGGGTGAGTGAGGGTGAGTGAGGGCCCTCATGAGTGAGGTTTGCCGAGGTATGCCAGGAAGCTGTCTCCTCGATGCTTGTGGCGGATTTCCTTATCCAATCGTTTAGTGGGATCCTTCTCATATGAAGTATTGAAGCTCTTTTTACAAAAATTCATGAGTCGTCTGCGTGCTCGCAGACACGAAATTCATACCACGTTTTTGCGTTCCCCGCGAGAAGGAGCTTTAGATATTCTATTCGTTCCGTGCCTTCTATCCAACAAATTTTTTAACAGGCATACTCATGCAAGACGAGCCACATAGCCGCAGCTAAATATTCGCCGTCGAACAAATCTGGCTTTACTGTTTCTTCCAGTCTATGTGTGTGCGCTCTCAAAGTTTCGGTCATAACAGTCATAAAGGGCATATGTTGTTCTAGTTGAGGTACTTACATTTGTAGCAATTTACGTAGTAACTACAGCTGTCATTTCCTGGCTAGCCGAAGCTACTTGACGTGATGTGGTGGTCGGCTTTTGGAACCACTCATGGGAATCCAGCATCGTGATGATCAATTTCACTGTTTTTTTTTCATTCATGTCTTTTGTAGACACTCCAATTTACTCCAACTTTACTGAAAAGAAATCTGATGAGCTCCAGCTCCTACCCACCGGAGTTAGGTCATCTTGTTCCTCTTTGTACCACTACAAGATAGGTTGTTGTTCTTCTCTATCAAACAGACACATTGGATTCAGATATTTCAAAGTATCCTGTCGGCTGCGCAAAGTTTAAATGTTCCTAACAACTTACACAATAGAAACAGAAGTTTCTTCCCCTTTTCTGTTTATTTTTTATCTGTATTTGTCGTCTTGCTTGTGTTTTTCTTGAAACTGTACATTTATCTGATAACTCGAAATCATAAATCACTTTGAATTCAAGGGTTTAAACACTTTTTCAGTTTTACCCGAATATAGAGAACTGAAGTGTTTAAATCATTTTACAGTAAACGGAACATTCTAGAGTGCTTTAAAAACCGGACCTAAACCATTTAATTCTGGGTATTGCCGGACTGCCTGTGCTGCTTCTATTCATGCGGCAAGTTCAGCGGTTCAAAAGGCTTTTTTTGTGCAACCCTCGGCTTAAGTTAAGCAAGAGACGGCACCACTAGTTCTCGCATCGCTATATTCTCGACTTCTGAATAGAGCGCCTGTTTATGTACATACAGATTTAAAAAGGTAACTTCGGTGGCAGCATATGTTTGTTTGTTTTATGTCGCGGGGCCTACCGCAGGTTGCTTATAACCTCCCAACCATTATGAGCAAATTAAGCTACGAAAAACGCAGAAAACAGTTTATTAACCTTCAACAACGATTTATTTAACAATAGGTTCCCACCACCTTTGCCAGATAATTAATCAAACATTCCATGGAATATAAAAAAGTAATCGCGGATTCATATTAACTAATAGAGAATAAAGCCGACGCCGATAGCAAATAAAGTAATTACACCATAAGCGAAGACACGTGCTTCGAATTTCTTCACGCATTAACCTGCAACATCGCGCAGTTGGTGGTTATAAAAAGTCATCCTCTTCTGCAGATTCATTGGCACTTCTCCAAATCCAACAACCTGTTAGCGTTGAAAAAAAAACACGTTTAGTTGGGTATTAAAATTCGAGCGTCAAAATACGCAAGGTATTTTATTCTTGATCTTAACAGCTGTCGTCATGAATCTGGATTTTGTTGGTACCGCAGAGTAGGTAGTATATAAAATCACAAATGGTTGATTGTTTTCTAAGTTGGCTTTCGGGAACGGCGACACAGCATGCAGTGTCTGCAATGTTTAAAAAGATGTGGGTTAGACACAGTACATGTCCACGCTACTCTAAAAATATATTTTCTAACGGGTTATTTCATGTCAAATAAAAATAATCTCAGTAACCCACGGTATGGTTGTTTTTGCCTAGAGTGCTGTAGCAGCCGCAAGCACTATAAGCAACATTCAAAGATTCTCTTGCTATTCCTCTTTTTAATTTCTCGGGACAGGTTTCTGGATACGCTGTCTTACCTGTCATTAACATCGATTGAACGGAGGACTTAAAATGTTCTACTGTTCCAGCAGTGGAAAATAATGAACCATGTCAGCGGGAAGGATTATTTACGTTGCTAAAATGCTTAGTGGCTCTCTTTTATTGACGTTTGGAAGTTGTGGCTGGCACGAGGGTCAATGCTTTCCGAAAGGAAAAAAAGAAAACTGGTATCAATACAGTTGTCTTATTTTAGTTTGTACACACCTTTAGATAGACTTTAGCTCACGTAAATGTTAACAATATCGCTGCCTTCCTTGATATCGTTGGTAGTTCTTTGAACATATAGGGTATCAATTTATTTATGAAGGTAATTCATTTTTAAAGTCGGAACTAAGCTAAACAAAAAAGCCTTTTATTTCTCGCGCATGAATAGAAAATACGACAGGTGATCACTAAGTTTTGATTGATAGGCTGTAAATGATTTATTTATTAAAGAAATTACAAAAAAAAAAAGTTGCATTAGCGTGAACGTTTGGAATCTCCTTTTTCCTAGCAGCACATAACTTTTCAATATTCTTCTAAACGGGGCACTACTCACAGCTTGTCGTCGTGGATGATTAAGGGCGGCACCTGACAAGATGAAAGCCGCGCTAGAGGAGCGAGAGTTCCAAGATGTTTTACCTAATTCACATTAGATACGGGACCTCGCGCCATGAGACTTTTTAGCAGTTTTCCAATATAAACGAACACCTGAAGGGTACACGGTTTGCCTCCGACAACGAGGTGAACGATTCAGTCCGCCGTTGGTGTCGGCAACTGCCGTCCTTAACTATCTACGACTGAATCCGGAGAGTAGTGCATTGGTAACGGAAGTGTATCGCCCGCCAGCGGGAACTACATTGAAAAGTAATGTGCCCGTTGGAAAGAGGAGGTTCTAAACATTGATTTGGATGTAATTTTGTTCATTTTCGCCATTGGTTAGACATTTTACTGCCTAGAAGGCAAAACGTATTGATCACCCATTCGTGTCATTCGCTTTTTAAAGATTATACTGGACATGAGCATTTGTTTACGATCTCTTCAAACGTTTTCGTATCTATAACTAATAGGGTGTCTCAATATTCAAGTACGGTTATCCAAGTAAAAGAGATCCTTGAAAAAATGTACATATTTAATCGATTAGGCCCTTGCTTGCTCATGCCGGCGAGAACGTGAGTTTGGGCAGAGTCGTTGGTGTTTGCTACGTCCTCAATAAATTAAAAAAAATACCATAACTCGCTACTCAGAAAGAGGATTACGTTACTCGTTTCTGTTCTCCAGAAGTGATGGTCGTTACTTTGTTAACCCAGATGTCATCAAAGTAAACGAGTGTGTTAGTTATAAGGAGTTACGTACGGTTTCTGTCGGACTTATCCTTAATTACACTACAAATCTGCTACCAAAATTGCTTTTCTTCAAGGTGTAAGATGTGTTTAAAAATACAAGACTCCACGTACCGCTAACGTACGTGTTCCTTGTGACACCGCACTTTGAGTCCGGATCCATGTAAGCCGTGTACACGGTCAGCGTGTCACTTTCTGCAAAGTCGGTGATGAGAGAAGCCAGGAAAGATGTTAGGTGAGTTAATATCTAAAGATTTTCTACTAACTTAAATAAAATCCTGACTACTGAATGTGCTTCAAAACACGGACATAACAAAAACCTATATATTAAAACATTGGAGCGCTCCTTTGCATTGAAAGCACATACTCACGGCCTTCGGCAGAAATGATGAGCCGATTCGTTACGGTATATCCTTCTGAGGGTTGAAGCATTATCTTCGTATTACTGCAAATAATGTCAGATGAAATGGTTGTGACGATAAATTGATACTACAAGAGAAAATACTAAATATAAATAAATAAAAATAACACACTAATATTTAAATAAAAAAGGTACAGACAAACGTAAGCGGTTCGCACATTTTCGATTTTCACCTCAAACCCAATAGTACTTATTTAAATAATCTAAATTTATTATCAAAACCGTGGTATTCGAGTTTCCGAGTTATTTGACTCATCGAATGCCGCTATAAATCAAGATTGGTTTATTGGAAATTGCCATCATTATGGTGATATATACCCCTTGTAGGGTACTGCTAAATCTAAATCAAACAAGCATTAAGAAACCTTAAATGACTGACCATTTTTAAAAATAAAATTAGACTGTTTCTTTTATATCTCATCAAACAAATTATTAGTCTGTGGCACCACCTACTTTACGTGTACAAACCAATACATCCCAGCTGCTTCTATGATTACAAGCAAACACACAAGTTCACACATATTTTCTCTTACTTGCCTGACATCGGTTGCCGGTTGCATTCGTCAGCAATACCGGCTGTTTGTGTTATTACGACGTTACTGAACATACCTTAAAAGGAGTGCTAATTCGACGAGAAAGCTTCCGGACCACCGGAGAGCGGAGGGAGTTTGAGAGCTTGTTCGAAAACTCAACTGGGCGCTCTTTTTTGCCCACGATCGCGTCACGCAGGCGTGACTCGGATGGTGGTGCAAGTAAGGTGTGCCGCGAACTACAGTTTCTTTTTATAAAAACTAGCTCCCTCAGGTAAGAATAGCTTACTCTTTTTTATTCTATCAGTTGCAAATATCAATTTACACAACTAATCGTCCGAAGTCCGAAAAACATAGCAAGGCTTTGATTGTAATGGTCCAGTCACATCTGTCCTTCCGCCAACTGTGGACGCTCTGTATCCACGGTATCCTCGAGTGAATATGTGTGGACTTTAGATGCGTCTCTTCGTTGTGCGTGCTTGTGATAAAATAAACACATAGGCCTTTTTTGGCTTAATAAGTTTTTGTCTTCACATTGCAAGCAAATATTTTGCTATTCGATATTTGATACGACATTCGCTTTTTCGACCATTACTCTGGTCTAATCTATTCAAACTCGACTCAAGTTGAACTTTCATTATTTGCACACCCCTAATTATAGTCATGAGAGCTCAACCAAGCCGGGGCGTAGCTTGTGATGTTCCCGGTCCTTGCACAGTGATTCGTTCTTCAGGGTAATTATCGGTGAATGTCGCAAGCTCATTGGCTACGGAGAAATATTGAGAGGTTTGGTAGTTGCCACGAATTGTGTTTTTATGCTTTCAGGGACCATAGTGCCAAGTAAAAGGTAAGTTTGGTTAAAATTTATTCACGCAATAAACGTTCGTGGGACACGCCTGATGCCACATATAACTCAGGTCGGCAAATTCTTATATGAATTTCTTATTGTAGTAATAAACGACTGCTCCTTTCTCTTAGTGATATGCGTTTTTTCTGTAAACATTTGGGGGAAGTTCATTAATATTGCCTGATTATCTTCAGTTTTCGGTGATTGGTTTATGTAAGGTAATACCCACATAGGTTCGCTGCCCTGTCCAAACTCGAAGGTGACCGGATATTCCCCATCGGTTGCCGGATTCTCCTGATTAAACTTTAGACACTTATCAGTGCCAAATACAGGGTCCTCTTCGTAGTTTCTGTACAAGATGTGCCAGGTTCCAGTGAGCGGGAAGGCCTGCGCGTTGATGTTGAAAGTAAGGAATCCATGATTAATTGTTTTACGAAGGAGCATATCTGGCGTAGGTTTATTTAGGAAACATTAGAGTTTCGATTTACTTTGAGCGAGTTTGAAAGAAACCGGACATTGAAAAATCAGTAAAACATTTTCGAATGATATATTGCTGCAGTTATTTAATAAGAATTACACAAAAAAAGATTTACGTAGGAAAACATCGATTTTCGTCTCAAGTGAAGCGTAACTCGCACCATCTAGACGACTGGTTGTCGTTTAAAAAATAATGTGATGATCCGGTATACCAGAGCATTAATTTTGATTTCCAGGTTGAAGTCAATTTATGGCTAAGAAGGATAAATACATATATATAATCGGAATGAGTGAAGACTGACAGGTGCAGCCGTAGTCATATTGTTAACGAAGAGGAGAAAAATTGCTTATTGAATTTATTGTAATAAAGCTGGGAAAAGGAAAAGAGAGCTGGCCAAAAATTAGGCCAAGAGCGGGGGATTGGCCAGGAGCGGGGAATTAGACCAGGAGTAGGGGGTCGAGGCGTCGCCCCGGACAACCTTCGGCTGTCCGGGGCGGACGCCTCGACCGATTAGACCATCCCGGCCACTGGTTTCAGCGGACTAAATATTTTGACCAGCTTTCTCCGTACGGTCAGTTTCGAATACGCTTAGCTGGGTAGAGGACACCCGTTGCTGATTTAAGGCCCATGCTACTTCCGAGTTGCGGCAGTGACGTGGCACGTCATTTCAGCTTGCAAATGTCGGAAAGGGCCCGTCCTATCAAGATATATAGAGAACCACACCTCCCCATAGGGGTAGGCTGCACCGTATATATAATGGGAATGAGTGAAGATTGACAAGTGCAGCCGTAGGAATATTGTGAGCGAAGAGGGGAGAAAGTGATTATTGAATTTATTGTATTAAAGTTAGGGAAAGGGAAGGAGAGCTGCATAAAAGAAATTGGGCCAGGAGTGGTGAAAATTGAACCGGGAACGTTACTTGTTCCAGGCGATGCCTTAACTGATTAGACTATCCAGACCACTGGTTTCGGCGGACTCAATTTTTGACCACCTCTCTAGGTACGGTTAGTTTCAAATACGCTTAACGGGTAGACGACAGGACGTTGCTAACTTTAAAGCAATACCACAATACAATATAGTCTTTTTTATGCAATTTAATTTAGAGATCGCCTGCTCTTTACCCGTCGTTTAGACCCAAAGACACGAGAAATAATTAGAAAAGAAGCTACTCAATTAAATTACATCACCTATAACAAGCAAAATGTAATATAAAACCTACGTAATCTACAGCCAAGAATGAGAGGATAAATGCGTGAAGTATTAATCATTATATTGTTTTAAATTTGTATGCTTTTGACTAGCCGATTTCAAAGCCAATAAAACTTTTCATACCTCAGACATATCCTGGAAACTTTCAAACTCAGGATTCAGCTCTGGGTAATTCGGTTCCTCACTGCAGAAACAAATCGTTAGAAATGTGGCGACTGCAAACAAAACAAGAGACATTGCAGAAGTGCTAATCGGCTAACGTATAAAAAATATATAAACTGTAAAACCGCCTTGTCACGACCCTTGCGCTGGTTTATATAGCTGGTGTTCCTGGAATCCCGTAGTTGCAGTTTTTTTTTATTTTTTGAGCAACTGTGCCATCATAATTCTTCCTGAACGCGTCATTCAGAAAAACTATAAAATATAATTAAAAACAAAAATGGGCGAAGCATTCAAAGGGGAAATGTTGTTGTTTAGGCATCCATTAAAATAACAGTCACACTCGTATAACATTAAAGCTGAAAGAAGGTATGCAGTACCAATCTGTGTAAATTGAATGTCATCAGTGAAAAATGGTCCTGTGTACCAGTGTCACAACTAATAACGTTTTAAAGTGGGCGCTTGTCGCAGAACGTAAGCGCATTTCCTGGTCTCCATTATATAGGGGAATGGGCGCAAATGCAAGATGAAATATATTGGTTTTCGGTGTCAAAAGGAAGAAGGGTATCTGGACGGGTCCAAGCAAAGGTCTGAGGATTTAGAGCACCTCGGGAGTTTTCGACGTCCATCAGAAAATCTGGTTACACAGCGCCTTCTCGGCAATAGGCTTCAGTCAGGTTGCTGGCACTTCGGCCGTGATTCAAACCCGCAAACAGAGGATGCCAATACCCTACAATCTAAAAACTTCGGGTGTACCTACACACATTGTTTCATATATAACACCGCAAAAGCTACAATTTGACGTTCAGTCCACTGACGCCGATCCGATGATACCAACTTACACGACCGCCTTGATAGTCGAGTAATAAAAGTTATTGAAATTGCTAATGTAGCGTTAAAGACTACGGAGGAGGAGGAGAGGGGGAGGAGGGAGGAGGAGGAGGAGCTTGAAGGACGAGGGGAGGAAGAAAGAGGAGGGGTATACCTTCCCCTCAGTACCCTTCGCTCCTCCTAAAAGCTGCGCTATCAATTTGGCCGTCACAGGGTGCTGTAAACGTCTTTCATTTTGTTTCAATTCCTTTTAAACATATCACATTGGGTGTTCTTTTTCACGCTGCTTTACCACATTTTCCTTATAAATGAACAAAATCATGAAGAAAAAAAAACAATTAAACCTTAAGAATAAGAAGTCATAAGTTGCATATAAAATTTGAGGCCAAAGGGCAAAATAAATTGGAGCCTATGTGGCACAGCAGTAATGAGAGCCATGTATTGCGCTCAGTACACAAGTAAAATCACGTGAATTTAGATGTTATTATAATGTATTTTAGGCACAAACCATTTCACTACATACAAATTTTTCTTTCTGAAATATTGTGCTCATGTGAACTGTTTATTGCTAAACAACCGATTACATTTTTATCAGCAAATATATCAGTGCTTTAACAAAATATCCGGCACCGTTTCTTTTTAAATGTTTGTGTCTTCATCACGAGTAAATGCTAAGCGTTATACGATGAATACTCCGAGCCTAAGTAATGCATACTGCAGTTAGAACCTACATACTGTTGTCACATGTGAGTGAGTCACGCCTACTTGAAAAAACTTCGTAGATGAGGTAAAGAATTACCAATTTGCTTTCCACGCAAAAAAAAAAAACACAAAATACATTAACCTCTTTAATATCCTCCCGTGTGCACAGGGCGGAGAAATTAACTGTAAGTAGAGTTTGTAATGGGGATGAGAGTCGAAAGTATGCGAGGAAGTGTATGGATTTCTTTTTGCAATATTATGCCTGTCTGGGAATGTAATATTTTTATGCAAAGTGTTTTTTTTTTTTTTTTTTTAAAGCAGAGACTCAGGATTCAGTTGTAGTTTTTAAAAGGATATACTATAGTAACTCTGAACTTAAGTTACGCATGGTGTGGCAAGCAACGCTCAGCTTGATATTGCTCCACAGCGAATGCGATTGCTCCGTTAGCCGATAAGAAAGCCAAAGAACGAATTACGAAGCAAGAAGCCCGAACATAATTGGAAACGCCCTGCCTATCTTGAGGTTTCATTGACTACAGGAATCTAATAGGCCACGCTGCTTTTCCTTAGCATTCAGTGAGGCTCGTCCTATGAGTGTCATCGGTGCTCGTCTGAATAGCCAATTCTGTCCAGACTGCAGGCCCTTTTCGAATTATTTTTCTACAGTGCCGGTAGCGAGAAAGTTACACCGAAAAACACTGGTGTTGAAAGCAATATGCGAAATATTGAGTTCCCGTAAAACAAGTATGTTCTCTCTTTAAGCATCGGAATAGTGCTCACAATGCCAGGAGTCAAAGTGTAAAAATAGATGCATATGGTTTTACTTACCTCAAGTCTCTGAAGAACTGCATACAGAAGCAGGGAGCATAACCAAGGCTTTATCTTCTGTATAGGTAAAAAAAAAAACAAAAAAACTTTTGTATATACTTTTAAGTATGATTAGCTCCACATTGTAGAAATTGATAACCATGGCAAATATACCTTCATTCTACTTTTTGAAGGTTAGGTTGCACGCTATCTTTACATCATCAAACGTGCAGTTTTTACATAGTTATAAGAACAAAACAAAATTATGAAAAAAAAAGTATTTTTTATGTGCCGCCTTTGGTGCGAAAACCAAAGTGGAGCGGGAAGTTCGGTCATATTGTCACGAATGACAATGGATGAGACGATAATAACTGAAGAAACTAAACGTTTAATGGGGCAAACTTGTGCCCATAACAAAAGTAACAGAAGATAACAGTAGAGCGTCGCGGGCGTCGATGTCGGCGTAACAGCAGGATCGTACGCTAGAGCGAGACTGACTGCAGATCGCTACGCGGAGCCAATATGTACGCGCGTTGGCTTCTGGAACGATCAGCCTATAAGGTTCGGCGACTAGAGCATTCGGACCTCGATCAGACGAGATCGTTCTCGAACTCACGAGAACGCAATGTTGAAAGAATAAATAAAAGATCATTCCACTGCCTGGAATCGAGCCTAGACCTTCCCCGCGACGGACAAGCGCGGTAACCACTCGGCCACGCACGCGGTCGCTCGCCGACGCGCGTGGCAATATTGAAGGACACGCGTACCTAGCGTTTAGAATCAAGACATTAATTCGCCAGCTAAATGATTATAAAGTACAAAAATATTATGCGGTTCACATCTGGTCGCCATTAGTATGTATGATAGAAAAATAGTAAGCATAAGGATCTATGTTTCGTCTATGACTTTCCGCTCTATTTTTAGAAGTACAAAGCACTGAAGAAACATGTCTAATGCAAGAAATGAACATACAACTATTACCCCCGATAAGTTTTAGAGCGTCTTGACCTCAAACCACATCTGAATGACAAGGGTGTCATTTCATTCAAAATTATTACTCATCTGTGTCTATTGATACATGTGCTGTAACTGTGACATTAATAAATATTGGAGAAGGGGAACAAAGTGCACAAAGTGCAACCAGTAATCTGTTTGTCCTTTGTTCCATTTCTCCCCTTCTCCGGGGATTATTATTTTCAATCTTGTCCAGCTCGCTTGCACCTTTGCATTATTTGCGTTAGAAGCAGTAACTCTCCAGGTATCACAGTTATTTGGGTCAAAATCTTAAAATGTTTTTATCTGAAAATTTAGGGTCTTAAAAAGCAGAAAGCCGAGGTTCAGCCCAGCGTAACTTTCTTTGGCAAGAGTCTGGGCCTCGATTCGCCAAACAAGGTCCAAGTTTAGACTTCAGTGCATCTGGCAGATGGCAGCCCAACTGCCAGATGGCAGTTTGGCTGCCATCTGTCCTCTTTGGACCTAATTGCCAAACAAGTGCCAGAATTGTGCTTCATTACTGATTGTTGGGTTGCCACGCAGAAACTCTGGGCCTATATTGACAAACAAGCACCAGATATATGATTCACTTGTGGTTCTTCGGTTCATGCGCGGCATCTTTGGCTCAGGTCTGGCACTTTAGCCATTATGAGGCAAGCCAAAAAAAAGGCATAAAACACCAAGAAAAAGTAATCTGGTACTAATGCCTTGGCCCAAAACCGTATGAGGCCCAATTCAGGCCCGTAAAATCGCCGAGATTGTGCCCACTTAAGCGTTTCTCTGGGGTCCTATCTCGGTAATGGCACCGAAACAATGGCTATAATTAAGGTGATGCGTTTCATAAACACACCGCTAACACTGCCGCAAGTGGTCCTCAGTTAGGGTTAGCTCGAGAAAGAGTTAAACAAATTCGTAATTATGAAGAGTTGATTAGGAATTCATATTTGTTACGAGCGTTGCAAATGCTTTCAAGCCTAGCAAGACGCAAATTACAAAAATTAAAAAAGGCGTAATGAGGTTGTTTTTTTAGCTTTTTAATAGTGCATAATTAAGCTTTGAGGGGAACGTTTTTTCTGTAGTGCAAAAGCAAATTAAGAAATCGTCAGAGTGTTACACAATACTTTTATTAGCAATATACGTTAAAATATGGTTTTATCAGGATGTGAGGCAATACATATTAAATTATAACACTTTCACGTTTATTTATTTATCTATTCATTTATTTATTTTAACCTTGAATTTCCGTTTAGGGCATTAATCAAGGGGGGGGGGGGGCAATATATCGAGCAGTACAATAGATGCACCACAGTAACAAATATAAAACAAAAAGGCACAAGTAATACTTGTATTTAACTTAAATGGGATAGTAGAAGATTATAAAATTTTGCTGCATCAGTGAGGCTAAAGATGAAGGTTGGCAAATACGTCCTTCCATTAGCGATGCCATAAGGAAGGAATGATTCGTTAAACACATTAGTTCTACTGAGGATTCGTTTCATTGGTCAATCGTTATTTAGGAGGCATGATATTCTATCGGGGTGTGTAGAGAAGGGCACTTTTTTAGCTCTGGGCAATGGTAGTAAATTTTATGAAAACGGCAAAGCCGAGAAACGGGGCTGGAAACTCAGGATTGTAGATTGGGACAATTTCAGACAGATACAAATGGGGGCGTACGCGAAAGTCAGCACGAAAAGGAACCCAAAGAAGAATACGACAGTAACACAGACACTAATACAAATACAGGCATAGAGCAATGAACAGCACAAGTTATGCAGAGCAGTCCAAGAGCCACGTAAAAGATCCCCAAGGAAGCGGGACCCGAGGCAGCCGACAGCAAACTCCTCCATTTGTGGGAGTCTCGTAGCAGCCTGAAGAAAAGGTGGAGACAACAACGAAGGCTGAATCGAAACCTGCGGAGAAGCATATCAAGTCTCGACACAGACATCGAGGACCACTGCCAACCGCCTAGCCCGGCAAAAATCGGAATCCACATGCAGAAGTAAGGAGGGCCAACTAGGGCTGCGCAAGACGTGGAACCTACTTTGCTCTCTCTTAGACACCGCAGTATCAAGAAGTTACAGGGAAAGAATCTCAACAAGATCACACATATACAACGGTACAGGCGAGGAACTCTTACGCCAGATACAGAACAGGTGCATTGGCACTACAAGGAGGGAAACGCAAAAATACTACTTAGGTAGGGACAACCCCCCGCTATACAAAGAAATCACAGAGGTCAAGGGGAGGGCTGAGATACTCCGACTACAGTACAAAGTCAGTGCCGGGTCCCGGTTGCATCACCAACCAGACACTCAGAAACGTGAACGACAAGTCGATCGCAGCTATTACGAGATAGATGAACAAGTGCTGGGTTCGCGGCGAAATACCATGGCATGTGGAAAACTGCGCAAGTGGTGATGATCCCCAAACCCGGCAAGAAACTACAGATCTAGTACATCCGGTCCATTTCTCTGACTTCGTGCGTGGGGAAACTGATAGAGCACGTCGTTCTTAGGGGACTAAACAACCACATGGAGGACAGGGACCTGTACCCGCTCACGATGATCGGGTTGAGACCGCCCCTCTCGACGCAGGACCTAAAGCTCCAAATCAAACACCAAATTCATGACGCACGGGGCAGGGGAACGGGGCTCAATGTCATCCCGGGCTTGGACCTCGCAAAGGCATTGGACAACGTCACACCGAAGGCGGTTCTGGAGAACCTCCGAGACCTGGGGGTGGGCCGCAGAGCCTACACCTACGTCCGGGACATTCTCTCGAGCCCCACAGGCAAAACTCACGATTGGTGACAACAAAATTGAAGAGAAAAAAGCTAGGCAGCAGGGGTACACAGCAGGGTCCGGTACTGTCCTCCCTTCTGTTCAACGTAGCGGAGATTGGGTCGCCAAAAACCCTAGGTAAGATCAGGGCCTCAACCAAACTCTCGATGCCGACTTCGTTACCCTATGGGTGACTAGCTGCAGTGAGGCCGAAATAGAAAAAAAAATGCTTCAGCGAGCAGCGGAGGCAGTCGAGCGCTACGCAATGGAGAGGGAACTGAGATTCTCGCTGCTGAAATCAGAGCTCCTCTTGGTGTATCAGACCTCTAGAGAACGGTACGGAGGGGCGCACCATGGATTACCATTGATGTGAACGGGTGTCCGATACACATCGTGAAACAGATCAAGGTGCTAAGACTCAGGGTGGATGCGGAGGGGAAAAACAACGACACACTGAAGGCGCTGGAACACAGCATACAAGAAACAATTCGGCTGCTCAAATGAATTGCCGATAGGCGTCACGGCGTGAGGGAGGGCGTCCTAAATGGCTTAGTTCATACCTTCAGCATTAGCCGTGTCATCTATGTGGCGCCGTATCTAAATTCGGGGTCGCCGAAAAACGTACAATAGAAGGACTGATAAGAAGGGCTTACAGGAAAGCTATCGGCGTCCCCATCACAACAGCCAACAACTAGCTATTAGAGTTAGGGCTACAAAACACTTTATATGAACTCGTTGAAGTGCACACTATTGTACAATATAACAAACTAACAATGAGCCCCCGGGACGACACATTCTAAGGAAGCTTACTATTCACTACGAATAACAACACGGTGCTTAGAGAGACTTACCAAAGAGTATCAGGAGGGACCTGAAAATGCCCCCACTGCCCAAGAACATGCACACGGAATACCATATAAAAGATGGGAGTCAAGAGATCTCCACAGCGCGTGAAGATACCAAAACGTCGAGGACGTGGTCTGCGAAGACGCCGCGGAATATCCAAATTACAAGGGCCTGTCCATCGCAGATGTAGGTGCGGAAGGGGAGCCCTTCGTAAGCGGGACCGTGGCGACGGACAACCCCGAGACAGCGGAAATGAGGTCCATCGCACTAGCGGTGGCATCCTACAAAACCAAAAGTATTACAAGCGAGTCAAAAATCGTCATTCCCAATTTCGCAAAGGGGCGCATCTTGTGAGAGGTGCTTACCATTTTAAGAACATACGGTGACCCTCACCAACACTGGCAACGCGGGACGCAGGTCGGTTCCAAATTATTTAGGCACCCGCACACTCCTCGCTTCTTGGCAGCGAGGCGGCTCACAAAGTAGCTCGAGGTCTTACACGCCAAGCCAGTGAGCCCACCCAACCGGAAACTCGAGGAGACCGCATGTTTATCTTTCGAAAAAAAATACGAACCATTACCGGCTGGGACGTGCACGGTACCCACCGGCTCATCCTGAATTAACGAAAAAGCAGGCGGTGGCCAGGCGCCTCCTCTGAACCAACATGTACCCGAACCCGGTGGCCTGTAGCCGGTTGCACCTAGGACAATTCGAAAATACTTGTAAAAGTTGCAAGAGTAGGGCGGATGAGCCACATATCTTATGGGCATGCTCTTGGGCGGCACCTACAATGAATGGCCGAAAAATCCAAGACCTAGAGCAGTGGGAGGCCCTACTGCTCAGCTGAGACCCATAAGATCAGGTCTGGGCCACCCGGCTTGCCGACGAAGCCGCCGAGGTTCAGGGGATCTCCGCCGTCTTCTAGAACGGCGGTGGATGCGGCAGCTGCGCCCGTCACTCCACTGACAGTGCTGGGAAAACAAAGTTTTATTCTTCTTCTTCACTTCTGACTGTTCGGTTTTCATGTGGCAACGTTAGGCCCATATTGCCAAACAAGCACCAGATCTATGCTACACTGCTGGTCCTTCGGGTCATTTGTGGCACCTTTGATTCAAGTATGGCACTTTGGACATTATGTGGCAAGTCAAAGAAAAGTCATAGAAACGCTAAAAAAATGTACTCTGGCACTAACTAGTGCCTTGGACCAAAATAGTATCAGGCCCAATTTAGTGCCCTGGAATTGCCAAGAATGTGCCCACGGAAGGGTTTCTCTGGTGTGCTATCTAGGAGATAGCACTGAAGCAACAGTTATAATTAAGGTAATTAGTGTTATAAACACACCGCAAACACTGCCGGCAAGGGTCCTCGCAAATTGTTGCGAGCGTTAAAAATGCTTCGAAGCTTAAAAACACGTAAATTAGAGAAATAAAAAGGCGTAATGACTTTGTTTTTCAGTTCTTTATCAGTGCGTATTTAAGCCTTTAAATGAATGTTTTTTTTTCCTGTAGTGCGAAAACAAATTACGAAATCGTGAGTGTGGCACACAATACTTTTATTAGTAATATGTGTTAAAATATGATTTTCATCAGGTGTGGCACAATGAATATTAGTATATATATATACCTTTTACGTTTATTTATTTATTTATCATATTTATTTATTTTACTCTCGAAGTACCGGTTATGGCATTACGTAAGGTGGAGGCATTATATTGACCAGTACAATAGAGACACTAAAGTAAAACAATTTCAACATAAAAACGGCAGAAGTAATTCTTGACTTCATATTTAAATGAAATAGCAAAAGATTATCAAACTTTGCTGCATGAGTGGGGCCAACGATGAAGGATGGCAGGTGCTTCCATTTAGCGATGGCTATGGCTAAAAAGGATTCGTTCAAGACTTTAAATTTACCGGAGATTCGTTTGATTGGTCAAGTATTCTTTAGGGGGGTAGAAATACTCTCGGGGGGTGAAAGAAGGGTGCTTTTTTAGCTCCGGATAATGGTAGAAAATTTTATGAAAAATGCAAAAGCGAGATATCTTCCACCGGGTTTGAATGCGTGAAAGACCAAGTTGACTTTTTAGAGAACAAATTCTAGTGGAGTAGTCATACGATACTACAATGAATATGGCGGGTTGATTTTGGGCTGACTATAATTGATGAACGAAGTGTACCTGATGAGTCCTCCAAATGGCAGAATTGTATTCTAAAACTATTATTTTTACAACAAGATAGTAATGTTTCTCCGCAAGCGCAATTGTTTTATAAGAAATTACTTTTTTTTTTGGTCACGGAATTTAGATTTTTTAAATGTCCAACGACACCACGTCAGGGCCAAACATTACATTCGTCTTCAAGATTCTGGATTTCTTTACACTAATTCGGGCCGAGGAAGTACCCAATTTAGGCTTTCCTGAAGGTACTTTGGCAGTCATCTGCTATCTTTTGATCAAGCCTGGCACTTTCTCAATTATCTGGCGAGCCAGAGAAAGGTCATAGAAACGCCAAAGAAATGTACTCTGGCAATAACTTACGCCTTGGAGAAAAAGCGTTTTAGGCCCACGCTAGACTCAGGGGATTACCAAGCTTGAGCCAAGTTAGGTGCTTCTTAGGCATACAGCCTTGTGTGACGCATTAAACGTTTGATGAATTCACAAAACTCGTGAAAACTTGTTGATGTTCAGCAGAATGAGCTTTACTCCAAACTGCTCCAAACCATGCCGAGCTCCTCCGATTGGTTGTTCATGTTGCCGAAGACGCCGTCACCATAGCAACAGCACCGAAAGTTATAATTTTTTCGTACGAGAACGTCACTTTCGTCCTCTCACTTAAAAACGCGTTCGTGAATGCCAATTTCGCCTCTTCTTACGGTGTCCTTAACTTATGAACTTCTTCGCTAAGTTGTCAGTAAACTAACAAGCTCTTCATGAATCTGGCCGCTGGTTCGCTCGCAACAACGACACTATTGGTAATGAAATAAGCTCACTCTGGCTTAACACAACACACAAATAACAACAACACAGACGTTTCGCCACCAATCCGGCTGGCATCATCAGTATGCACTGGCCCCAGTGGTGGGGAGAGCCAAAACAAGTCCACTCTAATCCAACATGTCCCCGTAAACGTCCGGTAGGGGGCCACGGTTTATGTTTCAAGCCTTGGGGTCAAGGCGAATGAACAATGATTCCACGAGCTTCCTTGGGCCCCAACGCTGCTCACGAGCCAAGGTCGACGCATTGTCAGAGTCAAACGTATGCCCAGTCGTCCCTTTAAGACAGGCGGAGTTCTGTCGAAATGTTTACTTTTAAATCGTCCCTTTGAGCATCCGGACTGTGTTTAAGCCGGTGTACACTTTTGCGAACGCGTTTTCTAAGCCGAAAGACATTACCCCCGCCAACGTTCCGACAGGTGTGGTTTATAAGGTGAACTATGTTGACTGCGACGCCACGTACATTGGAGAAACGGCGGACGGAAAAGCGCCCAGCTTAATAATGTATTCGCACGAGAGATCTTTATTCCCGGAGAAAACTGAGCACGTCATAGAGATGCGAGAAGAAAACGACCCCAGAAGGAGGAGGCAGTGCAGAAAATCCGAGTGAGCATTCGCACGACGGAGTCGCAGGTAGTTGAGTCGCCGGAGTCTTTCGTTTTGCAAACCTGTTGGCGACATTCGGGGGCTCATTGGACAAAAGGCAGGGAAAAAATAATCAAGAAAAGAAACCTCACACTTCAAACCTGTTGGCGACATTCGGGGGCTCATTGGACAAAAGGCAGGCAAAAAATAATGAAGAAAAGGCACCCCACATTTCAAAGCTATTCATCAGTACCCCTTCCCAAAACAAGGGGACAAGGAAGTGGGCCCGATCGCGCCCACGGAACGACGAATATTCTTTAGGCCTGTCAGAGATTCTCCTTGGGTCCCCGCGAGCTCGGGGGATTAGCGAACATCCGTGACGCAGAGCACGTGACCTCAAAACTCGATGACGTTTAATTCTTTCCTCGGGGAGAACCTCTGTCATGCGAATACACCAGAAGGAGCACAGAAGGGGTGAGGTGAAGGCCGCGCACGCCACGAGAAGTAAGTTCGAGCTCGTCGACCACAGTTGGACGTCTGGGCATACGTTTGACTTTGATAATGTGTCGACCTTGGCTCGTGAGCACCGTTGGGGCCCGAGGAAGCTCGTGGAATGGTGGTTCATCCGCCATGACCTCAAGGGTGCAACATAAACCGTGGCCCCCTAACGGACGTTTAAAGGGACCTGTTGGATTAGGGTGGACTGGTTTTAGCTCCCCACAAACTGGCATAGTGCATACTGATGATGCCACCCGAATAGGTGGTAAAAAATCTGCGTTGCTGTTATTTTTCTGTTGTGTTATGCCAGAGTAAACGTATTTCATTATGACTACCCCTGGCTTTTGGAACATATTTGCAGACATTACTGGTGCCGCTAGAACTTTCGCCGACAAAAAAGCAACAAAAACAAACAAAGCGCGGCAAACGCTACACAGCAAGTGCGAGTTCAATGGCACCTCGCAAGGGCTGTGGCAGTGACCGCCTCCCCACATGCACGCACGCTGACACCAGGTGCACAAGCGGGAGAAAGCGCTCCCCTGCCACCATACAGTCACCCGTTACTCGAGCACCTGTGTCGGGTGTCGCGAGGAGAGTGATGCTCGCCAGAGCTTCCTCTAGGACCACGAAGGCGTGCTCAGCTTGGTGTCCATACGGAACTGTGTTCGGGACTCGCTTCGCGGTCAATTCGGTCAGAGGAACGACCAGCTCTGCGCCCATGGCGCGCCATCGCTGTCTCAGCTCCAATGTGGTCGCCCCACGGCGATTCGTGCGCCTGCATGGGCACCTCCCTGCGCCGCCCACCTTTTGGCACCCATCTGCGTCACACCTTCCATAGAAAGCCTGTCGTGGTACCACCGAAGTTCAAGCTGAACAACTGCGGTAGCTCTCCATACGACATCGGCATCCACCAGCCTCGGGTCTACATCATAGCATGTACCCGGATGACATCCCCCTATGGGTCACCAAGGGCAGTGATGCTGAACTAGAGGAAACCCTCAAGCTTGGTGTTCACACGGTATGCACCATTGCCGCGCAAGCTGGGTTAGCATGCTCTCCGACCAAATCTGCACTCCTCCTCTTAACACCTCCCACAGACCGATCCCACACATCCCCCAATATCGGGGTGTGCGTTAACGAAGAACCAGTCCCTATTGTCACCACATTGCGAGTGGTTGGACTGCTAATTCAACATAATCTTAAGAACTCTGCTTTTATCGCCAAATTTTCCTCTCTCAAGTGCAACAAAGCATTCGGCTCATACTCCGAATCACTATGCGGCACAAAGGACTGCATGAGAAAGACTTGATTCGCCTGCTACATGCATTTGTCCTTAGCCGCCTCACTTACACACTTCCTTACCTCCACCTTACGGTTACTGAAACAAACAAGATTCACATACTTATCCATCAAGCATTTAGGGTGGCCCTCAAACTACCACACAACACTTCTACACAGCGTCTCCTTAGCTTAGGACTTCATAACACGGCATCCGAGCTAGTTGAGGACACACCGTACAGGCGAATACGAACGCCTCTCGCGCTCTTCCACCGGCCGTCAAATCCTATCCCATTTGAATCTTAATCCCCCCACAGACCCCCACAGAATGGACCCCTAAAAGAGATACACTCCGGCCTGGTAGTAGCTCCACTGCCGCGAAATATGCACCCCACATTTCACGAGGGTCGTCGGCGCAGTAGAGCGTCCACTCATCATAAGTTATATACTCATCAGTCGGACGTCCTCTATGTGGACGCGACCGAATATGGACACCGGCCGGCATGCGCAGCCGTAGCAGTCACCTCCACGGGCCAGGTGAAAACTTGTGCCACGATCTTTACTACTTCCCCGGAGCAGGCGGAAGAGGCCGCCATTGCACTTGCCCTCACCGCCACGCCAATTCCCAAAGTCATCGTATCTCATTCAAAGGCCGCCATCCTGAATTTCGCTAAAGGTTACATATCAGCCTCGGCCCAAATTATTCTGAGAGCCAAGCACTTTAATTTGTTTGTATCAAATGTCAGCCTAATCTGGACGCTGGCGCACGCGGGACACTGCGGAAACGAGTTTGCCCATTCCACAGCCCGAGGATACACCGTCCGGGCGGGATGAACCCAGTATCGAGACCGCGGGGCTTGTTCAGCGCGCGAACGTCTAGTCGCCTTCTATGACATTACCTCACATTACCGTCTCTCCCGCCGCATTTACCCTCCTGCGACCCAAGTCCTCTCTCGGGAAGAGAGTGTTATGTGGCGCCAGCTGCAGACACACTCCTTCCCCAGCCCTCTCGTCCTCTCCCACATCTACCCATCCCTCTAGAATCCCACCTGCATTTTCTGCAGCGCCAGAGCTACTCTCTCCAATATATTATGGGAGTGTCCTTCTTTCCATCCGTTCCCCTCGGAGGAGCGCTGGGACGCTGCGCTACGCCCGACCCGGCCGCAGTCCCGGCAATGGATGCCTAGGTTACCTGAGATTACTTTATGTTATAGTCATGTTCTCGTAACCGGTCATTCAGGCACCACCTGGTTCGCCCGACTCAAGACCGGTTACGAGAACATCACTCTAACATAAACAGAGTAATCTCAGGTAACCTAGGCATCCATTTCCGGGACTACGGGTGCTAAGCAGACTTAAGAAACTGCGCTGTTATTGCCAGATGTGGTAATCAGCTGACACGAAAAACTATCGAAGCTAAAAAAATAGCCAGGTTGTGACAAGCAATGCGTCAGTACCCCATCCTTAGCTTTATCAAAGAAAGAATTGGATAATCTCAAGATAACATAAAGTACCAATAGTGATGGGAAATTTTCGCTTCTATTTTTTAAATTTTATTATTTTATGTTTTGTTTTTTCTTATTTTTATTTTGAGTTTAAAAATAATATTTTTTTTACTTTAAATTTTAATTATTTTTTTTAATTTAATAAAAAATATTTTTATTTCAGATTTATTTTAATTGTATTTGTAATTTATTTATTTATTATTTATTTATTAATGTTTATTGGCCATTTAATTTCGGGTGTTTAAAAAATTAAAAGGTTCTCTTTAACGGCGAAGGAGAAGAAGATGTTTTGAGGAAGAAAAAATATATCACTCAGTTGTTAGTGCTGCGAGTCTGTTTCCCCACCCGTGCCCGCTTCGATCTGAATAAACATCGTACCGGCGTGCGGTGATATTTCACTACTGCGTGGTGCACGTTAATAATAAAAGACCCAGGCTAGCAGTCTTACTACACTTGCTAAATTGCTTATCTACAGTGGGAAACAATGTCGCCATGTTCTGGCAGACTAACCTCCTTGTGATGGGTGATCCACCATGAAGACAAGAAAGAAAAAAAACGTGGAAGAAAAGAGATGTGCGAGAATGGTTTGGTTTTTGAAAAGGGCTCGAGAAGGGCGCGAGCACAGCTCGGACTCGGAAGGCGGAGCTGCGAACAGCTGTTCGGACCTCCGTAGACGTTATCAGGCGTCAGAGGCACGACTCTGTCCCCGCCTCCTCTCGTGGTCAAGGCGTCGGCATGTCTGAGGCCGACTAGACTACGTGAGGTGCTGAAGACAACTCTAGCGACCGGGTTCACCAACATCTTCGGGAACAAGACGCGCCAGGCTAACAACAACTGCCGCCGAGCCCATCAACGACGGGCCCTCCACCATCCTCCTTCGGCGCTACCCGTCCATGTGACCAGGGAAAAAAATTGCGAGAAAGGCAACACGTACAATGACATTCTGTAAAATAACCGTGGTGTAAATCTTTTGTTTTTCTTTTCTTCTGATGTCCATATTGTAATAGTTAAATATTCCCGAACGCATCCTGAGTCTTCCGTTATTCTGTTAACAAACTCATCACGCAAACCGTACCATCACAAGTGGCGTCCGCGACAGGACGGAGGATACGTTGGATCGTTCGAACATAATCACTAAACTATGAATCTGAAAGAAATAATAGAGCTGGGCAAGCAGCTAGGTCTTCAAGGTGCGAAACCTAAAGAATGGGCGGAAAGGAAAGTTGTCTACGAATGCGAAGAGAAGGCGCGTGAGAAGGAGGAAAGTTCTGCGGATAGAATAGCAACCCGAGAGAAGGCTGAAGTAGAAGAACGGACATTACAAAAACGCATAAGACTAGCTGAGACGGGAGCGACAACTACTGCCGAGGTCACAGAAGAGGGGAGCAGTAACGGAAGAACAGACTCCAGTCACCTCTGTCCCTGGAAATTTATTCCTCCGTACGATGAAAGGCGAGACGATTTAGACGCCTACTTAAAGCGTTTTGAATGCATTGCCAAGGGAGAAGTCTGGCCAGAACCTAAATGGGCTACCGCTCTAAGCATGTACCTGACGGGAGAAGCGTTGAAAGTCTACGGCAGACTATCGCTTCGGGATTCTATGAGTTATGAAGCGACCAAACGAGCTCTTCTAGATAGATTCCGATTTACAACTGAGGGCTATCGAGAGAAATTAAGGAAATCAAAACTCGAAGAAGGAGAGACAGCCAGCCAGTACGCTGCCCGGCTTCAAGGATACTTCGATAGGTGGATGACGGTGGGGGAGACACCTTCGACACGGAGCGCTGAGAGATAAGATCCTGGCAGAAGAGTTCTTATCTCAGTTCCACACAAAACTTACCATCTTTTTGAAAGAGAAACCGCCAGGCGCTAGCACGCCGATCGATTTCTAGAGGCGCAACAACAGAAGAACCTCTCCTCCTTTAGAGACGACGCAAGAGCCACGTCAACCCATAAAGCTAACCTTCATGCGACGGCGTTTGCGAAACCTAAATGTTTCTTCTGTAGCAAGCTTGGTCATAAAGCACGAGAGTGCCGAAGTAGTTTCAGGCAGAAGCTTCCATCCTGTTCGTTTTGCCAAAGAGAAGGGCGTGATGTAAAAGACTGCCCCAAGAAACAAAGAAATCCGCGAATCACGTGTATGATGGAGCCAGAATCACTTGAAAGTACACAAACTCCGCTTGGAAACTGTATAGAGGGATCAGTTCTAGTATCCACAAACGATTGTGAGACATGGCTAGTTAACGTGGTTCCCGAGAACGACGAGGTATTCGACGTATATAACATGCCTGTCTAACGGGGGTTGCCTAATGAGCAACCAGTCGGCGTGCTACGTGACACGGGTAGCAATACAGTGAGAGTTCGACGCGGCTTGGTAAAAGATTCTTGCCTCACGGGAAAGACAGGAAGGGTTTTTCTCGTAGATGGTACATTCTTGCAGCTGCCGGAGGTAAAAATAATGCTGCGTTCTCCATACTTTGTTGGATAATTGATCGTGAAGTGAATAGACGCACCTCTCTATGGTGTGATTGTAGGAAATATTTAGGGCGCACGAGGAGTCCATGAGCCGGCCTTCAAATGGAAAAACAAAACGGTCCAGCAGCCCTCACAAGAACATGAAAAAGAAGATGCCTCGATAGACACTGCAGCAACGACTGACGTGTCAGCTGCAAACAAACTGAAGTCCTCGAACAAAACGGGCACATCTAAGGAAATGAAAAGGCAGGAGGTCACCACCGAAGTCCTAAAGGAATATCAACAATGCGATCACACGTGGGAGAATTGTCATAACAAAATCGGAAACATAGACCACGCCAAGGATGGATCGACATACAGCTTTTATTTCTCAACTGGAGTTCTATATCGACGTTATAAACAGAAAGGAGGTAAGGTGTTTAAGCAAGTAGTCGTTCCAGCTGCCCTGAGAATGTACGTCATGGAGATAGCACGTGACAGTGTAACGGCTGGCCACCAGGGAATGAAACGTACCACTGACAGGGTACTAGAAGCCTTCTATTGGCCAGGAGTGCAGGCCGACATTAAAAGATAAGTGAAATCTTGTGATGCATGTCAGAGGGCCACTCCTGAGGGGAGGGTCAAGAGGGCGCCTCTCGGCCGAATGCCAATCATTACTACTCCATTTGAAAAGGTGGCTATTGATCTGATAGGCCCGCTTCCTTCGAGCTCCGAAAATAAGAACCGCTACATTCTAACTATGGTAGATTTCGCGACGAGATACCCTGATGCGGTAGCGCTACCATCCTGTGACTCACACAGTAGCGGAAGGCCTATTGGATATCTTTTCGCGCGTGGGCCCCCCCAGACAGAGTTTGTCTGATCGTGGGACAAGCTTCACATCGGGGCTTATGCAGGAACTCACTCGACTGATGTCCGTCCATCAGCTGCTGACGACTCCGTACCACTTCATTTGTAACGGTTTAGTGGAGAGATACAACGGTACTTTGAAGTAGATGTTGTGCGAGATGTGCCAGGAGAAGCCCCGATCATGGGATAAGTATCTCGCCCCGCTCCTGTTTGCTTATCGAGAAGTCTCCCAAGCGAGCCTAGGTTTTTTTTTTTTTTTCATTTGAATTGATCTATGGGAGGCATGTTCGGGAACGGTTGACGATACTAAAAGAAACCTGGACGGATGAGGAGTTAGGGCGAGATCTAAAAACAACATACTCGTATGTTTTGGACCTGCGAGATCGCCTTGAAGAAACCATGGAACTGGCACATCATAGCTTGGCAGCCGCCAGCAAGCACCAGAAGATGTACGACAAGAAGGCGGCAAGACAACTTTTAAAAGTAGGAGATAGTGCACTGCTGTTGGTACGGGCCAAGAAGAACAAGCTGCTCGTGCACTGGAAGGGTCTCTGCAAAGTAGTAGGAACAAAAATGAAGACGCCTACGTCATAGATTTAGGGTATACTGCCGCGCGCGCAGCTGGCCAAGTAGGCAGCGCGCGCGTGGCCTAACGGTTATGGTGCCTGCCTCCCACTCGAAAAGCCAGGGTTCGATTCCTGAAAGCGACGCATCTTTTGTTATTCCTGCAATTTAGTGTTCTGGTAAATTAGAGAATCTTGTTGCTTGTTCAAGGTCCGAATGTTCTATGCGTCGAACCTTCTACGCCGATTATTCCAGAAGCCCACGCATCTGCATAAGGTGCTCCGCGTGGCGAGTCGCACTCAGTTTTCGCCCCAGCGTTCGACTCTGCTGTCACGCCGACTTCGACGCCCGCGACGCTCTGCTTTCATCTGTTCCCTTTTAAGTTTTGGGCACAAGTTCGACCCATTAAACGTTTAGCTTCTTTAGTTACTATCGCCTCATCAATTGTCATTCGTGACATTTTGGTGGAGGTGCGGGGCACTTGCATTCTATGCCCGTGGACCGTACCCCTCCGAAAACACGCCAGTCAATTGACGTGCTCAGCCCCGGGAGGTTACCCTTCGCAGAAGACCAAACCAAGGCCCGGTCAAGTCGCCGTAACCAAGGCCTCCCCGGAACTCAGACCCCTGCCGCTGAAATGAAAGAAGACCGCGACGATGACCATCCCACCCGCCCGCGTCTTTCCACGGTGAACCTTATGAAGACATCGAGGACTGGCTACAGCAGTACGAGCGAGTAGCCCAGCACAACCGATGGACGGAAGAACAGCGCCTGCAGAGTCTTTATTTCGCGCTCGAAGGGACGACCAGGCACTGGTTCGAGAATCGATAGACTTCCTTGATCTCGTGGACCGCCTGCAAGTATGCGCTGAGACGGACATTCGCCAACCAATATCGACGGGAGAGGTCCGAGGACCTTCTTCGAATGAGAACCCAGGGTGCCAACGAGACTATCACCAGTTTCGTCGAGGATGTTTTGCGCCTTGTCGCCCGCGCCGACTCTCAAGCCACCGACGAAAAGAAGCTGCGGATCCTGATGCGAGGTGTAAGGGTTGACATCTTCGGAGGCCTCGTCCGGAAACCGCCGACTACCGTCGAAGCCATCGTCACGGAGGCGACCAACATCGAGCGCGCCCTCCAAGCGCGCGCTTCTCACTACCAACGACATCCAGGCGTCGCCGCATCCACCCCGTCTAGCGGCGAAACCTCCCCTGAAACCCCGGACATCCGCGAAACTATCCGGGACGTCCTCCGGGAGGAACTGAGTAGGTTGCTGCAAGCCTCGAATCGTCCCGCGACACTTTCCAGCGCCGAGGGTGTGCGCGAAGAAGACAAACGGGCGGTACAACCTGAAAATCCCATCAACATGACGACGCCAGAAGAACCAACGTTGAGCTACGCCGCTGTGGCCCGACGACAGCCACAAACTCCCCACCAAGCCCCCGGCGCCACCCCGAAGAGACGCCCAAACGAAGCGGTATTCTCAGCGCCAGGAGGAACAAGCCCAATACGTCCGCCCGGAGCGGCCCTCGACGAGGAAGACCGACGTGTGGCGATTGGCCGACCGACGCCCGCTCTGCCACCACTGCGGGGAAGCCGACCACATCTACTGCGGCTGCCCCTACCGTCGACTTGGGCTGCGTGGTTTCCACCCGAACGACCCACGCTCGAAGTACGGCGAACGCCCTCGCGACATCGAGGAGTACCTCCGACGCGCGCCCGCCGCAGTGCCGTCTCTCCTCCGTGAATCACGCTCACCATCGCCACGACGTTCAGCGTCTCCAGCACCACGACCCCGCCGACAGAGCTTGTCTCCTCTGCGTCGCCGGGAAAACTATTTGCGACAACGCCTGGAGGTGGCGTTGCCGAAGACAACCGAAGTAAAGAGCCTCCGACAACACCGGAGCGCTCCCACTCTCTCGACGCCACGCATCCCATTGACGCTCCTGCAACGGTGTCCAAAAACCTAAATGTAGCCATCGTCGGCCACGACGCATCATTACTCGTGGACACCGGAGCAGACTACTCCGTCTCGAGTGGGAGGCTATCCCGCCGCCTTCGAAAAGTCATGACGCCGTGGGATGGACCCCAAATACGAACCGCCAGAGGACACCACATTACACCAGTCGGGAAATGCACTGCTCGCGTCGAGATCCACGGTGAGACGTGCCCTGTGAAGTTCGTCGTTCTACAAGACTGTTCCAGAGACGTCATTCTCGGCATGGGCTTTCTGTGCGAATACGGCGCCGTCATCGACCTTGGTGAAAACAGATTGACGCTGCGGAAGCCTGTTCCGCCTTCTAAGAGACCCCAAGCAGCGCCAGCCGCCGTCCAAATCGCCGGCGACCACGTGAACCTGCCGCCGCGATCAAGTGTTGTCGTACACGTCGTGACCGATACAGCTACCTGCGGCGAAGTTGTGCTGGGAGGTAACCTTCAATTGCTCCTGGTGAGGGAAATTGGCGTCGTACGAGGCGTAACAGATCACCAAGAAGGACGTACAACCGTTCTCGTGACAAACGTTCGAGGGGAGCCGCAGCACCTAACGAAGGGTACCACCGTGGGCCACGTCGAAGAGCTTCAGGCGCAAAGCCGTCGTCACCACAATCTCAGAGGAAACCTCGTCATCACAGCAGAAGAGCACGTCGCCGCCGCAGCTCGACATCGACCCCGAGCTCCCAGCTCCTAAGCGCCGGCAGCTGGTTGATCTTGTCGCCGAATACAGGGATTGTTTTGCCACGTCGTGGAAAGTTCGCCAAACACCAATGGGGAAACATCGCATTATTACCGACGACGACGCGCTCCTTGTCCACCAGTCGCCTTATCGAGTCTCCTTAAAGGAAAGGCAGGTGATTCAAGATCAAGTCCAGGAAATGCTCGACGACGACATCATTTAACCCTCAAGAAGTCCGTGGGCATCCCCGTTCGTCCTTGTAAAGAAGGAGGACGGGACCCTGCGGTTCTGCGTGGACTATCGTCGACTAAACGCTGTGACGAAGAAGGATGTCTATCCGCTCCCCCGCATCGACGATACGTTAGACCGACTGCGCCACTCCCGATATTTTTCGTCAATGGATTTGAACAGTGGTTACTAGCAGATTGAAGTCGACGAACACGACCGGTAGAAAACTGCCTTCGTCACTCCCGACGGACTGTACGAATTCAAAGGGATGCCGTTCGGACTTTGTACAGCACCAGCCACCTTCCAGCGTGTCATGGACACCGTGCTGGCAGGTCTGAAATTGCAGAGCTGACTCGTCTACCTGGACGATGTCGTGGTATTTTTACGGGATTTCGACAAACACCTGAGACGACTTTGAGCCGTGCTTCAAGCCATCAAGACCGCCGGCCTGTCACTCAAGCCAACAAAGTGTCGATTACCCTATGGTGAACTTAAGTTCCTTGGCCACGTCGTGAACAACAAAGGTGTTCTCCCTGACCCCGAGAAGACCCGCGCCGTAGCTGCATTTACGCCGCCGTCTGACAAGAAGGCCGTGAGAAGATTCCTCGGACTCTGCGCCTAGTTCAGACGATTTGTTCGGGACTTCGCCAAGCTGTCTGCACCCCTGACGAACCTCACAAAGGACGCCGTGAAGTTTGAATGGACAGAACACCAGCGGTCATTCGATGTGCTCAAACAAAGACTCCAGACATCCCTGATTCTTGGCCATTTCGACCAGTTCGCTGAAACAGAGATCCACACGGATGCTAGTAACACCGGACGTGGCGCGGTATTAGTCCAAATGCAAGACGGGGCAGAGCGAGTCATCGCATACGCGAGTCGGACACTGTCCAAGGCGGAGACGAACTACTCAACGACTGAAAAGGAGTGCCCTGCTGTCGTGTGGGCAATAACAAAGTTTCGCCCATATCTGTATGAAAGTCTTTTTCGCGTCGTCACGGACCACCACTCGCTCTGCTGGCTCGCGAATCTGAAGGACCCCTCCGGACGCCTCGCTCGGTGGAGCCTACGACTGCTGGAATTCGACATGACCGTGGTGTACAAATCCGGCCGGGAGCACAATGACGCCGACTGCCTGTCAAGGGCCCACGTCGAGGCCGGTCATTCCTGCATCGAAGACGACGACGATGAGTGTTTCCTCGGCGCTCTAGATGTCAGCGACATGGCAACACTCCAACAAGACGACCCTGAACTACGAGCGCTCACAAGCACCTAGAGGTACAAGCGAGTACGGTTCCCCTTCTTTCTTACGAATCCTGCCTGCCTCCTCCATACGGCAAGGGTTGCTCTACAAAGAGAACTTCGTCAACAACAGCACAGCATGGCTGTTGGTTATTCCTTCGAGCATTCGATAAGAAATCTTCCAAGGATGACATGACGACCTAACGGCTCGGCACATTGGCTACAGCGGACGCTCGCCACGATTCGAGAAAAGTACTACTGGCCGAGGCTACCGAAGACCGTTCGCCTCTACACTCGATCATGCCACGAGTGTCAGCGACGCAAGAAACCACCGACGAAGCCGTCAGGACTTCTGCATCCGATTTCTCCCCGTCCATGCCGTTCCAGCAGATCGGAATGGATTTACTTGGCTCTTTCCCGCCATCGACGTCGGGAAACCGCTGGATAATCGTCGCCACCGATTATCTCACAAGTTACGCCGAGACGAAAGCCCTTCCATCAGGTACGACTGTTGAAGTCGCCAAGTTTTTCATCGAGTCCATTGTCCTCCGGCACGGCGCCCCTGAAGTTCTCATTACCGACCGTGAATCATCGTTCATGGCCCAGCTGACATAAGAGATCCTTCGTCTCAGTGGCACCGGCCACCGTCGAACCACTGCGTACCATCCGCAGACAAATGAACTAACAGAACGGCTAAACAAGGCAATCGCCGACATGATCTCCATGTATGTCAACGTAGAGCACAAGACATGATACGAGGTGTTACCCTACGTCACGTTTGCTTACAACTTGGCGGTGCAAGAGACCACAGGAGCAACCCCGTTTCAGCTGGTGCATAGCATGAAAGTAACGACCGTGCTCGATGGGATGCTACCCCACGAACCAGCTAACGATGAAAGCCCCGGCGCCAAGGTGGTTGCTCAAAGAGCCAAAGAAGTTCGCCAGCTCGCCCGACTCCGAATTCAAGATCAACAACGTGTCGACGCTACCCGGTACAACCTTCGCCGGATCGACGTTCGCTTCAAGCCTGGAGACCGTGTGTGTGTTTGGACCCCAATACGACGACGCGGTCTAAGCGAGAAACTTCTAAAGCGCTACTTCGGACCCTACAAAGTACTTCGTCGACTCGGGGATCTGAACTACGAGGTGATACCCGACGGAACACGGACTTCATCACGCCGCCCTCCACGACCGGAAGTCGTCCACGTCGTGCGCCTGAAGCCGTACTACGCTCGATAGGACTGTGGACCTTATATGTCTTAAATGAATCTTTAGTTTACAGTTTTTTTTATTTCCTTTGATTTGTTTCGTGTTCATCGGAGCGACGCACTTTTTAAAGGGGCGTGTTATGCCGTGCGTGCAGCTGCCCAAGTAGGCAAAGCGCGCGTGGCCTAACGGTTATGGTGCCTGCCTCCCACGCGAAAAGTCACGGTTCCATTTCTAAAAGCGACGCATCTTTTGTTATTCCTGCAATTTAGTGTTCTGGTAAATTCGAGAATCTTGTTGCTTGTTCGAGGTCCGAATGTTCTATGCGTCGAACCCTCTACGCCGATTATTCCAGAAGTCCACGCATCTATATAAGGCGCTCCGCGTGGCGAGCCGCAGTTATTGTTTGCCCCAGCGTTCGACTCTGCTGTCACGCCGACTTCGACGCCCGCGACGCTCTGCTTTCATCTGTTCCCTTTTATTTTTGGGCACAAGTTCGCCCCATTAAACGTTTAGTTTCTTCAGTTACTATCGCCTCATCAATTGTCATTCGTGACAATACTTCGAAGGTGTTTCATATTAATATGCTAAAATAGTATGAGGAGCGAGAGAGGGATACCGAGGTTAAGAATCACGCGTGCTCTATAAGAGCTATTGAGGAGGGGGAAGTGGAGTAGGGTATACCCTGTATGGACATCAGGCCTTTCCAGGGAATTGATGATGTGGTGGTGGCCGAAGACCTCACCAAGGAAAGAAAATGGACTCCAAGAGCGTTCTACAAAAATTTGAAGATATATTTACCGAGGTGCCTGGACGAACCGAACTGTTGGAGTGCAAGCTTGAGTGGACGACAAGCGATCCTATCCAGACTCCACATTATCAAATCCCCTTCGCAACGAGGAAGACGATAGAGGAGGATGTGGCTCAAGTGTTAGCGCTACAAGTGATCGAACAATCAACGTCACCGTATCGTTCTCCTCTGGTCCTAGTGATGAAGCAAGGTAAATCACATCGCGTCTGCATTGACATTCTGACGTCTAAACGACGTACTTATTCCTGACGCCGAGCCATATCCTTGGATAGAAGACGTGTTCGCGGTAGTTGGAAAAACAAAAAAATTCTCCAAGCTAGACTTGTGAAAAGGGTACTGGCAGATTCCCCTTACCAGAGACTCTAAAAAAAAAAAAAACGGCATTTTCTACGGAAAGCGGTTTGTATCGCTACTGAAAAATACTGTATAAAAATTCATACTGGTTGACCCGTATAATTCGTACGGTGTTATGGGATACGGGTCTCCCGTATGCTAATGGGAACCCGTACCAGTATGGATTGACCCCTTCAGATACAGGAACCCGTACTTGTACAGGTTAACCTGTTTAGATATAGGACCGTACCTTACAGGTTGACCCATTTAGATATAGAAACCAATATTTATACAGGTTCACCTGTTCAGATCAAGAAACCTATATCGTTACGGGTTTACCCGTTTCGACGCAGTATTAGGAATCAACAAGTTGTTAAACGTTTGCATACGGACGTATGGATCTTTCCAGGTTTAACAATTCACAGGCATTTGTCATGCATAGCATGAGCATGAGCCAGGTCATGGCAGGTTATATGTGCACTTAGTTAGGCAAATTGGCATACTGCAGAACATACACAAGAGGCTTAACCTCTAAGCAAGCTTAGAAGTCAAGCTTCTTGTTAATATCCTGCAGCAGCTCCCGCACGTAGTGGTTTACCCGAGCTGTCCTCTTCCCTGGAGAGGCCTTTGCTTTGTTAATATCTTGTGATACCAAGTAGTCTCCAAGAGCGACTTCTTACGATTACGCAGTCTGCTTAAAACAACAGACATGCATGATTCGGTGAGAAGGTTTTGAACCAGTTCAGACCGAGTTCGGAGGAGTGCAGAAACAGTGCGCAGGTCGGGCTGCGGCTGCGCACTGCGGCTGTAATTGGCTTCCGAAAGATCGAAGAGTTGCCGTCTGTTACTGCATGAACACTGAACTGACTTCGGCCAGGGCAAGATTCTGCGGAACTGAGGCTGAACTCGTGCAGCATTGGGATAAATCGAACAGGCCAGTTCAGCGTCCATGCAACTTCCGGTTGAATCGAATGCGTCAGTTCCTGCACTATGTGAACTAGATCGGCCGGTTCAGGCAAACCGAAAAGACCTAGTGTGACTTTCCATAACTATGCAGTTGAAGTTTGCTTGCAACAGTGTGTTCCGAGGAGTCGTTTGACGGGTTCGACAGCGACTAGAGTGAATAGGGGTTCATAGTGAATACCTGGTTCCGCGTACGCATTTCATGTCGTGGACAACAATTGAAGCGTTTGTAAATAAACCTTTCGTTTTGAACACTGGGCAGTGGATATTTTTTATCTGTTAACCGCCATCTTGAATTTCGGCCCCGAATCCGATCAAGGGCCTCCCCTATTTTTTGCTGAATTATCTCCACATCGGAAAAGGGGGGGGGGGGGGGGGGCGCATGCTCGATATTTTACGGTAGCTTTATTTAACTAGATTTTCTTCGATCGTAATTCGTATTTTTTTTCTGGCGCTCGAGACTGCGACAGATTGCTAATCCGGCCCCTTAACCTAGAAGGTTGAAGACTCCTGACGTAGACGAAGGGAAGCAAATGTCAGCCAATTGAATTTCAACCATAGGGAGAAAAACAAAAAGGGCGGACAAACAACTTTTTGTGGGTGTGAGATTGTCAGTCTTTTTCAATCCTCCTCCTCAAGTTTGATTCTTGTTACCAACACGCTCGTCCTGTCCAATTGCATTTCCTTTGCCTCCCAAGCAATTTTCTGTCACAATAAATGCCACAATGCTATTTCATGGTTTAATAAAAATAAGCTTCGATGGATGTTTGTCCGTAAGAAAAAGCCTTCTTTTTTTCGTTCGGGTGAGATAATGTTTTATAATTTTTTAACTCGATATCAAAGTTTACTTCAGTTAAAAAATTAAAGTCCCAACGGGAGCTCATAGATCCACGCGAGCGCTTGTTTTTTCTTAAAGAGACACTGACACCCCTCCAAAAAAGTTCTCATTGTTCGTCAGGCGATTTATTACGGTATCGGAAGACTACCCAATTAAAAATTTGCAACAGAGTCACGTGTATTGTTATTAAAGCTTAAAAAAGCAACTGCTCAAAACCGAAACCCGCGCACGGAGGTCGGAGAAGTGGAGAGGAGAGAGTGAGTGGCGGAAGTCACGCAACTGCACCCGACCGCGCGCTTTTTTTCCCCCTTCCATTTCTCTTTTTTTGTGTGGGCAGCAGACGACATGCGTGGCGGGAACTGTTTGCTGTGCGATTCCTTTGCAGTTTTGTTTCTTCCGCTCGCTGTTGTGTACTTCAAGATGAGTTGTTTTGTACAATGAGGAGTTGGAGACGAGTAGTGAGTGGCCGTGGTGAATTTCCGTGATCGGCTCCGAAAAGGATACCCCTAAGATGTTGCGTGAAGAGCTGCCTCACATGTCCTGTGTCCGAACAAAAGTGGCATTGTGCGGCAGAGTGTGCACCAGTTTCCGAAAGATCAACGTGATCGGGACCAATGGCTGGCTGAAATTCATGTAGAACATTTACGGGCACCTCGGAACGCAAACGGTACCCAATTTATGTGCTCCGTGCATTTTGTGGAAGGTGATTACTTTGAGTTCGCAGGTGTCAAAAAGGAAATTCCATACAATTTAGTTCCGCAACGTTTCGTCCACAACTTTTTTTATATAATTGTAAAAAAAGCAAACGTAATTATCGTAAAATGTTTGAAAAAAAAACAAAAACGGTACGCTTTCCTTGGGGGTTGAACCCGGTCCCGCCGCGTGCAAGGCGGACATCACCCCACTGCGCTAATGGGGAAACTTTTTTTTTTATAGATGAACAATCACAATTCAAGGTTCGAATTCTATATACACACAGTGATTGTTATATGCATAATGATGCAGGTGGTGGACGGACGTTCTCCTGGTGATCAGTCCTTGATGAACATAATGACTGCACTCGCAATCGTATCACACTCATGTTTAAACTTTGGGTACCATACACATTTGCGGAAACAGAGAGTACAAAATCGTCATGACATACAGTTATACAAATTCCTAAAGCAAGCACATTTCAAGCGCGTTTTGTATGAAAGACATAATTTGGTTCTGTACCGATGTTGGTTCCTGTCACTATATTAAAAATCAGAAAGGCTTAGACAAGCGTCAAACAGATGAAACCAGTCGGGCACTAATGTGTGGGTTTCATAAACACTTTTAACTTTTGAAATTTCGTCCATAAATATGGATTTAGTTGTGCGTGGAATGCCAGTGTTTCTGTCGATCATCCGGCATCTCCAGAGACTGTGTAAACCAATCAGCATGAATAAACCATAAGAGATAATTGTTTCAGTCGGGACGTATATGTAACGAATACTGTGATCAGTTAAGTCAATATCTTTTTTAGGGTCCTTTGGAGCACATCCCAGAAGAAAATAGCATCTGTATACGGTAGATAAAACAGTGTTCTATTGTTTCCGGCCGGTGGCATAAACGGCAGTCAATTGACCAAGGCACAAAGAAACCGCGTTCCGTGAGCCACCATTTGACTGGAAGCGTTGACGTGTAAAGTTTAAACATTAACGTTTTAGTGCTTGGAGATACAGACATACGCCTTACACGCTTTAGAACGTCCTGTCCTTCACGGTTACCGAACTTAGATCTATACAACGAAGCAGAAAAAAAAAACTTTCGATTGACGCTTGTGCTAGCCGCTTTCTGGGTGTTTCAAAATGATAGTCTAATGAAAAGCGGCCTTTTAAAAACAAGAAGGTATCGACTACCTTTTTCCAGAAACCCCAGAGGCCGCTTGGAGCAGATCTTGCAGTAGAAACCATAAGAAAGGGTAAATGGTGAATCAGTTTTCTTTGAACACTCATGAGAAGAAACGGGTTGGATAAATTCCTAAAAGACAATCTTGAGACCAGCTGTCGCACAAATAAACGCGCCAGGCCCAGGTTACCCGATTCCAGAGGCAGGAATAAATTATCGCGTTTCATGCGTTCCCAAAAAGAACTCCAGATAAATGTAGCAAAAATTCGATGAAAAGCTTGAAGTTTAGAGCGACTACAATATAGTACTTGCAAAACGTACATTAAGAAGGTGTTACAACGGCTGCTTTAGCGAAAATTGACATTTCTCGTGCCCTCCATGTCTGCTATTTCCGTCGAATTATAGTAACGACGGTGCTTCCATATGAATTAGTGGAACGAGTTTGGTCGGGGAAACACCAAGGTATATGAAAGAACAGCGGTTCCATGAAATTCCTCCAAAGCACTTTGTAGTAGTTGCCCCCGCTCCTACCTAAAAGAATTTTGATTTTTCTGCATTCAACCTTGCTCCAGTTAGGTTGCGATACTTCTCCGTTACCTGAAGTGCTTCTTCAACACTCCCCTTTTTTGAACAAAATAATGCTACATCATCAGCGTATGCGTAGCTTCACCTCTGCGAAGCAAAGATGATAGCCACGAATAGTATCTTTATTGATACTACTACGCCATGAAGGTTCAAGGTATAAGGCAAAGAGCAAAGGTGAAAGTGGACAACCTTGTCATACCGAGGATTTTATAAGGTTGGGTTCAGAAAGTGAGGTATTTATAATTAGTCTTGTGGTGCAGTTCTTGTAACATAGCTGAATGCCCTTTATTAACGTGGTCCCTGTGTTTGCGTGAAGAAAGCAGCCTGAATAAAAAGGAGTGGCTAACTCTATCAAATGCTTTGGATAAGTTAAGTTGGACTTTGGCTACTTTATTTTGTTCACCGGATACTGAATCTATTACGGACCTTGTAACATGTATGTTCGCTTGAATATTTATTTCACGTACTATACCGTAAGTTTGATGAGCTCCGATTAGATTGTCTATTATGAGGTGTAAGCGTTCGTTTAAAACGTTTGTGAAGATCTTATAGTCTACATTGCAAAGCGAGATAGGCCTGTAAGCCTCTTTTTCAAAGCTAACGTGTCTTCTGTTTTGGGTTAAGCACTGTATGTCCTTCGTAAAAGGTTGGCGGTTAATGTTTGGTGCTCATATGCGGCTTTGAATACATCAAAAAGGAATGGACTCAGCAGGAATGAGAATTTCTTATAAAACCCAGCGCCCAGGCCGTCCGGGCCTGCAGTCTCATCGTACGGTAGAGCTTTTATCGCAGCTCGTGTTTCTTCCAAGGTCAGAGGACCTTCAACATTCTCTTTCTCGTTGTCTGTTAAAGATGGCACGCATTCTATAAGTTTCTGTATGTCTGCGCTTTCTTTGGTCTCAATACTCTCTCCAAAACGATCATTGTAATGGTCTTGAAAAGCTTCTATAATGCTTAGTGTTTCAGTGGGGGCGCTGCTTTTGTGGTCTATTTCGAGTATTTCTTTGCTTAAAGCATATTTCCTTTCATCTTCAAAGAACCGGCGTCCAGGCGTCTCTCCGATCAAACATTTCTGTGAGCGCGATCGCATCACCGCGCCTCGATATTTCTCGGTATCGTATCTTTGTAGCTGTGTCTTTACCATGTTAATCTCCTCAGTTATTCGCCGGGACTGAGGCTTTCAAGCTCATAAAGCTCTGACAGCTTCGCGTGCAGGTTTCTTAGCTCTAGCTTTTTCATAAACGTAATGGAGCTCGTGCGTTCAATTGCACAATTTTTAACTTCTTGCTTTAACATTTCCTATTTACCAAACATGTCTAGGGAAACGTTTTGTTTGACACGGGAAAGCATAGCGGGAATACCATCGGTGAATATTTTGTCGTCTAAGAGTGATGTGTTTAATTTCCATAGGCCCCATTCGCGTCGTAGGGGGAGTTGTTTCTTTGTCCCAAAAGTTGCCGATACAAGGCAGTTGTCTGAGAAAAATATAGGTGTCCCTGCGTAATCAGAAATGGTATCATAAAGGTCTCCAGTGACATTTATCCGGTCAAGTCGAGGGTGAGGAGCGTTGGGAATGTGTATAGTGTACTCCGCCTCGTTTTTGTTTCCCGATGCCTACTAAGTTGTTATCGCTCGCAAGAGATTGGAGTACAGCTGCACTAAGGTAGAATTTAGTCGAAAGTTGGGAGCGATCGTTTAGGTGTAGCACACAATTTAAGTGTCCCAATAGCAAGTTTTCTATCTGTGTCAAGGTATGGTGTTAGAAAAGAAAAAAAAAATGCGTGCAGTCACATTATTTGGAGCGTACACGCAAATAATGCGCAATTGAATGTTTACGTGGTTTAGATCGCAAGATATAAAGCGCCCTTCCTGGTCAGTAGTGAGAGAAGCAGCAGTTAAACCCAACACCTACTTTAGAAACAAAAAAAAATGAAAGCCGTTTACAACTCCCTGTAACGCCGAATTAGAGCGCAGCTCTTGAGGAGGGGGGAAGGCGCGGAGGTGGGGGGGCCACGTGACCTCGGGGGGGGGGGGGGGAGGGTCACGTGACCAGGGGGCCACGTGACCTGGGGGGCCACGTGACCTGGGCGGCCACGTGACCAGAGGGGCCACGTGACCTGGGGGGGCCACGTGACCTGGGGGTCACGTGACCTTGCGGTTACGCCGACGCCGACGCCGACGCCGACGCCGACGCCGCTCAAGCCGGAAACGGGCGCCTAAGAGCTGCGCTCTAAAAACATCCAGCAGATGTCCCAGATGCATGAGTGATACACACTTCAAAATCTTTCAGGAAGGGTTCCACTGCGATTTTAGTTTCTTCGTGGCTGCACAGTTTTGCTTCCTGCACAACTAATATATCTAACTTCTGCTGTACAATTAGTTGTAGAAGTTCGCACTGCTTTCGTTTAGAGCTGAGACCTCTCACGTTTAAAGAGGACACGCGAAGTTGGAGGGTGCTGGACATGCGATCATTTATGGTCGGGCGCTATCGCCCGCATGCTTGTCTTCAACAAGCTGGCGCCAGGGGGCGTTTTTGAATACGGCTTACGTCGAGCAGCGCCCAGTCTCTTTTCATAGAGCTTTGCTCTAGTTATAAGGCCGTCATTTAATCCCCTTCGTAAGCGCGTCTAGTTCAAGAATTGGGTCCTGTACCTCATCGTTTTTCTCCGCTTCGGTGTCTTCCAGATTAGCCTCGGTAGTTGTTTCGCACTGTTTTTCGTTCGTCAAGGCGTCCCTATTTGTTGGAGTCGCGGGGGTTGTCGGGATGCTGTCTTCGGCTGCAGGCGAAACGGTGATCGGGTCTTCGCTAGAGGTAGTGGCCGATGAGAGGTTCTCTCGCACATCAGGTTTTACGGAGGCTGGTTCAGATCCACCGTCCAGGGCTGCTGCCATCGCAAAGATGTGTCCATTAGGGTCAACAACCTCGCTTACATCCATGAGGTCCTCTGTTGTTGATTCTTCGGTTGTCCCCAAACTCAGCCTGTCAGCGTAGGTCATGAACCATGACACAGTCCTCTAGTTTATGCCCGTACCGTCGGCAGTTCACACACCAGGGAGTCCGGCAATGGTGGCGGATGTGGCCCACTCGATGGCATAGCAGGCACGAAGGAGGCCGACCTCAGATATTAAGTAAGCTTTGGCACCCAAAGATAGTCATCAGGTGTGGAATTTTGTTCACGTTAGTCTCATCTCGAAGGGTCAGTTACATGTACTTCACGGTTGAGGGTTTCCATGTCCTCCATTCCTTCACATCTCCATTTTTCTCGCACTACGGAGCGTACTGTGCCGTAGAGTTCCAGCGCTTCAACGATTCTTCGTTTTTTCATGTAAGGTGTGTGGGATTTTCCTTGCTGCTACCCGTCTCAGGGAATGACACAGCGCACCGGTTCAACAACACGTAAACATTTAATAACCACTATCGCCTGCGGCGCGATCCCAACCGCCCCCGCGCATACGCCACGACGGCCCTTTATCAGCGGCGGAGCGCCGCTCGCGTGGCCAGTTGCCCTTGGCCCCCTCTTGGTCAAGATGACCACTCATGATTGTCGTAGGGGCAACCTGGGCCAACCGCTTGGATTCCCCAGGTTGCCCACACTTCTCCCCCTTTCCAAAAACGAAAACAGAGGACGTCTTAGATGGTCTTGGGGGGCCTTCCTTCTGGGTCAGGAAGGGTCTTCTCAGATGGGCGAGCACGGGTCCGACGTCAGTACTTGCGGAAGTACCGATGCGGCTGTGGGGGGGGGGGGGGGGGGGGGGGGGGGGGTCGGATGATGCGAGCTACGTCGCCGCTGTCTGGCACGAGGAACTAGAAATTAAAAACAACATGAGGCCATGGCGCGGTAGGAGTAAGTGGCCGCGCACACAAAAGATGCCTGCCCCACAGTGCATACGGTAGCGCGGCTACTTTCTCTTCTCCCTCCCAAAACACCGAAGAGGGAATGAACAAAATGCAATTAGAGCTCGTGATACTCCCGGTCGTCTTCACCGCCGTCTCAAGTTGTATCGCGGCAGAGGCGGTGTGGAATCTTCCGAGAGGTGGTCCGGATAGTCGCCATCTAGAACCTGCGACACATCTACCTCCTCGGGTTCATAGAAAGCTTTTAGGTCGGCGACATGAATAGACCCGCGCACTTCACCAGATTCGCAATGCACCAGCTCATAAGACAAGTTGGAGAGCTTCCTACTAACACGGTAGAGGCCATCCCACCTCTTTGCTAAAGGGGCCGTGAAGCCTGTAGCAGCATCACTCAGCGGATGAGTTCGCCTCAGTACCAGATCTCCTACCTTGAAATGCAGATTTCGCCTCCCCTTGTTGTACTGGTTTGCCTGCTGCAGTCTCGAGACGTCGAGGCTCTCTCGACCTTCACGCAGAGTTTCCGTGAAACGCTTCCGGAGATCTTCTGCAAACTGCGTGGTAGTGCGCTGCATGCTTGCAGGATCAGTTCAAAGAAGGCCGTTTCCCAGGGGGAACACGAGCTCTTTCCCAAAGTTAATTTGAGCCGGAGTAAAAGCCGTGGACCGGTCGATCGTTGTGCGGGTAGCGAATGGCATTTCCGTCAATTTCGCGTCCCAGTCTTTGTGTCGCTCTGTATGCGCTACAAACATCTGCCTCAGGTTACGGTTCACTCTTTCCGTGATATTCGCCTGTGGATGGTATGGCGAAGTCCGTTTGTGCCGTATGCCTAGCGCTTTACACGCATCCACGAACACCTTGCTAACAAAATAAGAAGCGTTGTCTGTAATAAGCGTTGCGGCAAAGCCAAACCGCGTGAACGTCTCGAGAAGACAGTCCCAGATTTTCCTAGAGTCTAGTTTGCGTAAAGGAAACATTTCGACCCACTCCGTGAAATGGTCGGTCACTACTAGCAAATACTGATTGCCGCGTGGATTACGGGGAAAGGGACCGACAACGTCGCAGGCAACACACTCCCAGGGGTACTTGTTTTCGACCGACTGCATTACACCTGGTGGTTGGCCACCTCGGGGTTTCGTCTTCTGACAAACCGGGCAGCTACGTGTGTACCTCATTACATCCTGCCTCATAAATGGCCACGTTGCAATTTGGGACAAATTTTCGTAAGTTTTGCTCCCACTGCTCTGGCTTGCCAAGGCGGGATCAGGCATATACTTTATAAATGACTTGCGCAGTTTACGTAGTATTACAGTCCGGAATGGCGGGCCGCTAGACCCATCGTCCGCCTGGTGGGTGTATTGCAGCAGGATGCCGTCGCTGCTGAGCAGGTATCAGTCCAAGTCTCTGGGATTCCCAGCGTCGGCTGAGGTTTCTTCTTCCAGCTGGTGCATCACCTGACAAAGTCCATCGGACAGCTGGTCCACTCGGAGCTCCTCTCTGCTCACCAGGGTTTCCCACCGCGAATCTGGTGTGATGGGCGCATCATTGGCCGGTGCCACCAAGTCGCGATCCACATACATCTTCTGCCCGAGATGTGGAGCACGGGGTAACGCATCTGCAACGTGGTTAGCCACACCACGCTTGTACTCGATTGCGTATTTGTAACGCTGGAGCGAAAGTGCCCATCGAGCGAGTCGTCCTGCAGGGTTTTGAAGCCCTTTGAGCCACGAGAGAGCCATGTGGTCAATTTGAATGCTAAACGAAGCGCCGTCAAGGTACATGTCAAACTTCTTAAGCGCAAAAATAATTGCCAGGCACACTTTTTCGGTTGTTTCGGTTTCGCTCCGCTGCGGTTAACGTATGACTGGCGAAAGCTACGGAACGAAGAACGCTGTCATGTTCCTGCAGAAGAACTGCTCCTAGTCCGTAATCGCTTGCGTCGGTCTGCAAGATAAACGGACGATTCAAGTCGGGCAGATTTAAAGACGCGTTTTCAGTCACAGCCCTTAAAAACACGCGAATGCGGTTTGCTGCCCTTGCCCCCAACACCATTTCGTTCTTTTGCGGAGCAATCGGTTCAGAGATTCAGTTATCTCAGCGAATTGCGGAATAAAATCTCTATAAAACGCAATCATCCCGAGATATTTCCGTAGGCTTCTGACGTCATAAGGGGTGTGTACTCCTTTATTGCGCGCGTTCCGTTATCCACATTCGGGGCAGCGTTCCGTTATCCACATCAAATCCGAGAAGGTTGATTACAGGCGATGCCAACTAGACTTTATCTGGATGAATCGTAAGGCCGGCCTGTCGCATTCGTTCGAGTATGATGTGAAGGTGCACGATATGCTCCTCGAATGTTCGTGAAAACACCACTACGTCATCCATGTACGCCATCGCAAACTCGTACTTCGCGTCACCGAGGACAACGTCGATTAGGCGGTGAAAGCTGGTGGGGGAGTTGGACGAACCAAAGGGATGGCGAGTGAATTCGAACAACCCCCTGTGGCAAATGAATGTGGTCTTCTTTGCATCAGCAGGATGAACTTCAATTTGAAAAAAATCCGCGGCTGCAATCAAGGGTTGTGAAAACAGCCGCGTTTCCAAGTGCATACATTGCTGAGGAAATACTAGGAAACGGTAACTGTCTCTGACTGACACTTCATTTAGGCGCCTGTAATCAACACAAAGCCTTGCTGTGCCGTACTTCTTTTGAGCAAGGACCACCGGGGAAGCCCATGGGCTTTTTGACTGACGTACTGCGCCTCCCTATTGAAAATCGCTCTGATGGGACTTCAGGATTTTTTTAAAGGGTGCGAAGGGGACTTCAGGAATTTCTGAGATGTTTGAAGGGGGCACCAATATTTCCTGGTGGGTTCGCTAGCCCCGTCAGAGGCTCTCCTGAAATGTCTGAACTGCCCTTTACAATGCCTTGAAATGTCTGAAAGCCTGTCAAGAACTTTTCTAATGGGGTCGGGAAAACCTTCAGGCTTCTTGAGATGTCTGTGGGCAAAGGCTTAGGTGGAAAAAACACATTTCAGAGAATTAGAACATAGCTGCTTATTGTACGCGACGGGAAAAAGATAAGTACTGTAAACGACTTAATTTCGCGGGCTCAAGTTTTCGCGAATCGGGCCGAAGCTGAGAATTTGAAATTATTCGCGGGTTCTAATTTTCGCGAATTGAGTGTGGCTTCCGTAGCGTTCACATATTGCCCGAATTGTTCGCGGGACGTATTTTGCGCGAAATGTAAGCGATTCGCAAAATTCGCGAAAATTAGGTCCTCACGAAAATTTAGTCGTTTACAGTATTTGGAGAATGCCGATCGTATGTGTGTACGGTCCTATTTTTATTACTGCTCTTCTATCAAATACGAGTGGGCTCCTGGACCTGTCTGTCACTGCCCGGCTGTTCGGTCGCCAAGGAGGCCACTGAGGGCGACCGCCCCATGTGGAGAATTGACGAGGCGCCGGCCGAGTAGTGTTGGCCGAGCGGCGTTTTGAGGCGAGTGGAGTCAACAGCGGTGAACTGATGTAGCACGAGTAACTTTGAAAAGTCTAATCAGACCGTACGGTAAGGCGGCGCAAAATGCCCTAACAGCGCTTGCAGGTTTCCTCGTCGAGAGTGGTCGGGAAATGCTAGCAGACGACGGCCGCGGAGTGCGGGGAAAGCTCACCCCACTAGAAAGGCCTGGCCTGGCGCTGCGACCCGCGCGCCGAAAACTTTCCTCCTTTCCCTCCTCCGGGGAAACACGCTCAGACCCCGCCCCAGTCACGTGATGGGGAACGCGCGCAGCTTGCATAGACCCGAGCTAGAGATCCTCCGCATCTAAAAACAAGCCAAACAGCGCCTCTCCCCGCCCGGCGATGGGGAGAGGGTGCAGGGCCAACACGCAGGGCTGCCTGGTGCCTGGCCAGCGGCCGGCCGGCGGGAGAGGGTGGTGTGAGGAAGCCAGGAGGCCAGGATGCCGCTATAGCCATTTTGTTTCTACTCGTGGGCGGTTTGCGTCTTACCGCTGTGGATATCTGGAACGGACCTGCTTCCTCCAGAAAGGTGAGCATGGCTTTGAGAGCTCGCCCCTTGATCTGTTTTGATCCGTGCAGTTTCTTCCTTGGTTACGCAGGTGAACTCCAGTTCGGCGTTGGCCGCCTTCAGCACCGCTCGAGCGCCATCGTGTCCAGCTCATTAAAGGAGATGGTGGCCGGTGTCGGCTTACTCGCTGCAAAGCCTGGCAGGCGGGGTCAGCGTCCCACCGCATGTTGTGCCTGCGCACCGGGATTATGGCAAAGTGGGTCCTGAGACGGTGGATGACGGCCGCTGTCCGGACTTGTTCCTTGCGCCTCTTCGTCCGTTCGACCTCAGAAGCATCCAGCGAGCGAAAAATACGCCGAAGACGCCGGCGCGACGTCATCATGAACGAAACCGTGACTGTGCTCAGGATTTCGCACCGGCGGCGAGTGCTGCTTGCGAGTTCGTGGTTTTCGCTAAACGTGCTTACTGAGACTGTGTATGTGTCCGTGAGGTGCACTTGCTCGGTTTTATTAGCTGAACTACCGTACATCAGGAATATACCCAGCGGCATTGTGACTCGTGAGTACTTTGAAAGATATTTTTCTTTGTGATAAAGAAGTCAGTTGTCCCTATTTGATATCTCTTTCGTCTACCGCTCCTTGCGCCGGGTTTGAACAAACGTTGCTTTTTATCGCCTTTTGAGTTATAATATGCATGTAAAACTAAATGTCTGCAATAAATTTGCAATAATGTTTTGAACTGCATTTTTGTGTATGGTTCACAGTCATTTGGGCGTCTATAGGGTTGACGGGTTGAAGGGCTGTGGGGCTAAAGGGTTTTTCTATGGGGTATCCCTGAAGGGTTTTTCTGTAGGGTATTTTTGAAGGGTTTTGAAGGCCTGTGCGGTCCCATAATCCTTCAAGGCTGACGGGCCCTTTAGAAATATTTTCAATAGGGCTGTGTCGATCATTTTCGATAGCGCCGCATCAAGAAGTTCGCGCTTGTGAGCACTTATGGGTTTTGGATTACACCTCCGCGGGGGTGCATCCTTGGTTTCGATGCGGTGCCGTAGGAGATCGGTTTTCCCAGGTCTTTCCGGGAACATCGGCGAGAAGGGTTCCAGCAGTTGCTGTAGCTGCTTCTGGTTGTCTTCACCGGAACACTTTTGCACGGCTTTGAGCACGCTATCTGAAAGTAAAGACATCTGCCCGGTAATGTTTAACGGGAACGCTTGGACGTGAATACAATCCTGCCGTCTGGTAAACGGCGTTAATTTCGTTTCGCCTCCCAACCAATATCCAGCTTGGGCGAAGTCTAGCAAAACCCGCTCCGCTGCAATAAAATCTCTACCAAGGCTCATGGGCACTGGCAGTTCCGAGAGGTATACGAACCGTTGTCTTCGTTTTCTGCCATGAAAGGAAATTCGTAACCTTACTGCACCGGCAGCAGGCAGTACGGACCCCGATGCTACCTGCAATTTCACGTTTTCTGAGCGGAGTTGTATCTTTTTCTTGTTACATTCCGCAAATACAGCATCCCTAATAAGCGATATGTTTGCACCAGTATCTAAAAGAGCGGCCACAGGTGTTCTAGTACATTCACAGCCATACGAGGTTCAAGAGACTTGGGTATAGCTTCGATTCTACTCACAGCTGGGATGAGCACTGTCGGTTTCTCGTTTAGTGAGGTTGTTTCTACCCCCGTCGGCTGGTACGAGTCCATTAGCGACCGGACATCCAGAGCGACCATCCTTGGTATTGAGAACTTCAAAGCGGCTCTAACGCTTGGGATCTGGCCGGAATCTGACTGGCCGACCTTTGGCTGAAAGGGAATCCCATTCGGGTCCAACTCAAATGCAGTTGCTTCTGGTAGCTCACGACCGAGAACAGTGGAAGTTGTTCGCCCGGGGATCAGTGCAAAGGCAGAAGCGCCGGGGGTCTCATGACCGAGAACGTTGTGAGCTGGCCGCCCGGGTGTCACTGCAACAGTAGGCACGCCGGGAGTCTCAAGACCGCGAACGGTGTGAGCTGGGCGCCCGGGTGTCGGTGGGAAAGCTGACACGCCGGGAGTCTCATGACGGGGAGCGTTGTGAGCAGGCCGCCCGGGTGTCACTGCAACAGCAGGCACGCCGGGAGTCTCAATACCGCGGACGGTGTGAGCTGGGCGCCCGGGTGTCGGTGTGAAAGCCGACACGCCGGGAGTCCCATGATGGGGAGTGTTGCGAGCTGGCCGCCCGGGTGTCACTGTAACAGCAGGCACGCCGGGAGTCTCAAGACCGCGAACGGTGTGAGCTGGGCGCCCGGGTGTCCATGCAAAATCACACACGCCGGGAGTCTCACGACGAAGAGTGTTATGAGCTAGCCGCCCGGGTGTTTGTGGAAAAGCAGACACTCCGGGAGTCTCAAGACCGCGAACGATGTGAGCTAGGCGCCCGGGTGTCGGTGTGAACGCCAACACGCCGGGAGTCTCACAACGGAGAGTGTTGTGAGCTGGCCGCCCGGGTGTCACTGCAACGGCAGGAACGCCGGGAGTCTCAAGACCACGAACGGTGTGAGCTGGGTGCCCGGGTGTCGGTGTGAAAGCCGACACGACGGGAGTCTCACGACGAAGAGTGAAAGTGTTATGAGCTGGCCGCCCGGTTGTCGATGCGAGAGCAGACACGCTGGGAGTCTCACGACCGCGAGCGGTGTGAGCTGCACTCTTAGAAAAAAGGGTCAGTATAGTCCTCCCTAAAGGGAGGAACGCTCTTGATACATATGTTCCTTCAGAAAGGGAGAAACGTTCGTCCCTAAAGCAGGAGAGCAAAAGTTCCTCCGTCGCCTGCATCTCATTATGGCGGCCACGAATCGAGCAAATCGAGCTCAATAGAGCTTAACGAGAACACTAAGTCTATTGTACGGGGCGAGAAGAGCAGCAAATAAAAACGTAACACGAGCTTTCCGCGAACTGTATTTATTTCCGAAGCCGGCTTCCCCCTGCAGGTAAAGAAACTTACGTTTCGAAAGCATGCAGTCACTCAGTCTTCTCATCGTCAGCACTGCGATGTTAAACGGAGACAACCGGCACCCAGTTCGCGCACTTTATGTCTTACCTTTGCTATTCCCCGAGCCACAATTCCTTCGTCAATCGTTGCGTCAACCGCACATCACGGAGGAGTGATAAACCATTCGCCCGCGAAACTAAACGCCGCTCTTAAAAAAAGCAAATCCGAAGCAGCCTCTTGGTTCATTTCAGCACGGTAACACGAAATTATGGCGTAGCCGCGTAGCGTAAAAGAAGGTTAAATCACTTGCCACCAGATAGCAGGGTCAAGCAGATTAATTGCAAGTAGCTAGGCTAGGGGGCGCTAAATACCGCCCAATTCATGTTCAACAAAAAATATTTTGTTTTCTCCCGCCACGATAGCGCTTCGGGATCTTCGCGAGTCCCCATTATACACACATGTAGACACATTAGGCATACTACAAGCTGAACATACATTTAGCGCATACACATGCATCGCACATACAAAAATCAATACAACAGCACACTAACCCGATCACTACTCCCGAGCTCTGCGTTTCAGTCTTTTATACTGGTCGTTTTGAACGTACGAAAGTTATCGGTGACTCCCTAAGCAATAAAAAATATTCACAGCATGTTGATTTGTTTCCAGCAATGTCATACATCTGAGAGTATTTTTAATGGCTCAAGGGATGAATCTCTTATTAAAAAGAAAACGCTCGATCATGCCGTAATTATTTGAAAGCCAATAAATCGAGCCGCTCCAATGCGGTTCCAAGCCATGAGTTCGTTTCCCCGCACGGCACTTCGTAGCCACTATTTATATTGTAGTGTTTGTTTTTCTACTTGTGCTGTTCGCGCACGGCTGCAATTGCCGTCTTGAATTAATCTCTGTAGAGCAGATATTCACCCAGCTGGAAGTGATGCTTCACGGGCAGAGAAATCGCTTTTCGATCAACTTGAATCCAGTCAAAGCCGCGACTTGCGGCAAGTGTACGGAGCTACGCCAGCTACGCCGTGGCGAGCTCGAAAACTTCAAGCGCTCATTCCAGCACGCCACTTGGAGGGCAGTTTCTCCAGGAACCGTAGTATATTTAAACAGCAAAATAAAGGATAGCTTTTTGTTTTCGATTTTTTCTTATTTTTAATGCCAAAATTCCATTGTAAATATACGTACTTTCCGTCATAATTTCGTACTGTCCAGTCCTTTCCCCAGAACGCAATCTCTCCCGGGGATCGACAGTCACATTGGCCACTGTACGATAGGAGCTTACCGTTCAGCATACCTCGGCAAACCTCACTCATGAGGGCCCTCACTCACCCTCACTCACCCTCATCCTCACAGGTGAGGTGAGGGTGAGTGAGTTTCTCTACCAGGAAAATTCATGAGTGTGGGGGTGAGTGAGGGCTGTGAGGACCGTGAGGGCCGTGAGAGCGGTGAGTGCGGTGAGTGCGTGAGGGGTATGAGGGCCGTGAGGGCGGTGAGTGCGTGAGGGGTGTGAGGGCCATGAGTGCGTGAGGGGTGTGAGGGTCATGAGGGCGGTGAGTGGCGTGAGGGCCATGAGTGCGTGAGGGCGGTGAGTGGCATGAGGGCCATGAGGGCGGTGAGTGGCGTGAGGGCCATGAGTGCGTGAGGGGCGTGAGGGCCGTGAGGGCGGTGAGTGCGTGAGGGGTGTGAGGGCCATGAGTGCGTGATCGGTGTGAGGGCCATGAGTGCGTGATGGCGGTGAGTGGCGTGAGGGCCATGAGTGCGTGAGGGCGGTGAGTGGCATGAGGGCCATAGTGCGTGAGGGGCGTGAGGGCGGTGAGTGGCGTGAGGGCCATGAGTGCGTGAGGGGCGTGCGGGGTGTGAGGGCGGTGAGTGCGTGAGGGGTGTGAGGGCCATGAGTGCGTGAGGGGCGTGAGGGCGGTTAGTGTGTGAGTGGCATGAGGGCCATGAGTGCGTGAGGGGCGTGAGGGGTATGAGGGCCGTGAGGGCGGTGAGTGCGTGAGGGGTGTAAGGGCCATGAGTGCGTGAGGCCCACTTCACTTCAGACGGAGCAACTTTCTCAGCAATTTCGGTGTTGCTGGCGGGTTGTTCCCTAGCTTTCCCTATAGATCGACACGAATTGCTGAGATCGTGTCCGGCTCAAAACAAGCGAGCAGCTCGGAGCAATTCAAAGACGTTTGAAGCGGTGCATCCAATCAGGGACGCGATATTTTCACGTGATACCTCGTGCCAGTGATGATGACAACATAAGACTTGGTTCAGGTTTGAAATTGATCGTTTTTTGGAAATAAATTGTTTTAATAAACTGAGGGCGATGAGTGCGTGAGTGTGTGAGGAGTATGAGTGCGCGAGGGGCCTGAGGGGCGTGAGGACCACGATTGCGTGGGGTCCATCAAGTGAGGGGCGTGAGTGCGTGAGGGGCATGAGGGCCGTGAGGGCTGTGAGGACCATGAGTGCGTGAGGGGTATGAGTGCGTGATTGTCGTGAGGGGCGCGAGGACCGTGAGGGGGTGTAAGGCTAGTGCGTGAACGGCATACATGCGTGAGGGCGTGAGGGCCGTGAGGGCGGTGAGTGCGTGAGGGGTGTGAGGGCCATGAGTGCGTGATCGGTGTGAGGGCCATGAGTGCGTGATGGCGCGTGAGTGGCGTGAGGGCCATGAGTGCGTGAGGGCGGTGAGTGGCATGAGGGCCATAGTGCGTGAGGGGCGTGAGGGCGGTGAGTGGCGTGAGGGCCATGAGTGCGTGAGGGGCGTGAGGGGTGTGAGGGCGGTGAGTGCGTGAGGGGTGTGAGGGCCATGAGTGCGTGAGGGGCGTGAGGGCGGTTAGTGTGTGAGTGGCATGAGGGCCATGAGTGCGTGAGGGGCGTGAGGGGTATGAGGGCCGTGAGGGCGGTGAGTGCGTGAGGGGTGTGAGGGCCATGAGTGCGTGAGGCCCACTTCAGACGGAGCAACTTTCTCAGCAATTTCGGTGTTGCTGGCGGGTTGTTCCCTAGCTTTCCCTATAGATCGACACGAATTGCTGAGATCGGGACCGGCTCAAAACAAGCGAGCAGCTCGGAGCAATTCAAAGACGTTTGAAGCGGTGCATCCAATCAGGGACGCGATATTTTCACGTGATACCTCGTGCCAGTGATGATGACAACATAAGACTTGGTTCAGGTTTGAAATTGATCGTTTTTTTGGAAATAAATTGTTTTAATAAACTGTGGGCGATGAGTGCGTGAGTGTGTGAGGAGTATGAGTGCGCGAGGGGCCTGAGGGGCGTGAGGACCACGATTGCGTGGGGTCCATCAAGTGAGGGGCGTGAGTGCGTGAGGGGCATGAGGGCCGTGAGGGCTGTGAGGACCATGAGTGCGTGAGGGGTATGAGTGCGTGATTGTCGTGAGGGGCGCGAGGACCGTGAGGGGGTGTAAGGCTAGTGCGTGAACGGCATACATGCGTGGAGGGCGGTGAGGCGCGTGAGTACTATGAGTGCGTGAGGGTTGTAAGGACCGTGAGGGCGGTGAGGGGAGTAAAAGGCATCAGTTCGTCAGGGATCTGAGCTCAAATGAAGCGGTTGCATTTGGGTGTGGAGCTTTTGCGAGACGATGAGTTCTCGGTGAGGCCTGATTTCGCTTGAAGGCGTAGAGAATTTGTGAGTGGTCGCGCGGGTATTGGCCCTTGGGACCTCTCGCGGCATCTCCCGGGAAGTAAGGTCGACGCTCGCCTCGCAAAAATTTCGCCGCGCGGATGCTTGGTGCGGTTTGGTTAGTGGGTAACGGGTAAGAAAGAAGGAATGAGTGCGAGCTAAGGCTCGCTGCTTGGCGATATTTGATAGCGCGGTTTGCGCAACTTGCGTTAGGTTGGCCGTTCTCTTTGTTATGTTTGAGAAAAAAGCAAGCTGGGTCGGAATGGTTAATCAGACAGCGAGTCGCCGGTGAACGGGCGGCGTTTTGGTGGTTGACGGCGGATGAAAAACGGGCGCTGTGCTCTATAGTAGAAGTTATTCCTTGAAGCACTGTGACTTTAGAAATCTTTGCAGACGGTGCATGCAAACGCAAGTGAACTGCGAGGAGTCGCCCTTAGCCTCTACTCTTGTTCTAATTGTATAGGCTGTTCGAAAGAAAAAAAAGTAGACAAGCACGACTTTGTGGACAAATATCCTCAAAACATTATGTTGATATTGGTTGATTTTGCGCAGTAGTACACTCTATCCAGTAACACAATAGGAAACTTGATTTCATTATTTCTTTGCATTGAAGAATTTGCGATGAGTTCACTGTTTATTTCGTTAAAGAGCACTGCTGAAAAATCATATTTACTTCATGTAGTCGACCGATATTATGTCAGTCATACGGTCCGTACGCACTACGTTTGCTGGGAACAAAACTTTCGGAGTGCTGGGCCTTTGTATGCACACCTTTCGCTTCCGTCAGGGGGTCACCTGTCCATGAGCAGACTCCGTATCCCCTCAGAAGCACTAATGCCAAAATTAGCGCTTGCAGAAAAGCCGGAATTTCTTGTGAAAACCCGCTAGCTTGTAACTAAAAATTATAGAAGTGGTGTTTTAACTTCCCTCAAACACTGTGACCATTTGTAATTATGAATTTTATGAATCTATACATAGGTTGCACTGACGTCAGATCGCATACTTTTGACCACCATGTAAGAGGAGGAGAGGGAAGCTGCTTTTGTAAGAATTTTGAGTGACGGGCTAATCTTCTGGGAGGAGAATAGCGACGCCTGTGCAAATCCGGGAGGCACAAAAGAGGGCCCTGATAAGAGGTGAGCTCCTTCTTGCCCTCGTGTCTGGTATTCATCGGAGCGCTCTTTGAATGACGTCACATGCAACCTATGTATGGATTGCAAGCTTAAGTCACTCGTCATACAAGTCAGCTGCACTGCGATTTGTCCACAGCCAGGAATTATCTTCAAAAACATCTGGCACGTTAATTTTTTTCTTGTAGTTCTATTGCACAAGACGACAGTGCACCAATAAATTGGATTATTCTGAATCAAAAAGTCACGCAAAGATAGATAAAAAATGATTAAATCCTAATGAGATATCAGCACATGAAAGAGCAATTGAGTGTAGTAGACATGAGCACATGCATAAGCGGAAAGCGTGTAAGGCTGTAGGCAAGCTAGCACAACGTTCTTCAAATTTTTTTAACCCTGTCACTAGTAGCTGTACGTTGCATTTATAAAATGTATTATGCTAAGAAAAAAAAAAGCCATTCAAAGACATGTATACATTTGCTAATGGTGCTGCCGACAAGAGCAATGGCGAATTGGAAATTTTAAGTACATAGATATTGTTGAATTACGTGTAAGGCCAAACGATAAACAACGCTCGGTACTAAGTTTCAGTTAACCCGAGATTAGGACAATTGAATCGACACCACAAGAAGGGACGTGCGTTCCAAAGTAATGTTTCAGGTCTATAAACGTTGGGGTGTAGTACTTAGTTCGAAGTTATCCAACAGTGCCCAGCTACAGCAGAAACAACGTTGAGCGCTAGCGGCAAGACACACGAACGGTTTCATTTAGACTCAACGAGTGAGGTATGCACTCGCAATTTTTTGTTTCTCTCAAATTTTCATAACAATCCTTTATGAAATAAATCAGAGCACTCTAGCACATTATACAATGAATTCGGCGTACTTTTATCGGTTTTTATTGGTTTAAACCAAAAACTCCGAAACCTAACTAAACGCTGTGCGTGACTTCCTTGTTGAAGGTGACATATAGCGCAAAACTACTACAGTCCGTTGCAACTCAAAAAGGTAGGGCGAGGGAAAGGAAGACCGGGGAGGAGGAGGTTTCCTCGTCTCTTCTCCAGCGTTCCGTCTGCTTTCTCCTCCCCGGCCTTCCTTTCCCTCACCCTACCTTCTTGAGCTGTAACTTACTATAGCTATCAATCTCTCTCAGAATATATATATATATATATATATATATATATATATATATATATATACAGTAGACTCCCTTTCAGACGAACATGAAGGGACCTTAAAAATTCGTTCGACTTATCAGATGTTCGCCTTAACAGAAGTGCCCTAATTATCATGCTGGGCATGTCTACATTGCTGTTGACCAATAAACACAGAATGAAAAGGCCTACAATGAAGAGGTACTTAAAAAGGGACATCTATTTGGCTTACCATGCCAAAAGAAGAAAAAAATAATGTTTCACACACCACTGGTGGGGGAACCAATCCATTCGGTGATTTTTGACTGCCGCCTCCTCTGTGCAAATCGGTGTCTAGTGATGAAAGACGACATGTGGCCTATGTTCCTGAGAAAACATGGGCCACATGTCATAATTTAGCCTTAATCACTGTCATCACGTTCATCAGACTCCTTGTTCGACGCCTCCTCCGAAAGGCAGTAGTCATTAGTGCCGTCGAGCGCATTTGAAATCCCGCACTTCTTGAAAGAGCGAGCGGCGAGCGTGCGCCCACGCAGTGAAAACCCGGCGCGGCGCATAAAGCGAGTATACCCAATGTCGGCTCGCCAAAGTTCTCATGCAGCAGCTCGATGTTTATGGCAAGGTGCCGTTCACGCGGCTCTTTTATAAAGTTACGGCGAGGTGGCGTTCACGTTGCTCTTTTGCAAAGTCGCTGAGACTTGCCTCGACGTCCGCGAACACGCCATTCTCTGGGCTCCTAAAGCTTCTTCTCGTTCCGTTGCACGCGAACAGAGCTTGCTTTTGTCGTCTCCATCCGCGAATGCTGCCCTCATTTACGGTGAATTGTCGTCCGGCAGCACTGTTTCCGATGTCTTCCGCAACCAAAATAACTTTTCTTTTGTAGGCGACCGACGATTGTTTTCGCTCCGACGCCATTGCCGAGCCTGACTGTGTACCAATTGTGGCGCCTCGGACGTTGTGAGTTTAATGATGATAATAGCTGTTTTGAGCGCCATATTGCTTCGAAACCAAAACTACGTCAAACAGCGTTAGATCGCGCCTCGTCGAAGCTGAAAATTAGAAAAAAAACTTGTATTATACGCGGGTTTTTACGGTACATCTGCCATACACCTCGGCCGGCGCAATACGCTGCGTCGCCGTCGGTGCAGTGCCATCGCGAAGGGGACCTATGAAAGTTCGAGTTATCCAAAATGCGCGCGCAAAGCGGTTCGTGTTAAACGATGTTTTTTTTTTTTTTTTTTGCATTGCGTCTATGGGAAACCAACCAAATGTTCTTACTTTGTTCGGCATATCCGAGAATTCCGCTTAAGCGAGTTCGCCTTAACGGGAGTCTACTGTATACCGGGTGTTCATTTTTAATTCGAACAGATTTATTACGAAAAATCCGTAAAAGATGCACTAGTACGGTTTGTTCAAGTGAGTTATACGGCCAGGGGGACATTATGTGGGTGGCTATTCCTTGCGAGAAGTCGGCTAGTTAATTAAAATTCGTTAATTAACTTTTTAATTAGTGAAAACAAGCATATGATTTCAATTAGAAACTTAAAGAGCGTTATGGAGAACCACTAAATCTACTCTTTTTGGAACGATTTGAAGCTCGTGGGAACTCGGGGGTGCGCCAAAGTTACCACTCCTGAAGCAGGCGCAAAGGTAGCAGCGGCGGAACGCGGATGATTAGATCATTATCGCGTTCCGCCGCTGCTACCTTTGCGTCTGCTTCACGAGTGGTAACTTTGGTTAAATTGACAGTCTGACAGTCCTTGTTTTTCAGAAAATACATTTTGCACCTCAAGACGTCGAGCAATGTTTGATGATCTAACCATTTGAACTAGTTGAATTACGGAGTCAACGTCGCTTTTATTTTTTTATGGTAAGTCACAAGTCTGAGTTCTTACAGATTGAGCATGTCCCTGAGAGGGAGGCAACGCTGATGTAGCTGATGTCACTTTTTCGACAACTGTTGTAGCAATATCAGCCACATCTAACATGGTGCCTCCAAAGCCCTAGTTTGAAAATGTATCAAGCCTTTTTCTAATGCATATTTTAGCAGATTATGAGTTAACTTCGAAATGGAACTGCATGGTTCATTTTTGTTTTGTAGAGGTTTTTTAGAGCACAAGGTTGCTGATCTCTGGCAGCCTCCTGCAGCCATGCTTGCACTGCAGTGTTACTTTGCATGTCCAGTGCCAACTGTGATTTAAGCTACTCTCACTTGCTTAAACTGGCATTCTGACAGTCTTGTGTGTCTTGTTTTTCAGAAAAAATAGTTAGCATCTCGTAACGTCGATAAATGTTTGATGATTTAACCATTTTAACAAGTCGAGTTACGGAGTCAACCTCGCTTGTGTTTTTTATGGTAAGTCACAAGTCTGATTTCTTACAGATTCAGCATGTCCCTTAGAGGGAGGCAACGCTGATGTAGCTGATGTCACTTTTTCGACAACTGTTGTAGCAATATCAGCCACATCTAACATGGTGCCTCCAAAGCCCCAGTTTGAACATGTATCAAGCCTTTTTCTAAGGCATATTTTAGCATATTATGAGCTTCGAAATGGAACTGCATGGTTCATTTTTGTTTTGTAGAGGTTTTTCAGGGCACAAGTTGGCTGATCTCTGGCAGCCTCCTGCAGCCATGCTTGCACTGCAGTGTTACTTTGCATGTCCAGTGCCAACTGCGATTTAAGCTACTCTCACTTGCTTAAACTGGCATTCTGACAGTCTTGTCTATGTTTTGTTTTTCAGAAGATACGGTTAGCATCTCGAAACGTTGAGCAACGTTTGATGATTTAACCATTTGAACAAGTCGAGTTACGGAGTCAACTTCGCTGGTGTATTTTCATGGTAAGTAAAAAGTCTGAGTTATTGCAGGTTGAGCATGACTCTGAGAGGGAGACAACGCTGATCTAGCTGGTGTCACTTTTCCGACAAGTTTTGTAATAGTGTCCGTCACATGTAACTATGTTTTGACCCCAACTGGTGTTCCTATACACTATAGCTAGATTCAAAACTAATATGCTAAATTCATTTGAATCTAGTTACTATAGCTAAATTCAAACCTACTAGTTCACCTGCTGCTGTCTTTTTGTAGCCGATGAACTTGCCACGTTTGAATTGCAGGCAGTATTAAGTAGTGACACGTTGCGAGTAACATATTAATGTAACAATTGTTTTCTTGGTAACAATTGTTTTCTTGGTGACGCTAAGTTTGTGAGAAGTAACTTCTGTATCACGTTTTTCTTTTCTGAATAAAAAAGTAGCAATGTTCTTTTGTAGTTAATTTTTTAATCGTTCTAATTACAGTTACATTGAGGAGCATAATCAGATGCATACCTTATATCTAGATTGTCATTGATAGACAACGACCAAAAAGATGACGCATTTCGGATTATGGATGACGAGTGCCAATGACAAAGCGCAGCTGGCATGCAGAGAAAACACTGACAACAGATAAACGAGGAGAATATTTTTTTCAACTCCCTCCAAAAGTTGCATGTACAGTGAGGCGCATTGGTGGAGAAAGGTAACCTCAGAGGCAATGGCTTTGTGTATCGTTGAGGTCTTAACCAGGAACAAATCCTTGTGTGTGCAAGCCATTCTGCCAAGTGTGCCAGTTGAAAGCTTGTTCAGCGATGGAAATGGATGTGCTTGCCTTCAGTAAAGTAAAACTTTTGGACGAAAATTTAGAAAAGCAACTGCTGCTTAGTATACGATGTAATAACACGGATACAGGCACTTTGTGCAATAAACCTGAGCATAGCGGGTTCCTACTTTACCTTGTTTATTTCTTATTAAAAAAATTAAGGTAAAGTGATGGAATTACCACTTAGGAGTAACTGTTATAGGTTGCTTTTTTCTTAACTAGCTTAATTAGGTAGTTTTTTATATAAAGTATCTTGCCCAAGGCGACAAATATTGCAAGGGTCCTCTAAATGCATAATTTTTTCGCTTAGTTTATGTCGATGCCTACAAGGTCTTGCTCTAAGAAGATTTTGAATCTGTTTTCTTATATATTCTAACACATTATAAGGTAACCTTTAAGTAAAGGGAACTGCATGGTTCTTAAGCCTTGTTTGTAGGAATTTTTTAGAGCACAGGTCAGCTGATTTCTGGCAGTCTCCTGTGGCCATTGTACTGCAGGATTACCTTGCATACGTATAGCCAACTACAATTTAAGCAACTCTCATTTGTATAGATTGTCATTCGTGTTTGTCTTTTTTTCAGGAACTACATTTGGAATTGTACAACGTGGAGCAGTTTCTGACGATTGAGGACTGAAAAAGTCAGTTTGTGGAGTTCGCTGCACATGTTTTTTGCTGGCAAGTAAATATTTCAGTTTTTAAAATCTAGCATGTCTGAGAGAAAAGCAAACCTGATGTGATTGACAGCACCCTTCTGAAAACTGTTTGGACAATATTGGTCACATCTAACCAGGGTTGTTCCCACAGTGGGCAGCAGTGGCTTTGCTGCCCACTAGTCCTGCTAGCCGCCCAATTCTTTGAAAGATGTCTTGTGGCTTTCATGTCTTGGCACAGAAATCCGCTGTGCTCGGCGGATTTCTTGCCAAGACATGCAGGTACAGGTCCCCGCAATCCAAATTAATACGACTTGGTCGAGGTGCACGCAGAAGAAAGATGCAGCTGCTGCCTGTGTCCCCCTCCCCTCCACAGTCATAGTCGGATGTCTATTTGTCCATAATTTATGGAGAAAAATCTGTGTCTAACATTTATTTTATCCTAACTTGTACAGCTTCACTAGATCAAAGGCCACAGTTATTAAGAAGGCCTTCCACAAGATTGGCTTTTTCCTCTTTATCTGTGCAGACCCGATTATGGTCCCTATAAATTAATTTTAAACGGTTGGCTTCACATATTTATTTCTTGTAGATATAAAATAACTGATGTAATGAAAGTTTCATGGTACTTTTTGTTTTAATGGGTTGCTTGTCTCAGCTTGTCCTGTTTTCATTTTAAATGCGACAGCGTTTGTGGCCAAACCTTTTATCACTTTTTATCTGTCGGTTGGTCTGTTGGATGGTTCGTGTGACCGATTTGACTCTAGCACAGGCAACGGCACAGGCACATGAGGACAGCTTGGTTTGTATGAGCGCTCACACAGAGAGAACACTTTTTAAAATCGTGCGTCTGACCCTATGCCTTTGTCAGCTCTAAAGCCAACTTGTGAATTGGAGTATATGGCATGCAGGTACACCAAAATGCATCGTTCGCACGCATCAGGACAATCTCTTAGTGAAAATTATAAAGAAGGGTCCGCCTTTCAACGGGCAACAAAAAAATGCGCAGTCCGAATGCGCTGACGAGGTGGCCAAGCGAGCTCCTTGAGTGGTAAACACTTGGGGTAAAGAGAATGGCTTGATCATATTTTGGGGGTAATCAGGTGCACAAAGTGTGGAGCTTGCAAACAGACTTGCATGCCATATAGAAATACTCCAAATTTTTACCACTTGCTCAACTCAAATGCATGTGCACAGGTGTGCTCAAACGTGGATAGGATGGAGCTCCCAAATTGTGAAATTGGGGACTGGGAACTAAGCTACTGCTTAGTCCCCAGTTTTTGATAGCAGTTTTAGTACAAATGCACTCTTTCACCCCCTCAGTTCTGTGAAAACCTTCAGGGATATCTAAAGAGAAAATAAACTTTCTAATGTTCACACTCTCTGAGCACTCGAGGCTGACCATCTGATTCGACAACGAGAAAGGGTGCAACTAGCCCTTCGTTCTAATGGGAGATATTGAGTGGCTGCCCGAACTTAGAAAAGTCTAGGATATGAGCTTAGCCAGTTTTAAATAGACTCTTCTGCAACATCTTATGAACCTTAGAAATAAAGCATTACTCAAACTGAATCGAGTTTTCCGGTTGGTTCGTCAGTTCTCAAGAAATGCTTCACATTATAAAACAAATCACTATTGTAATTCCGGCCTTGCATTTTTTTCACAGTTTCGAATGAATTTAAGCTTGAAGTCTATCGCTTTTTACCAAGGAACAGGAGAAAAAGTCCCTAAAGTCAAACATTTGTTTTAGTTATCGGATCACAGGATGAATAATTAGGGGCAATGTCCATTTGACTTTTGTATAAGATGCATGGCTAATAATTAAATGGGCTGAGGGGGGGCTATGTCTTATGCAGAAAGCTCAATTGGCACATGTTGTTGATCTGATACAGATATTTAATTATTTTTTCTCTGTTTTCTCTTCTTTAGCACATCATGTTACATGCAGCATCTCAAAACAAAGGGAAAACACCACGGGGCTCCACTTTGGTTTTCTCAAGGACCCAAATAAAGTGTTCAAAGGTACTTTTCTTATTTTCTGATCAATTATTCAGGTGACATTGCATGATTGCTGCAAGCAGCATAGGAAAGAAGACACAATATTCTTTTAAAGAAATCCTTTTCCAATTCAAAATTTTGTAACCCTTTTTTTATAGAAAACCTGGTTGTATCAGCATCATAATGAACATTACCCTATGTATAGGGCAGCATCACTAAGAAACTGGCTGTAACATGAACTGGAGAAATCTGCTCCTACAAGCATTGAGCTCATATTCTTACCAAAGGTCTATTTTAGCAGTGAACACTATCGTGACATATCAAGGCATAGCTCAGTCTCTGTGGAATGTGAAAACAGCATTCTCTATATTTTCCAGCATGAGTGCCGACGCAGATGACTGAGAGTGACGTTTGGTGTTGTCGAGAAGGTGCTTCATATCGCTGTTTAAAAATGCAATGACTGCAGTGGTCGATCAGACTGCAGATAATGTTTTGTAATCCCACTACTTCCTATAATTCTGCACGTTTATCTGAAGAAGAAAAAACAACTGACATTGAGGAAACTTGCTGCAGATGCATTGATCAGCTGTTTTGCCTGCTTTCCACTGCAGGTTGTGGCACCTCTCGACAAGAGCACTCAACACGACTCAGTGTTATACATCGGTGCCCATTGCCAAAAATTTAAATAATGTAGTTCATATTTTTCACAGAATGGAGTTGCACCTTAAAAGTTTTCACGGTAATCTGTGTCACAAAAAGAAAACCTTTGATAATAAGTTGAGCTTGCTAAATGAGGGCATTGATTCTTCTAGCTCATTTTACAGCCCACCTTTCTATTGACACCGCCCTATGCGGAGAGCAAGTCATCTGCTTCTTGCACAGACATTACGGTGACGTCAGAACGGTGACGAGCTCTCATTGGCTTTGATTAGAAGGATATAGTGGGTAGACCAGAATGCTAGACACCATGAGGTCTACCCACTATTTTTTTTTTCTTCAATCAGCCAATAAGAGCTCGGCTTTCTGACATCACCGCAGCCCCTGTGCAAGAAGCAGACAAACTTGCGCTCCGCATAGGATTACGGATTCTCAAAAGTGCTTTCCGTAATATAATTTACGAAAAGCCTACTCTGTTTGCCCTTTTACGGACAACTTTTAAACACTTTTACGGATACTAGAGCGATTTCTGTAATAGGTTTTACGAAATGCATATTCCAGTCCGTTGTTTTACGGACAGCTCTTGAATAGCGTTACGGATAGTAGAGCACTTTCCGTAATCTGTTTTGCGGAACGTCCTTTTATTTGCGGATTGTGTACGTGTTTAAAAGGATTTTTCCGTTATTAGGATTACGGATGACCTTTCCGGCAGCATAGGTGCCAGAGAAGTTCTCCGTAAAAGAGAGCATATTTTTTACAGTGCTATAGATCTCAGACGCCATGAAGTTCCCAGAAGTGGGGCGCGGCACGTGCCTCGAGTATTTGTACAACAATGAAGGGCGCCACTTTTCCCAGGATAGAGGGGCTTTAGCTAACCGAGCGCTACATCACACGCTAGAAAGCGCCACATGAGCGCTCTTTCGAGCGCTCACGTAGCGCTAACTTAGCGCTCCGCTGTATGTGTGAACCAGCCTTTACAGAAAGCGAGAGCGAGACTGAGGGCTGTTTCACATGCTGCGATTGTCGTCCGAAATCGGTGTGATTTCCAGTAAATGTGCGATTAAAATCGCAGTCGCACTGTCGCAGCGGCTCTGCGAGTGTTTTCCTATAAGTTGCTATTTTGTCGCAGAGTCGGTGCGATCGCTTTGTCGTCAACCAGCCGTTCCTTAGCCAGCTTTCATTCCTGATAGCTGCGTATTCGAAGATACATTTAGACACCTATAAGCTTTTGGTTTTACGCTTAATTATTAGAAATTTATATGTACATATTCTGTTCGTAAAACATTTGTGTTTATTAAGATGTTTTTGTTGTATTATAAGCAAAGTCAAAGTCGTCGCGTCCGTGTCCGCTGCAACTAATCTTGGGTAGAAGAGCCGGCCGTGCCGACGAAATTCGCACAATTGTTGTTGGAGCATGTGAAACCAAACATTGCGATCGCACTCACTGCGTTTGTTGTCGCACCGATTTCTTTCGCATAGCCGCGGCATGTCAAACAGGCTTGACTCGACAAGGTCGCGGGCAACTGCTTATCTACAGTGCGTCACCATCTCGAAAGTTCGGCAAAGAAGTTTCGAGCGTCGCGCGCTAGGGGCGAGGATGAACTGGCACTTTTGAGAACAAAAAAGCAGGGCAAATGTTACGTCTGGTGCAAGAATGAACGCGAATCTTCTAGAAGTCCGTTACCGAGCGTTGCTTTCTCGGCTCTACGGGCGGCAATACGACGGGCCGGCCCTTTTGTCGTCCATGTGTTTGTCTCTTTGTGGATTTCCAGGAAAACGTGATGACGTGATAGACTTGGTTTTTCAAAATTCTAGCTTGAGGAATTAACTACCTAAAAAATCAAAACAAATGAACTATTTTTTGGGCGGTCAGGTGTCTCATTTATGTAGCTGGGTGTTTATTTTGACCAAAACCACGAGACTGGAAAACACAATAAATGACACTCAAGTTTAGATGTTGAGTTTGGTAAACCCAAAGTAGGACTGGTGCGGGAGTCACAATAAAAAATGCCGAGGTTAAAAACTAACTCACAGCAATAAATGATAAGAATTAATTTTAATACGAATCCAGTGATAAATGCAATGACTGGCCAGGCAAAGATTTTGGGTCTGGGGATAGCTTTTGCACATAGTTTAAGCATTGTACAGGGTGTCACAAAAAATTACATTTTTTTTTTTTACCGCAATAGTAAACTAGGCATCACCGAACGCTCATTCTCCGCCCAAAGGTAGCGCTAGAGGTCACAACCAGATGTCAAAGTTTCAGCCCGATCCGATAGCTTATTCAAAATTTAGAAGTGATTTTCTGAAAAGTTCAATAGAAAATGGCGACCGGCGGAGTTTTCTAATACATGGGGCTCTATGGCACCAGAAACCGAAAACGGGCAAAAATGGGCTCTATTTTCCCAATGGAATTTTTCCAGAAAATCACTTATAACTTTTGAATAAGGTGTGCGTTCGGGATGAAACTTTGGCATCTGGTTGTGACCTAGCGCAATCTTTGGGCGAAGAATGAGCGTTAGATGCTTAGTTTATTTTTATGGTAAAAAACCAACCCTGTAAATATTTTTGTGACATCCTGCATTAGTCTTAATTTGGTGATATATGTACGCAATTAGTGGTGCGCAAAAATGAAAAAAATGCAAACGGGTAGAGTTTGACGTTGTATAAATTATAGTGTAAGCACCACATGGTACGCTCAGTAAGAATAAGCCCTACATTTTACACTAGCATTGAGCGTATCGAAAGTTAAGGGTGCATCAAAAGGTAAAGCTTGTACACATATACTGCTCAGGCCGTTATGTTTGAATGCTCATAGTACTTATTACCCTCAGATTTGGTGTAAGTTGTCTCCTGATTGCTTACAACAGAAAGAAGGAAACATTCTAACTCTGGGTTGATAAAAAAAACTCCACGTGCTGACAGCTACCAATCATCTCGATGCCGGTTATGAGTATTCACTCCATGCCAACGGTCGCGTGCTCAGAACGTGTTTTTCCCACGTGATTTAATACAATCGCAATTCTTCTTGACAAACAACAATGTTTACTCAGGCAAGCGGTCACATGTGAAGCTTAGAATATTTTGTATTGATTGCGGCACACGTAGCAAGTTTCATAGTTTTTTTTTTTTTTTTTACAATCCGCGAAGTAGAATGCTCCTGGGTTATCTTGGTCTTTAAAGGGGCGATGCAATAATTTTTGTACTTTGCGCAAATACCGCTTAGAACGGATCCCTGACGTTAATTACTTATGAAACACGCGTTCGTTTTTCACCCCACGCAATAGGAGTCCCAGTAAAAAATTAAAGAAAAACGAGTAGCGTTCACCCCCTCAACTCACAGCCAGAACAAGCGGCCACGTGATCTGGAGCCGAGTATATGCCGCCAATGTTGATCATAGCCACGCGCTAGGGTTGGAAATGTACAGGACACGCGCTGAGTTCCAGACATTGTTGTGGCTCGGCTATTGTCGTCGTTGCAGCGATTGGACACGGGCCAATACCCGAATGCTTCTCCAGCTAGTAATTATCACGAGCCCAAATCGAGTGCCCACGCAATGCTCGGGTCCAATCTAAGAACAGCATTCAAATATCGTCATATGAGTGTACTGCGATCCCCACTTTACGTCATCAAATCTTGCAAAGGAGAGATTGAATGAAAATGATCGCTTTTGTCTCTGAAATTACACCGCAACAAAGACGTTTCTTGGCTAGTGGCGTTGCGTGCGAGTAACCTTGAGTCCCTCTAGTGCCAGTAAGCTCGTGTAAAGTGAAAAACATTCCAATTGAATATCGTTGCACCGCTCCTTTAATGCATGTAGCGCACAGAAAAGCACGAACTGAATCGCAGTGGGAAACGAAAACAATAATAATGAACAAGCATGTAATCACGCGAAAACTTAGGGCATTGCACATATACAAAAGTTAAGCTTTGTTTCACTAAATTTATTAGCAGCTAAGTATTTGGTTTTATCGTGCGAGGAAGCGGAACATACAAGTACGAGTATACTGCCCTGAACTACACTTCCAGTGAACAAACGCACCATCCAAAGCATCGAGCCCGCTTTTATAGCTTTTGGTGTGCTCAAACCTTTGAAAACACAATTATAATCAATTCTATTATTTCAATTATCTTCATTAAACGCACGTACGTGTGTGTGTGTGTGTGTGTTTTTTTTGTCTTTTGCGTTCACGTATCATTTTCTTAGTTATATAACATTGTTCCAGAAGTCCGACCAGTACAGTCTTTTTCATCATAAGTAAGAGTCTCATAATCAAAGATATAGACGAAAAAAACAATTCGAGCACGCGAACAATCATTAAAAATTCAATGTAACGGCGCATTAAAAATTACTCGTTAGTTTTTTAGAGAGAAGGGTCCCTAATCTCGTCAAACACAAAGTTGGGACCGAAGTTCGCGGAGCGTGCTAACTGGACTCTCGCGACGATGGCGTCACGCGAGACGAGATGTCAATCATTCAAACTCTCTCGGTGCCCAAATTCAAGCAAGATTGAGAAACAGAAAGTCCCATCGAGCTTCATCAGAGCCCGCGCGAGCAACACTGTGGGGCCAGCCGATTGAACGGCTGCACTGATGACGTCGCGCCCGCGTGTACCTACATCCCTACGCCGCGTTTGAGTCAGCGCTGACTAGAGTGCCCCTAGGCGGACTGTGAATATTCTGAACTTTGTCGTCGCAAGATCGCCGTTCGTGGAAGTTATCGGTGACGACAAAGTGACGTTTCACAGCTTTTCGACGGTGTTATTTGAGGCCAAAATGTTCGCTTCGGAATCGAGGCGAAGATTTAACTTTGCGATATTGTGGAGTCGTGCGCGGTGTACGCGGTTTTAGAGCTCATCGTACGCCACTGTCAATCACGTTACCGGGGCCACCAAGAGGCGGTGTGGGTAGTGACGTCGGTAGTGTATGAGAGATGAGGGGGTGGCGGGGGTTGGCCGAGAAAAGAACTGAGGGAAAAGATGGGAAATAAAAAGGAGTACGACCAACACACACGATTAACACAAATTTAGGTGTAAGGACGTGCCGCAGAAAATGTTCGGGAGAGAGTGTTTATGGGTTAAAAGCGCTAAAAACGACGGACGAGTAAGAGAGACACTTACCACAGAGCGCTACTTGCAACTGGCTTAATGTTGGAAAAACACACGTACCGCGAAACCAACAAGACACACCTCCGATTCAGTTCCAACCGCCGCTTATCACATTTCGTACACTTACACGGTGCATGATCGTAAAAACAATAACTCCGATTCAAACAGGGTTATCGATGGGGCACTTTCACACGTACCTTCGTCACACTCGGAAATAAAAAACGCTTCCGTTATCTCCCTTGTCTTTCCATTTTTGTTTCGTGCCAAGATAACGGTGTTGTCTAAATAGGGTAAACACTCACACCTATTACAATGCACCGCGAGATTGCCAGAGGGGGCTGACCTCAATGACAGGGCATGTTCCCTCAGTCTTTCGTTCACGCATCGCCCCGACTGCCCCACGTATACCCTCCCACAAGACAGAGGAATTCTGTACACAACCCCCACTCTGCATCCTACGTATTTTGTTGCGTGCTTCTTCTGACAGATATCTGCCCGTGTGTCACCCCGTTCCACCCTCCCACATAGCTTGCTTAATTTCTGTGGAGCTGAAAGGAGAACCGAAATGCCATGCTTTTCTCCCACCTTTTTGATGTTATGGCTAAGGTTATGTATATACGGTATCACCACTGGTCTCTTATCTGGCTTGCTCCTCTCTTCCCTCTTCCCTCCTCCCTCCTCCGCGAAACTTCTTTAGCAAGCCCTCTACCACCCCCTTAATGATCTCACAGGGGAAACCTCCCTCCGTGACGAAGGTACGTGTGTAAGTGCCTCATCGATAACCTTGTTTGAATCGGAGTTATCGTTTTTACGATCATGCACCGTGTAAGTGTACGAAATGTGATGTGAGGAAGGTACGTGTGTAAGTGCCCCATCGATAACCTTGTTTGAATCGGAGTTATCGTTTTTACGATCATGCACCGTGTAAGTGTACGAAATGTGGTTGTGACGAAGGTACGTGTGTAAGTGCCCCATCGATAACCTTGTTTGAATCGGAGTTATCGTTTTTACGATCATGCACCGTGTAAGTGTACGAAATGTGATAAGCGGCGGTTGGAACTGAATCGGAGGTGTGTCTTGGTGGTTTCGCGGTACGTGTGTTTTTCCAACATTAAAGGGGCCCTGCAATGACTATTTTACTGGTTTTTAATTTGCACCGAACCTAAGCGCACTGAACGTAGTAACTTAATGAAACTTTTCTTTTCGCAAAATTCGCTTTATTTTAAAAGTTATAGAGAAATTAGAATTACAAAAACAAGCAAAAAATAACCTCCTTCATGACGTCGTAGGTCCTGGCTTGAGTGGCCGTGAACTAGAGGAGGGATAGTGAGCTAATCGAGCGCTCACGGCTGCCGCACTCCGTGTCGACGGCTCGAGAGGGCGCCACTAAAGCGTGTGTTGGATAGGCTGTATGAAGCGGGCTGCCAGGGCGGCTCGCATTGCATTTGCTGCGCGATTAAAGACTATTTCGGCATAACACTTCATTGGCCACCCACGACAGAAAACACGGGGTAAGGATCACTACAGAACGGGAGCCACTTCGCGCTGCCATACCGCCAAATGGCCTTTCTACGCCCCGGGACCTTTCTACACTAGCCGTTCGTCGGCGCCTCATCCCACTAGCCCTTTCTAATATGCGCCGCTTTTTCCGCCGCTTGGTGGCAGGTATGTCGACGGGTCATTTCTTGTTTCCGTACTTTACAAACTGCATTTGTTTCTTTTCTGATCTAAAATACTGAACAAAAACTACTTTTATACAGAATTGAAACGGTTCGCGACACTTATATTTTGTATCTCGACTAAAAAAAAAGCTTTTAGCGGCTCTGACCAGTAGTAAGCTGAGGACCAAAAACGTCACATTTTGCGCGCTTTCAGTACCGCGGGTCGCCCTCGTCGGTGGAGGAGGTTTCCGCGTCGTCCAGTTAAAATATGACGCACTGATATTTAGTTACTCTCTCCGTGCCCGCTGGCTTGCCCGAGCCCCAAGAGACATGGAAACCGCAAAAATGGTAGACGCTTAAATATGATTGCAGGGCCCCTTTAAACCAGTTGCAAGTAGCGCACTGTGGTGTGTGTCTCTCTTACTCGTCCGTCGTTTTTAGCGCTTTTAACCCCTAAACATGTTCAACCAACTAGCCCAAATGCAAACCCTTCTTCGGGAGAGAGAGAGAGAGAGGCAGGGGAGGGGGGGGAGGGGTTGTATTAAAGGCGGGGTACATCCCTTCCCCCGAATATTTTGCTGTACCTTTCTGAAATGTCGGCTGAGGTGATCCCCCCCCCCCCCCCCCCTTATTCCTTTATGTCCCTTGCCTCCTCTTTTCAGAAACCTTGGGGGGGGAGGATAAATTGCCAAATCCCCGCCCCTTTGTTTTGACGCACCTGCTTGGAGGTGTTCCAACTGAGAGACGACGAGGAACTGAGAAGCGTGCAATGTTCGAAATAATGGTTTTAGAGGTTTTAAAATTAATTAGGTTCGCGTCCCATGCACTCACGAGCGGCCATGCCAGGCCAAAGTGAGAGGCTCGTGCCAGGGCTCGTAGTGTGCAGGCGCGTGCAGTGACGTCCTTTTACACTTCCCACCCTTGACGTCAGGTGCAAGATTATCAGCTGTGAACCACAAATTCGATGGTGCCTGTTCAAATTGACGGTGACGTTTGATTACCTTGGAGTCATCGTCTTAAAACATCCCCGTCGATATTGACAACCTGACATTTCTCTTATTTACACGGCATTGCGCGTTGGATAAAGTCCACACAGAAACAATAAACCACTGAAATGGAGGAAAAACAAAACACAGAGTCCTTAAGAAAATATCAAAGACCCGTAAAAAGAATGTGAGTGTCTGTCCACTAATTTCAGGGTTTTCTTCTCTCTGCGTGAACTTTTGGTCTTGTTTCTCTTTATGAAAGCAGAAAAAATCCCTAATGTTGGAAAGCCAACCACACCGACGTTCTCGTAGCCTTTTGCTTCTGCTTTATCGGAAGAAATAAGAACGATATCGGACTGTCAGTTTTGAGGGTTTTGATTTTAGAATGCAATTACAATAAGCCTGAGCCGTGCCTTTTGAAGCATTTCACACATGTTGGCCCCAGCTGGTGATCTTTGCTGTGACGTCACACGTATGAACCACGGTCGTCTCCGCGAGCTCTCACGTGCTGTTCTTGTTCGGCGTCTAGGGAGTGCTAGGGATAGTTCGCCCCTTCAATTGAAAAACGTCACGAAGATAAACAGATCTGCGGGTTTGTGAGAGAAGACAACTTTGCGGCGCTCTTTCGGTCACTCCCCTTACTACGTCATAAAGCAAAGAATCTGTATCCACGAGTTTAGCGACCCAGGAGTTTCGCGGGGCGACATTGTTACCCGTTGTAGATTATGAAGAGTGCAGTATAACTGCTAGCTCAGGGTCTTTAACGTGAATTACGTAGAATATGTGGCACACGATCGCACGACGGTAGGATGCAGATGAGCGACAGAACCCAGGGCCCCTGCTAAAGCCCCTTGATAAATGCGTGTTTTACAAGTACCGCCAACCATTTTTGTGGAAACACGCAAGACACGTGCCACGAGCGGGTGCTCCGCCGCCATGCGCTTTAAGAGCCAATCATTTTAGTGCTGCGCCGCCATTTTCCTCCTAGGGTTGCTCGAGACTCGGTCCTCGTGCACTGGGACCTTTGAGGTTACTTGAAAGACCTTCGAAAACACATCGAAGGGGTTAATACCCCATTCACACGGTCAACATAAAGGTACTTTTAACATAGGTCCCTCTGGTATCGGCGAATCAGACCGTGCTCTTGGGTCGTGAGCACAGGCCACGCACGGATGATCGCTAATTGATTGGCCGCAGAGAATAAAGGCCCCTTAGCTAAAGGTACCTTTACGATCGTGTGAATGGGGTATTAGTCCCTACAGGTTGTGCAGCGTGAGCTCCGTGCTTTGAACGGAGCTCGCACTCGCGCATTTCTTCACGTGCTCTGGTCTGCGGTGCCACAACACACTCGGCCAACGATCCCTCACCGCATTTGGTTTAGCCTCTGAGCTACACCAAATGAGCTACGCTTAGAGTATCGGTACTCCTTTCCCCAATTGTGGTGTGGGCGCCGCCATCTTGGTGGTTAGTAACAAATCAAACGCAAGTGCCGATCGTCATGATTCAAAAGTGCAACTTTCACAGCATTAGTTCTGGTGTTAGGAAGCTCACGTAATATTGCTTTGCTTTGTCGCGAACGGTTTAAACATTTGTGGAGGACGGTAAAGCGTTTCCTGTGATTTAAGACAAAGCTTTTGATAACTGACAACCATCGTTTTAAGCACCAAGATGTGTATGAAGCGTAGCTTATTTAGTGGCTCTAGTTTAGCCCGATCCCACAGGCACAGAAAGAGAACGAATAGCTTGACCTCGCGCTCTTGGCGCTGCTTCAGTGGCTTCATCAGCCCGTAGCATTGGCTGCGCTCCGAACTATAAGGTAAAGCAAACCAAATATTCAGATCTTAGGGTTTCACAAGCCAAACCAACAACAATCACTTAACACGCCCCAATAAAAAAAAAAAAAAATGTGGGTTTATTTTGACTAGTGCAACTAAATAAGCTACGCTTCAGAGTAACGACACTTGGCCATAGGATGGATGGATGGATGGATGTTACTGGCTATACCCTTTGTAGCCGGCGGTAGCTTGCGCCACCTAGCCTTAAAATGTCTTAAAAATGTCTTAAAATCATGGTTGCCAGTTATCTGAAGCTCTATCTGAAATCACAGGAAATGCTTTTCCGCCATCCACAAATGTTTAAACCGTTCGCGACAGAACAAAGGAATATTACATGACCTTCCTAACACCGAATCTAATGCTGTGGAAGTCGCACTTTTGAATCATGACGATCGGCAGTTGCGTCTGTTCTGCATACGAGCCAAAATGGCAGCGCCTACAACAATGCCGGGGAACGGAGTGCCGATACTCTAAGCGCAGCTTATTTAGTGGCTCTAATTTTGACTAACTGGAGATCTTTTGACGTGCAACCGAAATCTCAAATCGTTCCCGTCAGATTGCGGACGCCTCGGCCGATATTTAGCCCGACAAATATGGTTCATGGGCCAGCGCCTTGGCTTAGAGACATTTAGACATTTTAATGTTGTGTTTTGTTTTAATATCATTGCTACTAAAGAGCCAGCGAGGTGGTTTTTAAAACAAAATATAGTCGAACCATTCCGAAAAGCATAGTTTGATTGCGAAAATAATTTTTGCAAGTGATAAAAACATTAAAATGTTTTCACATACGTGGCGGAATTCAGAATGATGAAATCCCTTTCACGGCGCCCATTTCATTTGGATCGCGTCGGGCATGCGTACCGACGCACAGTAGAAAGCGCGCAAAAGTAGCTGTGGTGCACCCGCAGCCTCGCGCTTGTTCTGACATCTCTGTCTCGCTCACTGCGGGCATCCAGGCATCTGACACCCTGACATCTGGCGTTTTTCCTGTCTTTCACGTGGCGTTCCAAGTGGCACACGACAGAAAATGCAGATCAAGCTGTTCTTGAACACGTGTCGCCATCTATATTTTATATTAAGAAACTACAATTTGCCGTAACTGAATGGGAGAAGTTTGAGGTCTTATAAGATTCCTATTGTGTAATATATCAATATGGAAGTTCTGGAAAATGTAATATCGAAGGATGCTTCAAAAGTTAATGTCTCGTTATTTTGATTAGTTGACGTGATTCCGTTTTTGTAGCGCTATAAAGCAATGCCATTTTAAATCTCATTTTTTATTTTTAAATGTACATTATCTGCACAGTTCATTGCTTTCGTTTTTAATTTACAACAACCAAGCGAACGCTCACGTAAAATATATCGTGGACGATGGGACGTTATAACTCGAGAAATATTTTTTTTTCCAATATTAGAGACTGTGGTCTATTAAAGGCTGAATAATAAACTAACAACCAAAAATAATCGTAATAACGAGATATTAAAGTATTGTTGAAAAACAGCTCTTTAATTTGACATTAACTTTACAGTTGTAAGATACTTAGAAAGAAAGTTATAAGCCGTCAAATAAGCATTAAAACGTCATGCACGGTGGGGTTGCACCTTAAAGGGGCGATGCAACAAGTTTTGTACTTTGCGCAAATACCGCTTAGAACGGATCCCTGACGTTAATAGGGAGTTTTCGTAGACCGTGTTTCCCTCTCCGCTAAGCCCTCCGCAACGAAGCAGCCGCTACTGCGCCGGCGCGCCCATGGCCTTGACTGTTGAGTTCCGGCTAGCGTAGCTTGTTGCGGAGAGCGTTGCGGGACAGCGGAAACGATCTACAAAAACTTCCTAATGACCTATGAAACACGCGTTCGTTTTTCACCCCACGCAATAGAAATCCCAGTAAAAAAATTAAAGAAACACGAGCAGCGTTCACCCCCTCAACTCGCAGCCAGAACAAGCGGCCACGTGATCTGGAGCCGATTATATGCCGCCAATGTTGATCATAGCCACGCGCTGGGGTTGGCAAAGCACAGGACACGCGCTGAGTTCCAGACATTGTTATGGCTCGGCTAGGGTGCCTTCATGTGCGCTTTTAGCGCGTGCTGTCGGCATCGGGTACTACAAAGGGTGGCATTAGGGTGCCTCAATGTCCTTCTGTTTAGGGTGATGCCACCCTTTGTAGTACCCGATGCCGAAAGCACGCGCCCACGGGTAAAATACAAAGAAATCGACGAAAACAAAATGTCGCCATAGCACAGTCAGCGCCACAAGCGCGTGCAGGGACACGCTCTTTCACGCGCTTCTGAACAAAACATAAAAATAAAAGTGTGGGACAAAATGGCCAGATGTCTCCACCCTAAGCAAAGCGCACATGAAGGCACCCTAGGTGGCATCACCTAGGGTGCCTTCATGTGCGCTTTGCTTAGGGTGGAGACATCTGGCCATTTTGTCCCACACTTTTATTTTTATTTTTTGTTCAGAAGCGCGTGAAAGAGCGTGTCCCTGCACGCGCTTGTGGCGCTGACTGTGCTATGGCAACATTTTGTTTTCGTCGATTTCTTTGTATTTTACCCGTGAGCGCGTGCTGTCGGCATCGGGTACTACAAAGGGTGGCATCACCCTAAACAGAAGGACATTGAGGCACCCTAGCATCACCCTTAACAGAAGGACATTGAGGCACCCTAGGCTCGGCTATTGTCGTCGTTGCAGCGATTGGACACGGGCCACTACCCGAATGCTTCTCGAGCTATCAATTATCACGAGCCCAAATCGAGTGCTCACGCAATGCTCGGGTCCAATCTATGAGCCGCATTCAAATATCGTCCTTGGATGATGCTGCTACCACCAGGGTACGTCATCAAAATTTGCAAAGGGGAGACTGAAAGAAAATGCTCGCTTTTCTCCTTGAAACTACACCGCAACAAAGAGGTTTCTTGGTCAGTGGCGTTGCGTGCGAGTGTACTTGGGTTCCTCTAGTGCCATTAAGCTCATACAAAGTGAAAAACGCCCAAAACGAATATCGTTGCACCGCCCCTTTAAGGTGAAACCCCACCCTTTGTTAGTGTGACTCTGAACTATACTTCGTTTCACTTTATCTGCGAGCGAAGCCGAAGCTAGAAGCGCGAGACCAGCGCTTTTTTGCATTTCTCCCCAGCAAAGCCTGAACGCACGGAGCTTCCGTGCTCGCGCTTCCAGTTTTGCCTTCGCTCGCACATAAGGTGAAACGAAGTATAACCCCCCCCTTCACACTGGAAGCGGATCCGCGTTCGCGAAGCGGTTGCGAACGCGGTTGTTTAAAGATCTAGTACAATTGCACGCGCATATGATGTCATCAAATGCGCGTGCAAATGTACTGAATCCTTATACAACCGCGTTCGCAACCGCTTTGCGAACGCGGATCCGCTTCCAGTGTGAATGAGCCCTTACAGAGGGCGGTGGGATTGCCTTCCAGGCCTGTACATCAATGCGAGAAATCGTGTTTGGTGGCGCTTCGATACAGTGGGGTATTTTTCTAAACCCTAACTTTGACATCCCTGGTCCTTTGCTTGTTTTTCTCTTCACTAGCTTTGTTTGGAACGCGCACGGCTGCGCCAGTTCTCGTGCAAGGGGGCCAGTTGCCTACCCTCCGAGTTCACATCTCCAGCAAATTTGGGCAGAACAAACGCAAAAATCGTCCTGAGCCAAACGGCGAGACACATGCACAACAAAACCTTCGACGCGTTTAAAAATATAAAATTGTTTGTGCGCCGTTATCAGAGATTTCGGAGGCCAATTACACATAATTCAATGAGATCAGACTTATATGACGGGCCGGCCTTTTTGTCGTGCACGTGTTTGTCTCTTTTTGGATTTCCAGGAACACGTGATGGCGTGATAGACTTAAGTTTCGAAAATTTTAACTTGAGGAAATGAATACCCCAGAAATCAAAACAAATTAACTATTTCTTGGGCGGTCAGGTGTCTCATTTAGGTAGCTCGGTGTTTATTTTGATGAAAACCACGAGACAGGAAAACACAAAAATGACATTCAGGTTTAAATGTTTAGTTTGGTAACCCCGAAGTAGAAGTGGTGCGGGGGGTCATATTAAAAAAAAAAAATGACGAGTTTAAAAATTAACTCGAGCAATAAATGAAAAGAATTAATTTTGATACGAGTTCAGTGATAAATGCAATGAGTGACCAGGCAAAAATTATGGGTCTGGGGATAGCTTTTGCACGTAGTTCAAGCAATCTACCAGTTTGAATTTGGTGATTTATGAGCGCAAGTGGTGGTGTGCAAAAATGAAAAAGGGGCAAAAGGGTAGACTTTGGCGTTGTTTAAAATATAGTGCAAGTACGCACATGGTACCCTGTTTAAGACTGAATCAGCCCTACATTTTAGAGTAGCGTTGAGTTTATCGAAAGTCAACGGTGCTGTAAATGCTAAAGCTTGTACACATTTACTACTCAAGCCGTTATGTTTGAATGTTCATAGCACATTATCACCCTCAGATTTGGTGTAAGTTGTCACCTGATTGCTTACAACAGAAAGAAGGAAAAATTATATCTTTGGGTTGATAGAAAAACTCCATCTGCTGACAGCTACCAATCATATCGGTGCCGATTATGAGTGTTCACTGCATGCCAACGGTCGCGTGCTTAGATCGATTTTTCCCCACGTGATTTCATACAATCGCAATTGTTCTTCACGAACATTGTTTTACTTAAACAAGCGGCCCCATGTGAAGTTTAGAATATTTTGTATTCATTGTAACACCCATGGCAAGTTGCATAGTTTTTTTTTTACAATCCGCAAAATAGAATACTCCTGGGTTACCTTGGTATTTAATGCATGTAGCACACAAAAAAGCACAAAATGAATCGCAGTGGGAAACGAAAACAATAATGATAAACAAGCGTGAGATCACGCGCAAAGCTCTGTTTCTATAAATATATTGCCAGTAGGGGTGTGCGAATATTAATATTTTCGAATACGAATCGAATACGAATAGTTAGCTTCGAATATCGAATTGAATATCGAATAGTCGAAGGCAGGTGCATTTATTCACAGCATTTTTATTTTCACATGTCGGAACTGCAGTTAATTTTTCTTTTAATTTTTTTTTTATTTTTTATTTTTGAGTTGCAGAATTGCAGTTGTTTTTTTCTGCATGACAACTTGTAATCGTCCCACAACTAGAATTTTCGTTTTTGTGTTTTATTCTCGTTAACACCAGCGAGGCACGGGGGTTAAGGAGAAGAAAAACACAAAAACGAAATTTCTATTTTTAGATAAGATCACAAGTTGTCATGCAGAAAAATGAACTGCTGCACATGGTCAGGAAGGAGGCGCTCCCTTCGAGTGAAAACTACATCTCCAGTCTCAGAAAAAAAAAAAAAAAAAAACTCGCTCATTCGGAACTCAAGTAGCAGGTATTGCGAGGTTTTTGATGAAAAGCTTCGCCAGACTCCGATATCTTAAGCACCCGACAACTCGCCACCACTCACACGGATCACTCTTTCTTTTAGCAGTGCCTCCTCCGCATACGCTACAACATCCCATTCTGAAGTTGAAACCACTTTCTCAAAATAACAGCGCAAATATGGGGTGGGGTTACTCACAAATACACGACACCACCGTCCACAAAAATATTCACACTTAGTAACACTCACAGCAGACAAAACACTCACACAGCGGTGCTTTGTTTGTGTGAGTGTGTTACTAAGTGTGATTATTTTGTGACCGGTGGCGTCGTGTGTTTGTGTGTGACCCCATATTTGCGCTGTTATTTTGAGACATGAATAACCAACTCGCTCAAGCCGCCTCGAAACCATTTGCTTTCTATTGCACTTTTAGCTAAGTGGTCAAATGCTCGCAAAACATTGCTGACGGCGTTAAGCCTTGCTCTTTTGACTGTGTTGCAGCTTCCGGCGGGTTTTTTTTAGTAGCATCATATGAGGCTAGCTCTTGCAGCACCAGAGCTTTTAGCCAGAATAATTTTCATTTTCAGCTTTACAAATAGTAGGCTTGAAGCGTGGATTCAAGAACATAGCAAGGCGTGCTTCCTTGTCCTCCTTATACAGAGTGAACCTTGCCTTGATGGATCTTATCAGTTCTGCGGGAAAGTCTGATGCCCCAGCTCAGTTATTCAGACAGTGGGGCATACCGAAAATCATAGGAGCTTGGGAGGACAAAGACGGATACTTCTCAGCACTGGCGATAAGAGCTTCATTAAACAATGGCTTCAATGCTTGTACATATTCAGAAGCCTCTTTCCACTCTGATGACCCAAGTCCATCGATGTAACAGTCCGAGGTAACAAGCTCCACAGTGACTGCTTCTTTGAGTTCCAGAAGGCGAGACAACAAAAAATACTGGCTATTCCATCTCGTCTCCACGTCTTGCACCAGACGTAGTGGGTTCTTTCCCATCTTCTTTAGAACTCCTCAAGCCTTTTCTGTGCTGATGAACTGTGCTTGTAATGTCCCACAATACGCCTCACTTTCTTGCACAGGCGATGCATGGCCGGCGAACGGGATCTCGCGTCATTAGGGAGTTTTCGTAGATCGTTCTGGCGTCTCCGCTACGCCTCCGCTACGTTATCCGCCACGGCTCCGCAACTACTGCGCATGCGCCAATCTAGCGCAGACCTTGCGGAGTTGCGGACGTGGTTGCGGAGGCGCCTTACGAAATAGCGGATCTCGAGATACGCTGGCCGTTCAATTGTTTGTCTTTTTATCTATCTTATTTTATTTCTACATATATACGCGTATAAATAAAGAACACAACGACGACGACGTTGAGAGGATGACACACCGGGCGACGGCGGTGCCTCAATCTGAGCCCTGGTGCCTCGGAGGCGGCAGTTTCTACTTTGACTGGGCTACCTCCTTGGAGCCTGATGCTTCGACCGCAGTGGACCCGGTGAGCAACAGCGACATAATGTTCCGGAGGCTCCTTCATGCACCGATGAACGGCGTGCCAGATCCCCCAGCTCGCTTCTCACCCGCCCATCCCGCCTCCACGAAATCTGCACTTCTGCGAATCGGACTGCCATCCTCCCCAATACCAACAATCCATGTCGTCGTCATTATGCATGTATATTTTCATGACATTATCACGTTCACTAGACACGGCACCGCGGGCCTCCATGGTACGAGCTGGTGCCTTTCCGCGGTGCCGCGGCTCTCCAGAGCCAAATAAATAAAGTCTAAAGACTAGAGACAAAATTCTTTGCTGATCAACAGTCGGTAGCGCCTTAAAAAAAAAAGAACATTAGTGTTTCCCTGTTTATAGAATACAAATTCCAAAACTACACCATACCAGTGGCGCACATCAGTGAAATAACATAACACCGCTTTGGCGGTTTCGAAAACATCCAATACACATCCTCTATTTCCCTCCAACTTAACTGGACAATAAAAGTTGGTCCTCAAGAACGCTGAGCCGCTGCATCTTCGGGATTGGCGGAGAACAGCTGTCCACGAACATGAAAGAGCGCGAGAATGACAAAGAGAGGATGGCTTGCGCGATTACTGCAAGCTGGCTTTAGCAACCGTTGCAAGCTGGCATATATGCTACGAAGAATTTATCCAGAAAAAAGATTAACATTCAATAATCGGAAATGTAACCATTAGGTGGTGTGCTCGAAAAAGAGGGTACTCCTGATAAAACAAATACGTGGTTGCAGTAAGAGTACGAGTTTAATGTTTTATATAGTGACTTTTTACGACCGCTAGAGGCGCTGTCATAATCGTAGTACCATAACCCGCAGAGAACGGTCTACGAAAGCACTTTTTTGAGTCTCCGCTATGCCTTTGTTAGCGGCTCTCGCAGCGGGTAGCGGATAGCGTTGCGGAAAGGCCAAAACGATCTACGAAAACTCCTTATTAATCGCGAGTTGAAGCGTATGCGCGAAGCACGCTCTTTTAGTCCACGGAAGTCTCCTTACTGCAGCACGGATGTTGCGCCGGTTATACGTTACGATGAATGAATGAATGACTGAATGAATGAATGAATGTTTATTTTTTCCGAATATTCGCATATACCTTCGCATATTCATCGGGTATCTCCCAGTCACGGCACATTTTGTCCAGCATAGTTGCAATGTTCACAGCACTGTGACTGGCAGCCATGTGTCGAGTGTTCAATGTGAACCGGTTCATTATGAATTTTGGAGTTGGAGGATGGAAGGTGAAGGTCACGTAACTTTAGTTAGCGCGCGATGTCCACATGTCACTTGTGAAGGCAACAGCGGAAGTGCGCCTTCAAAGACACTGTTGAACTCTGCTTTCACTTCTTTCCGGTGTCGTCATACATCCGTGCACATTCACGCGTGAGAGTGTAGAGCGGGATGGTAGGTGATAGTCTGGTACGGCTTCTGCCAAAAGTTTTTTTGAAGCCGCGGTCTTCCACAATGTTGTAAGGCTGTAAATCAAGCGCCACCATAGCGGCCACGTTGTTATTTAGCGCTCGCACCCTCTTTTCTGGCAGGACGGTGGACGAAGTCCGTCTGCGTCGGTTGATCTTTTCCTGGCGTACCAGCGGTAATCCTATGATACCGCTGGTACGTTGACAAAGGGCGTTGTCGTACCTGTGGGCGCTTTAAGCGTTGATTCGCATGCCGTACTTTGCGCCATCGATGCCGTCACCCTCGCAAAATATGTCCAAATGGCGCTCCTCTCTCTTCGTTTTGGTGCCGTTTCCCGTTCGCTTCTCCGTTTCACAGGCGGTTCCCCGCAAACACCTCCATCCGCCTTAACACGGGTGGGCGAACGCGAAAGGGAGCAGTTTAAAAACTCAGGAGTCACAAAAGAACGGAAACTCGCAAATTACCGCTACTGACACCGACGCCACATGTCGCTGTCAATGGTCCTTACTTACCGAAACCGAAACCGATGCCGAAACAAATACTGTTGCTTGCGAATACGTGCTCGAATATTCAATTAATTTCGAATATTCGTATTACGACGAATATTCAAAAAACACCTAAGTCTTAGTTTGCGAATCGAATACGAATATTAAATGAATATTCGATTCGTATTCGAAATTTTGAATATTAGCCCACCCCTAATTACCAGTTAAGTATTTGTTTTTATTGTGCGAGCGAAGCGGGATAATACAAGTGCGACCATGCTGCCCTGAACTACACTTCCAGTGAACAACCCCACCATCCAAAACATGTACCTCGCGTTTAAAGCTTTTCGTGTGCTGAAACCTTTGAAAACTCAATTATAATCAATTCTCTTATTTCATTTTTTTATTAAGAGTGCCTATGTGTTTTTTTTTTGTTTTTTGCGTTTACGTACCATTTTCTTAGTTATATAATATTTTTCCAGAAGTCCAACAACTATATAATTTATTTATCTATTTGAAAATACTGCAGGCCATTCTCAGGCCCTGGCAGGTTACAGGCAACAATACACAATAGTACCATATACAACGCTAAAAAGAAAAAAAACGACAATACATAAATACATAACGACGGAGAACATAGTAAATTAAAAATTCAATCAAGCAATGGCACAAACATTAAACACTTACAGTTTTCATCACATTGAGCAAAGGGTACTGTACAGAAATAATTCTTTCATCAGATTGCATTCAACGAATGCTGATACAAAAAAGATGAATTTTTGGATATCCTACATGTTAAAATCAATGACGTTTTGGCTATAAGATTTCCTAAAAGTGCTTAGTCAAGCCATCTACGAATGACTGCGTTTCGCAAATTTTGATTAATTCCTCCGGCAACAAATTCCAATCTTCAATGCTATGAAAAAGAACGAATACTTGAACGTGGCTCATTATGGCTGACGTACGGTTAGATCATGTTACTGTGGGTTAGTTCGATTAGAGTGACTATGTGGTTTCCTCAAATAATTATCTGCTCACATTTTAAGGTGACCATGATAAAGTTGATGTATGAACTTTAAGCGCGCAATGATCCGTCTTACACCAAGACTTGGCATTTTCGATTGTTCAAGCAAATCGGACACGCTCTCCGCGCGCCTATATTATAAAAATAAATCTTAAACCACAGTTTTGAATTTTTTCTTTACCGTACGTAAGATATAGTTGGTGTGGGTCTCAATGATGCTTCCGTATTTAACTTAGGCCGAATTAATGTCTTATATGCGGCTAATTTGCATTCTAATGTTGCATTTTGTAACTGTCTCCTCAGATAGCCCATTTTTCGGCGAGCAATATGCACGCATAATAATAGCGAATTCGGGTGGTCATTTCCCGGCAAAATATTTTGCCATATCTCCGGCAAGGGCGTTTTGCGTGGTCAATCACTCCGGTCCCCTTGCGGAATCCATCCGCGAGACGTGGGCCGGACGGGCCGTCCGGACCAGGACGTAGGCCCCTACACGAAATAAAGTTTTGCTTGCTTGCTTGCTTGGTCAAAGGCTGGCGAGTGCGCGCCGTTCGGGTGGCGCTTCTCAGGCGGGTGCCGGCAATTTACCGGCACAATTTTCGCCCGAGCTTCAAGAGGTCGGGCAGCTTGTCTGCCAGACTGTATCCGGTGTCGTCATATCCGAATCGGGAAAGGGAACCAAACGAAACAATGCTCGCCGATAGCGGGTTCGAGTAGAAAACGAAGCCATTGAGACAGACACCCCTCTGTGGTCCGAGAAAAGACAGCAATAACAACGGAGATAAAGATAAAATATTTTAAAGGGAGCTTGCGTAAGATCAGTTAGCTATGGGGCACAGCGTGTTATTACACCGCTGTAAAACAAAAATGTATTGATAATGCTGCAGCTCGAGACTTGAACGCGCCTTACTATTTTAAAGACTGGGTCAAATGAAAATGCTGAGAATTCCAGAAAAAAAGGTAATAACAGGAAAATTAAATATAAACAGTGACGCTGGTGAGCTTTCTGGGATTCTTGTAAGATGGCAACAGTTCATCGGGAATCTAAACAAAATATATTAAAAATTCTTTACCCACATCTCAGAGTCCGAATATATGTTGCTGATGCCTACAGCGTGCGTATTGTATCATCAAATAATCGAGGAAGAAGTTAACAAAGTTCACGCGCGACTCAGGCAAACGAAAACGCCAGTTGCCGGCGCTTTGTGTTCGGGTGGAGAGGGTCACGTGGTGCGCCGCTGGCGCGGTTTTGGTTGCCTCTGCCGCCGGCGTGGGCTCGCCGGTGATTGACCACCCGAATTCGCCATAACATGCGCGTCCCATTTTAAGTCACGTGTTATTTGAACTCCTAGGTATTTAACTGGGTCCGTTTTAACTAAGGGGGTGGAAGAAATTTCATACTGAAATTCAAGAATTTCTTTTTTGTGGGTTATTGTCATTGCTCCCGATTTCTGGTAATTTATATTCAGTCCCCATTCCACACACCATTTTGATAAAGCATGTAATGACGAATTCAAATTTTCTTGATCGTTCTGCTCAGTTGCATTAGAGTATAAAACGCAGTCGTCCGCGAAAAGTCTGGCCTTTGTTGATGGGTGAACATTATTGCCTACGTCATTCACATAGATTAGAAACAACAAGGGCCCGAGCACTGAGCCCTGTGGCACACCAGAATACACACCTGAGAGAGGATGAACACTTTCCACCAATTTCCACAAACTGCTCGCGCTCACTCAGATAGGCCCTTATCCACGATACAAGATTGTGATTAATACCAATAGCGTGAAGTTTATAAATTAACTTACTGTGAGGCACTCTGTCGAAGGCATTCGATAAATCAATGAAAATAGCATCTGTTTGACCTCTATTGTTAATTAATTCTGCAAAATCATGCACTATCTCACTCAGTTGCGAAACCGTAGAAACACCAGCTCTAAACCCATGTTGATTACAAAAAAATAAGTTATTCTCGTCCATGTACGTCCTGATGTGTTTACTTATTATGTGTTCCAATAGTTTACAGCATGTCGAGGTAAACGAAATAGGTCGATAGTTATACAAAAGTGGCTTGTTTTCTGTTTTAAGTATTGGAATGACCTTGGCACGTAGCCAGTCTGTTGGCACTTGACATTGCAGAAGAGATACACAATATATAATGACTCAATCTTTTGCAATCCATTCTGCATATTTTTCAGAAAGCACTTACTTATCTTATCCGGCCCTGATGCTTTTTTAGTATCAAGATTTAATGGGAGGGACAGAATACCTTGTTTATTCACACTAAGTTGAGGCATATCTGATTCGACTTTCGAAGTTATTTCTTGAGAGGGTACCGTATTTGTTTCTACGGTGAAATTCGACAGAAAATATGCATTAAAAGCATTTGCTATGTCAACTTCATCCGTAAGTGTAACGTCCCCGCAATTGATCTGCATTATTGACTCTTTTTCCGGCGACAAATGACGCCTGAACTTTTGCGGTTTATTTTTCATAAAACCGTGAAGTGTTTCAGAATAATACTTTTCTCTTGCTTCTTTTAACTTCGTCTTTAAGTGTTCCGCTAGCTCAACCACTTCAGTGTTTTTCTTGTTCTTTTGCGTTTACGTTTTAGTTTACGTTTGATGTGAATAATATCTCGAGTTATCCACGGGTTTTGCCTTTTTTGTTTTTAGTCCTCGTTGGTATAAAGTTGTCCTCGCAGTACGCTATTATTGTCATGAATCTGTTCCACAACTCATTGATGTTCCTCTGTTTCGCGAATTCATCCAGTGACTTCTCGAGATAGTCTATAACTAAATCATCCTCACTATGCAAAAAATACTTAAAAACAACCTTGTTAACATCATGTTTATTTTTACAACAGGATACCAAGCAATACAAAAAAACCAACATATGATCCGAGATTCCTTCATGAATGGATACACTGTATTTAAGATCAGTGGTGTTAAGGAATATCAGGTCGAGTATTGATCCTCGATCCCTTGTCGCCTATTCTAGTGTTTTCTGTCACAACCTGTTCTATGGCGGCGCTGAATGCGGTACTCAGAAGAAGTTCGACGTGTTGGTCATGACTATTGCTTAACTTCTGCCCACTCCAATTTGTATTTGGTAAGTTAGTCACCTGCAATAATTAATTTGGTGCGGTTATTTGCGTCTTTTAATATGAAATCATGCATTGCTTCTAGAACATCGATAGAAGCGTTTGGTTTATGGTAAACGGCGCCTATCAAAAACTGGGTCGAACCGAAACTTAGCTTGCACCAGACGGACTCTGTATCTGGAGGTTCATCAAATACAGTATATTTAATTTCTTTCTTAATTAGTATTGCTCCGCCCCCTCCTCTTGATTCCCGGTCCTTACGTATGATTGAATATGATGATGGAACTACCTCGGAACTATTAATTTCAGGATGAAGCCATGTTTCGGTTATTATCAGCACATGTGGGTCTTAAGAATACAGCACATGTTCTAGTTTTTCGATTTTATTCACAATACTTCTCTATTGTATAAACTTCTATACAAACTATAGTCTCTTTCATTATAAGTAAGAGCCGCATAGTCAAAGATCTGGACAAAGAAAAAAAATAGAACGCGAACACGCGAACACATATTAAAAATGCAATGTGACGGCGCATTAAAAATTAGTCCTTAGTTTTTTAGAGAGGAGGAGTTTCGCAGGGCGACATTGTTACCCGTATTATATTATAAAAGTGCAGTACAACTGTTACATTATGGCCTTTAACGTGCATTACGCAGTATATGTGATACACGATCGTACGACTGTAGGATGCTGATGGGCGACAGAACCCAGGGTCCCTGCTAAAGGCCCTTGAGAAAGGCGCGTTTTACAAGTACCGCCAACCATTGTTATCGAAACGCGCAGGACAGGTGCCACGAGTGGGTGCTCAGCCGCAATTCGCTTTCAAAGGCCTGTCATTTCAGTGCTGCGCCGCCATTTGCCTCCAAGAGCCGCTCGAGACACGCGCCTCGTGGACTGGCGCATTTGAGGTTAGTTGAAAGACCAACGCAAACACATCGAGGGGATTTAGTCCCTACAGGTTCTGCTGCGTGAGCTTCATGCTTTGAACTACTTTGAACAGAGCTCGCACTCGTGCCTATCTCCACGTGCTCTGGTCTGCGGTGCCAGCGCCCCAACACATTCGGAAAACGATCCCCCACCGCACTTGGTTTAGCCTGTGATCTAAACCAAATGAGATACGCTTAGAGCATCGGCACCTTTTTCCCCGATATTGTTGTGGGCGCCGCCGTCTTGGTGGTTAGTAACAAATCAAACACAACTGCCGATCGTCATGATTCAAAAGTGCGACTTCCTCAGCATTAGTTTCGGTGTTAGGAAGCTCACATAACAATTATTTGCTTTGTTGTGAACTGTTTAAACATTTGTGGAGGACGGAAAAGCGTTTCCTGTGATTTCAGATAAAGCACCAAGATGTGTATGAGGCGTAGCTCATTTAATGGCTCTAGTTTAGCCCGTCCGCACAGGCACAGAAAGAGAAAGAATAGCTTGACCTCGGGCTCTTGGCGCTGCTTCAGAGGCTTCATCCGCCCGTAGCGTTGGCTGCGCTCCGAACTAAGGTAAAGCAAAGCAAATATTCGGATCTTAGGGTTTCACAAGCCAAACCAAAAAAATCACTTAACACGCCTTAATAAAAGTAAAATTGCCGGTTTATTTTGACTATTCACCGATGTTTGTTTTGCAAACAAGCTCGCTGCCGCCCACTATCGGCGGACCCCTGCGCGTTTCCGGTTTTCCTCATCTTTTCCTCTTGTCACACATCCTTTCGTTATTTGTACTACGTTCTACAAAGCGCGCAGGTTCTTACAAACCTATTACAGGTACCTCTCCGAAGGAAAATCTCCTTTTCTGATCGCTGTGTGTTACTGAAGAAGAAATAAATACACTACCGGAAGTCTACTGGGGCACCAAATACTGTGGCGCCCTCGTGGTACCAACTCCCACTGAATGCGGTGAATACTTCGTCTCACCTTAGCATGGGCTATTGTTAGGCGCGCATGCTAAAGGTGTGAGCTATTTTCTCTAGATGAAGCCTCGGCGGCTGCACGAGCGCTCGTGCAGTGAGTGCTCTATTCAAGGCAGTCAAGCCTACTCGCTGGCCTTTACACAGCCTTCGCAGTTAGTCCATGCTAACGTGAGACGGAGTATAACTGAAGATCTTTTGGGCGTGCAACCGAAATCTCAGATTGGTCTCTGTCAGATTGCGGGCACCTCGGCCGATATTTAAACCCGACAAATATGGATTCATGGGCCAGCCTGTTGGCTCAGAGACACTAAGACGTTTTAATGTATTGCGTTTTGTTCTAATATCACTGCCACTTAAAAGCCACCAAAATGTTTTACTGCAGAGCTGTTAAGGGCTAGGTTCCCCAGGATCATGTCCGTGTATGTCGACACAAAACTACCTGGACAGCTACCGCCACCTATAAGCGGCGGCGGCAAGCACACAACCAGTATGGTTTCCGCCGTCGCTCGTAGATGGCGGAAACCTTTCCAACTATAATAGAAGAATGGATTGTTGGGCGCTTTGGCTGGAATTCATCGCAGGAAACAGCGCGAAAAACAGACGACGACGAAGAAGAGGCACACAGTATATTGCGTGCAGCTCCGCCGGTCTTCTTCACGAGACTGGAAAGGCTGAACGATTTTTTGAAACAAAATATAGTCGAACCATTTTGACAAGCATAGTTTGACTGCGAAAATTATTTTTGCAAGTGATAAAAAACATTTAAATGTTTTCGTATACGTGGCTAAATCCGAAATTTTGAAATTTCTTTCATGGCGCCCATTTCATTTGGATCGCGTCGGGCATGTGTATTAACGCACAGTAGACCGCGCGCAAAAGCAGCTGTGGTGCACCCGCAGCCTCGCGCTTGTTGTTCTGACATCTCTGGCTCGCTCACTGCGGGCATCCAGGCGTCTGACTCCCTGACATCTGGCGTTTTTCCTGTCTTTCACGTGGCGTTCCAAGCGGCACACGACAGAAAATGCACATCAAGTTGTTCTTGAACACATGTCGCCATTTGTATTTTATATTAAGAAACTGCAATTTGCCGTAACAGAATGTTCAAAGTTTAGGTCTGATAACATTTTTAACGTGTAAAATTTTAATGTGGAAGTTGAGGAAAATGTAATATCGAAGGATGCTTCATAATTTAATGTCTCGTAATTTTGATTAGTTGACGTGATTTCGTTTTTATAGCGCCCTAAAATATTACAACTTTAACCTTTATTTTTTTATTTTAAAATATACATTATCTGTACAGTTTGTTCCTGACTTTTGTAATTAATCATATCCAATCTTACACTCACGTAAAATATCGTGGACGACGGGACGTTATAACTCGAGAAATAATTATTTTTTTTAATATTAGAGGCAGTGGCCTATTGAAACCTCATTAATTAATGAACGACTGGAAATATTCGTAATATCGAGACACTAACGTATTGTTTAAAAGAGCTCTTTCATTTGACATTGACTTCATAATTGTAAGATACATTAAAAGAAAGTTATAAGCCGTCGAAAAAGCACCAAAGTGCCTTGCACGGTGGGGTTCCACCGTCCTCCAGGGAAGGTATATATAGGGCGCTGTGCATTTCTTCTATTCGTGCTTCCCTTGTTTTTTTTTTTTCTGGTTTCAATACCTAAAGTTGAGAGGAAATAAAACTCCTTTACTTATCTTGGGTGCTGAATGCGTTCTTTGTACTCATTCGAAACTGTCTGCGAGAATGATCGATTGCATAACACAAATGTCAGATATCGTCGGAATAAGTCACATCCACAGAACACCTGTGTTGTGTCAACGTAAACCGCAACGTCTTCGGCGCTTGGAACTACCACCACACACGTCGTCGAGCTATTGATGCGACGAAAACGAGCTTTTCCACATGTGATAATCAATTGTTTCTACCTACCCGCTTTGTTTTGGTCACGTTACCATAAAAGTTGTGAAAAATGAACTTTTTAGACAAACGACACGCAATTTCAACATTTTGCGTTATTCATTTGTCCCTATATAATATTTTATTTGAGCATCCTATTTTGTTAAATTAGGTATTTACATTCAAAATTTTGATTACATTTGTGGTTTGAAAGATTGTTTTTTTGTTAAAAAAAGTTGCAGCTCCCAATATGTGGTCTGGCCATTCTGGAAACGTTCCGAGATTATCCGAACCTTTTCGGAATACACTGAGTGTTCGGCAGTTCTTCCGAGACTTTCTGAAAAGCTTTCGCCCCAGTCACTAGTGAATGCAATGGTCCGAGGAGTGCAACCAGCGTTCGAAAAAATCTCGGAGGCCATGGAACTGAGCAGGTTCTGAATGTGTATCGGATTACCTGGCGTCGTGGGGTCCCGTGATTTTGTGACATCAGGAACGTAACAAAATCACGGGACGCCATTGTGTCACGCGAAGTTAGGGTGTCACATGACACCTTGACGTCCCAAAATTTTATCTATTCTACAAGATTATGGCAACTCGGTAACGTCACCTTCTTGTAGTGGGGCTCGGCTGAGGAGGCACAAATGCGCAGATATTTAGAGCTTCAAAAACTGGGTGAGTTATAGTGCATGCTCAACGACAATAATATATATGGCCAACAGGCTTGTCCGATTGACATCGCTGCCCTGCCATGAAATATTATATAGTAATATTTTATTTGTAGTTAAAATAAATAAGTTTACTCTTTTCATGGGCCCACATTTTAATTTATCTACGTGCGCGAAGGCAGCAAGTTCAAACACAAATAAAATTTATTAAACATATATATGATGCTAAATCGTCTGCCTACAAAAGCTAGAACATGCTCGCAATTATGGGAGAAGTGAAAAAAATATATAGTAACAAAACACATGCTCGTCCAAATTATTCCTACTCGTTTGGAACGTTGCAAGTGTTCTATTAAACCAAATGCAATCCCAAATTACGACGCAACCTTGTGTCTGTTGGAGATAACTTGCACTATATCGTACAAATAAAAATATAATATGCTATGGCGCAGTTTAGCAGCATGTGACCTCGAACATTAACAGCGCGGAAATAGTTTTACTATATAAAGAAATTGTCACATTAAATTATCAGCTTTCAAGTGTATTTTAATATATCGTGAGCCGCTATGCACTGGAAACACCAATCAATGGTGTTCGTCGAACCAGTTAAACTTGTGTCGAGAACGAACAGCAACGGTCCTGAGTAAAAAATTGGCCTGAGGGCCAGAGCGGTAGAAGCATCTTTTCTACTGGGACTGCATGCCGGTTAGGACACCATACCACGTTTCCACCTGATTGACTCAATTGATAAATGAAGTAATACTCCAACTGCATGACGAGGCCATATCCACGTATAAGCGCCTGTGAGATAAACTTAACATAAATACACCATTCTGCTCCTACCCTACATCAAAAGGCAATTACACTGGATTTGGGGCGTCGCCTTAAAGAGGCAGACATTGGACACGAGCGTTATGTCCGCGTTATGTAGACACTTCCCCTTTTTTGTTTTTCACGATAAGTTTTAAAACTAAGGATATACGTGAGATTAGCCACTGTCCAAATAATTTCTTACGCAGATTATTGTCAGTATTTGCAGTTTTGCGTTACACTCAGTCTCTATTATGTGGCTTGGCTGAATGATGCGGAGCCGGGCCCGAATTTTCGGCTCTCTGAGCTTTTAAAGGTCCGCCAGTCCCTGGTCCGGAAGGTTGAGAGAGTTGAAAACGTTGAATGAGTCGTCCAGGAACAACATGCAAGACAGAGGGCTCTAAAGGCGGCGCCTGAGACACGGGCATCTGTGCTGTATCCATGACCTCCTTTGTTGACCTCTCTGGTGGAAACTGTCTCGGAGACCCCAGAAGTTGCCGTTGGCTGTTTTCTTTCATTTTTGGTTGAGGACGACCGAAGAACGCCGTTGGAGAGGCTGTGCCAGTGAGACTCCACAAGGCAAGTGCGCCGAAAGCCGCTAATGTAGCGATGAGGGCCAGCAGCAAGTCTTTGCGTAGCTTCGTTTCGAACTTGGTCAGCAGCGTAGCAACCATTGTCGAGACGTTCCCGAATGCAGCTGAGATGCTAAAGCCTGTGCATCGAAGCGCAGTCGGAAACAGCTCCACCGTCAAGGCGAAGAGAACAAAGAAGGCCACTAAGTAGAGCAGTTGGACATATACAAGCAAGGCATTCGTTATTGCTGTCGGCGGTTCGTCGTAAATAACCGTTAGCAGTGACGTTCCAACGCTAAGTAGTGAGAGAACTATCACTAGTACGCTCTCCTTGTCAAATCGATTGAAGGAAAATAAAATGATGATGAAACAGATGGGCACAAGGACGACAGACGCGATGGCGAACGACTAATGAATCGCGAAGGGGTACATGAAGATATATACGGAGAATGCAAAGTCTACAGCGAGCCAAGCAAAACAAACGATGGCAGAACGTGTGCGGGTTTTCGGATCAAGCAGCAGTCGCTGGATGGTGATACGATGCGAATCCACATTTTCGCTGGTTGCAAACTTTAAATCGTTTCCCGCCTTTCTCAGCGAGTTGATAGCGGCCTCGGGCGAAGCTCTGTTGGTGCTTGCGGCGAGAAGTGCCACTTTCCAGGCTTCTTGAAGGTTTCCGGTGACCAGGAGCCAGCGCGGCGACTCGAGGATCATATAAAATACACAAACGAGAAACGCTGTGGGTACCATTATAGCTAGGTGAACCTCCACCCAATTGAGGTGTAACACGGAAAGCACGAGAAAGAATGCGGGCACGATTGACACTGCAACACCAACACCGCTGAAACAGTACAGCGGCCACTTGTGATGTGGGGACACCTCGTAAAGTGCGACAGCTAGAACCTTCACAAGGCCCTCTGAACTTCCCGCCACAATAGATCGGACTGTCAGAAAAACAGCAAACAAATTGGTTTGCCCACTGGCGAAGCCAGCAAATACATTAACGACAACGCAGAAGCATACGACAGGTCTACGGCCAATATGGTCGGCTACTATTCCGGAAATAACACCCCCTAATGCTGCGCCACAGTCAAATGTTAGTGAAGCCAGCGAAACCAACCAGGAGCGGTTGCAGACGAGGCTCCATTCGCTTATGATGGTATTGCCGTACTCTTCCAGGTTGAATTCCCACTCGATACACGGAATGAGTGTGCGCATCGTGGTATTTTCTGGCTTCAACGGCAAGCTGTACATGCTGCACTGGCTATGGCGTCCGTCCTCCGTGACTGGGATAGCGACATTCTTCCACTCACTCCTGCTCATGGTGATGCCATCGGGAGGTCGACACCAGTGGTCCATAACACGAGCGGTCAGAGCAAAACTAGTAGCATGGCAGAAGTAAGAGACGCCTGCGAGTACGGCGCAGAAAATTACCATTCCCTGGAACCTCCCGACTCCGATCACGATGGTGTCCTCGCTGATTTGTCTTTCAGTCGTTTCCACGTGATTATTAGCTAGATTCATGGCACTTGATTGGAAATTCCGGAACGGAGATTACCACATTCTACGTCTTGCTTTCGTCCTCGTCGTCTACCTTCTTCAGTAAGAAAGGTTGCTGCCTTAGGAACACGATAGGATCGGTGGTCAAACGTGCGGAGCACGTGGAGCAAAAGTTTGCGCTGCATAGTCCAGGAGATCAGGGGTTCCTCAGCGTTTCGATCTAGGGTGCTCTCCTGGTCTAAAACGGGAAAAAAAAAAAACTCCTTTCCCATGTGTACCGAGCGCTCCCATTGGCCGCAGCGCGCATGATAATTACACGCGGTTGCCCTGTGAACGTTAGCTAAACACGAAAGAAACCGTTTGCCTCAGCTGTCGCTTTTGGAGTTCGGATCGTGACAACAAAGTGATGTATGACCACGTTTGACTTCCGTAGCACATAGCTGAAGTCGCGTAACTAGATTAACTGCGGCTATCTTACACAGTGACTGCGGCATAACTCGACACACCTTATTCTTTGTTCCACCATTGGGGGATCGGTGGCCGAGTGGCCGAGTCGGCTAGCGCACATCAGCTCGGACCACGCGTGGAGCGAAAGCTCGCGCTGCAGAACCCAGGATCCTGGGTTCAATCCCCACTCCTGCTCGTTTCGTATGGGTGAGCATCCTACCGGCGTGCGGTTGTCTGTCACTACTGCGTGATGAATGTTAAAGACCCCAGTCTAGCGGTTGTTACTGCACTGGCTAAATTTCTCGTCTACAGCTGGGAGACTCCTCGCCCGTTGAGGCAGACCAAGTTCTAGGCTGTATAAATGCTCACTAAACCCGATTTTTCTTTCGCCACGAGTTCGAGCACCTGCGAGTGTAGGAGCTTTTAGAACGTGCTCCGGGCTTTCAACGTTCCTGTCGAGCAGACACGTTTGCGCAGTGCAATCAACGTTTGTGAAAGCATCGTTCGGGGTGATGTGCTCGTGCTTGTAGCTTCTGCTTCGATTGCACTAAGCGGAAGAAGCTTTGGACAGAATTCTGGAGCGTTAAGGGGGATTCAACCGCTCGTCACTCAATTGTCAAATTTTGCTACCCTTACAAAAATGAACAATGAGTTTCAATTGAGCTGCTAATGAGTTTTTATAGAGTCAAATGAAACTCATAAGAAACTCAACGTTAAATGAGTTTTATCATTACAAAACTAATATTTATTCTTTTGATTTTACTCATTACACATTCAAATGAGTGTTATCATTACCCACTCAATATATATTCTTTTGAATTTACTCATTACAAATTCAAGTGAGGTTTATCGTTACCCAATCAATATAATTTCTTTTGGGTTTACTCATTACACATTCAGATGAGTGTTATCACTAAGAACAGAATATCCATTATTTTGAGTTTACTCATTAAAAAAATTGCAATGAGTTTTATCGTTACCGACTCAATATCCATTCTT